>JAFIDM010009631.1:133963952-133975635 GCA_023159025.1 Thereuonema tuberculata | reverse complement strand
CTATTTATACAAAGTTTATACTTTGTACAGTATATTCAAGAATTTGTGGAAAAAAAAATCAAATATAATATGATTTTGATCGCAATTTTTCCTACAAATACTTTTCTAACTGTGGAAACACCAAGATTCCATGACGTTGATGTCCTAACTTTTTAGGTCACTCTCAGAACTGGAGAGCATAGGGTGACCTAAATCAGAATTGCTGCTAGTGCTACTGTAAGTAAAGATTCTGAATCTGTGTGTTCCTGTTCCTTTAATGATCACGCTCAGAATCAGAAATTGAAAACATGACATTGTCATCACTTATTGAATAAAGATTTTGTGAAACCGATACCAGCTTCGCAGTGCGTTCATCTGTCAATCTGTTTCTCTTTTTTGTTTTTATGTTGCTAAACGCCCTCCAATTGCGTTCACATGAAGCAGCTGTTGGGGGAATATTAAAAATTCTGACTGCAACCCTAGATAGTTCTCTTGTACTGCAATAACCTTTCCACCAAGTCGTTCGAGATATTTTACTGGCAGCTTTCCAAATAATGTCTCTACTCTAAAGCTTTTGTTTTGCCCGGTATTCTGCTATATCTGACATTTCTGTCACTTCATTTACATCAGGAGTGTTTTTAGCAACTTCGATTACGGTTTCAATAGCTGTCATTAAATCATTTTCTGGCAAATTTTGTCAACAATATCCAAACGATTTGCAGCTAAGTGCACTGAGTGAAAACAGAAATCATACCTGTTACTTAAAAACGATTTAACAGACTTTTCTTCTTCTTTGGTCACGGGTGAAAAAGGCAACTGCTCGATTATTTTCTCATCAAGTTTTTTAAATATAACTGTAACTTCTGAAATAGCTGGTGCACTATCTTCTAACTTTTTTTATTGCTGCAGAAATGGGTAAAAGCAGGTTGTGTGCAATCTGAACTTGCACCCAAAATACATCATTATCCAGTATCTGCTTTCGTACATTTGGAGGCAGTGATATTATGTCATCTATAGCTGTACATTATAAGCAGTTTTTTGTACGCAGCAAACTGTCAAAACATCTCGTTGCTGAACCCCAACTAGTTTCTGCTGGCAAAATAAGATAACTTTCTTTCCCTTGTTTTCTTTCTGGATTGCCTTCAATGTTTGATTGGCCACATGGTGATTCTTAAACAATTGACAATTGCCTTGCATTTTGACAATATTGTTCGAATTGAATTCAAACTAATTATATCCTTTTCCCAAAAGGTTTAACCCAGGAGCAAGGCAGACAAAAATAATTAAGTGAGGATATTTTTCCTGTAACACTTGCCAAGCTAATTTAATGTTGCTTGTATTGTCAGTTATAAGGGCTATTGCTTTGTAAGGACCTGCTCTTTCAATCTCTGTTCTCAAAATTTCTGCTATTTATTCTCCAGTATGACGAGAAGATTTTGAATTAACTGCTTTTAAGAACATTGGCTTATGTGTTACAAACATTATGTTCATCAAAGGATTTCCCTGTATGTCAGACCATCCATCTGAGAGCAGTGTCAATGATTCAATTTTTTGAATCACCATTTCTTGTACTCTATCATACTCTTTATCTAAAAAAGAATGAGATAAACGATAACATCGTTTTGATGGTAATTTGTATGATGGACGAATATGTTTGTAGAGTTCCACCCAATATTTATTTTCAGTAATTGAAAGTAGGGTTCCACTTGCAAATATGGCAGGTGCCAATGTCTTGTCCGTTTTTTTTGATCCTCTTTTGACATTTTGTCAACAAATCTTGATAATATATTCTTTGGATTTGAATAGCTGCTTGAAGTTACAAATATGTCTTATAAAAAATTTACTAAAAAATTGCCTTTTCGACATTTAAAATTTTCCGGAAAAACCCAGTGGAAAATTTTCTGAAAACTTTCCATTTTTGAAAATTTTCTGTGGAAAATTTTCTTCCCCACATCACTGCTTATGACATATTGGTTATGTTATCCTTTAGAATTGGGATTTTGATAACTACTTTATTTTCTCTAAAATTAGCATCAATTTGTTATTGAAAGTTATTGAATACAGTCTATTAACAAGGTTTGAGCTAAGAATGACGATTATTCCATATAAATAGGGATTTTTTTTAAAAATCACTATTAGGAATTCATTGTATTAACAAGGTTTGAGTTAAGAATGACGATTATTCCATATAAATAGGGGTGGGTAAGATAACATAGGGTCGCAAACAGACTCGCGTGCGCATTATCTAGACCAGCGGTCGCCAACCGATGGTCCGCAGAAAAATTGGGACATTATTTCAGTTTTAATTGGCTTATCAAACACGATGCGCAACTGTTGCTCCATGTTACTAATTCTTCTTTTTTTTTTGGTTTTCAGATTCAAATGAATTAGGTAATAGACCCACAATGAGTGAGAAAAAACAATGAATATTTTGCATTTCTTTAGTAAAACTAAAGATGAAATAACTAATGAAAATAGTAATACTTCATTTAACCGTGAGCTGATCAATGAATCAGAGCATCCACATTCCTCGTCACACACCATTAGAAAGAACACTCAATTTGGAGGCGAAAGTAAAAAACGCAAAGTATCAAGAAAATATGATCCCACCCAAAACACTTCGTGTAAAATAAGTTGCCAAGACTCACATGCTTATAATGCTTTCACTGTTAAAAAGATATGAGATCTCATGTAGAGCCCCCTTATCTTGGTCAAAAATTATGGCTTGGCCGTTTCGTGGCTGTCGCACAGACAATCCCATGGAGTTATGTAAAGGATGTGGAGTATGCCAAGGCACACTTTTTGACCAAGATAGAAGGTTTTTAGAGTTAGGCATGTATAATGAGGGGCTTGGCACTATATGAGATCTTTTTAACAGTGAAAGCGTTATAAGCATCTTGGCAACGTATTTGACATGAAATGTTTTGGGTGAGATGAAATAGTTCCAAGCCATACTTTTTGACCAAGATATAGGGTTTTTAGAGTTAGGCCTTGTAGAGTTAGGGGCTTGGCTCTACATGAGATCTCATATCTTTTTAACAGTGAAAGCATTATAAGCATGTGAGTCTTGGCAACTTATTTTACACAAAGTGTTTTGGGTGAGATTTCATTTCTTTTTGTAAGATGAGATCTGATAACTTTTTAACAGTGAAAGCGTTATGAGCATGTGAGTCTTGGCAACTTATTTTACATGAAATGTTTTGGGTGGGATTATCTATTTCAACTAAATTTAGTTTGAAGATTATTTAGAAAATGGATTTTTTTTTCAATACCCTACTTTTCTGTTTTTCTATTGGTCAACTTGTATATACAAGCTGTTTGCACTTTTATAAGAAATCACATTATTACACAGTATTATTTAGGCCGAAGCATTGAGGGTACGACGTATTTCAGATCTTAATAAAATCCAAAGTATAAAAGCTAGATAAATGAAACTTAGCGTAATTCATTAGTATGGTAACTGCATCTTATCCTGCAAATTTGATCTCTCTAGTATTATCCAGGCCGAAGCTATGAGGGTTCGATAATACATAACCAGACCCACCCCCCTTTATGAGGGGTTGGAGGGTGAAAGTTACGGATTTCTTAATTTTGTTGTTGTTTGTGTGCTAATCCTAGCCTGCATACCAAATTTCAGCTTTCTAGGACTTCAGGAAGTACCCTAGAGGTTTTGATGATCATGAGTGAGTGAGTGACGAAATCGACGTATTTTAGGTATTAATAAAATCCAAAGTATAAAAGCTAAATAAATGAAACTTAGCGTATTTCATTAGTCTGCTAACTGCATCTTATCCTGAAAATTTGAGCTCTCTAGTATTATCCAGGCCGAAGCTATAAGGGTTCGAAAATACGACGAAACACTTCCAGTAAAGGTACGTAGTGCCCTTCCTGCCTTCGGCTCGTCTTGGCCGAATTCAAACTACTTGGATTTATTCAAGAACCTGGTAGTGAGCTGATTCACTGCCTCTTTGTATTATGTGTTCTGAGAGTTTATCTAACGATGCCATGAAATTTTCAAAACTCGAAAGACACTTACAATCAAAACACCCGGATTTAGCTAAGAATGCGTCTAATATGTAAAAACAAGTAGGTGCTTTAAAAAATATGGTTGTTGAAGAAAAGACCTTATTAAAGGCTTTCTATCTGATAGCACTTCAAATAGCGAAAAATAGAAAGCCATATACGATTGGAGAAGAATTAATCTAGCCTTGCATGTCACAAGCCTGTGAATTGGTTTTGGGAAAACAAGCTGTACAGAAACAGAAAGTAATTCTTATGTCTGCTAACACTGTTAAGCGCAGAATTGAAGAAATGGCTGAAGATATTGAAAATCAAGGTATAAAAATGATAAAAAAAAATCACCATTTTATGCAATTCAACTTGATGAATCTACGGATGTAAGTAACAAAGCACTTCTCCTTTGTTTTGTGAGGGTTGAGTGTAAAGGAGAATTACAGGAAGAACTACTTTGCTCGCTCAACTTACATGTTGTGAAATGTTTTTTCAACATAGGAATTTTCTGCACATAAAACATTATGTCCTCATTTATTGAGAAGACATAGAAAAATGTGGAGATGGCTTGGAAACTTCTCCTGTCGGGTCTTCTCGTAACATTTTTTAAAATCCTGCTAATATTCTTTTCTACAAGATTTTTATTTTTATTTTCTTCCCTCTCTCTTTCCTCTCGCAATGGAGTGCCTCAAGTACAGCACCTAGAATTAAAAGGTAAGTACTCTTGTCACCTAGAATTAGTTTATGAACTAAATCAAATTGACCAATCAAAGAATTAACTGTAGGGACAAGTCTGTGAGCAGTTGGATACTCACTAACTTCAAGGAAAGTGAACAGAGAGGCAGTGTGTTCAGTGTTCTTGCACAAAGGCAGCCTCAAATAAAATTGCCTTCTTATTGCTTGAAATGCCTTGAAAATATGTCACTGCACTGTTGAAATCATCGAGTTGACTGAAGTACTCCACAAGGCCAACAAAATACTCACCTACAAGCCGCGTGACTAATGTTCCCTCGTGGCATTTAGTTGATTTAACTGAAGCTGCAAACAAATGAATGTTGTCTCGATGATTTCACGATTATTTCGTTCATATTTCGCGTTATTAAGCGGCTTCACACTAATAAGCCCATTTCGGGCTTCAAAAACTATTTATAATTACGTATTTATGTAAGTTACACCAAGATAAACATAAATACATCTTTTACAAAACATCGTTGGTACCAAAAAATCGGATCCCTATTTATGTCACGTTCACGTTCTTTTCCGTACAGGAATTAGACGTAAGTCTAACTGTAAAACTACAGTGTTGTTTAAATGCAGTAACATACTTTATTTTTATGTTCTTAAAAGCTTTCAAAACCTCTCGTGACTTCGGGAACTTTTTTTTTTAATAAATAAACCAATTTGTTCCTGATGCCCAAAGATGATCTCAACTGCTTTTTAAAAGCTTTTGCACTTTTTGATTATTTGTAAGGCAATTTTGTGGTGTTGTTTTTACATGAGTTCTAATTATCTCAGCTTTACAATCTTGTTACCCTTTTCTAATCTCCGACTGATGAGCTCTAACATTGTTAAACCACCTTCTGAGTTTCAACTTCTTAATAAATCAAGGTAACACCATTATCCAATTAATGATGTATCTAGAAAATTCTTGAATAAATTCAATTTTTCAAATATTATTAAAATCTCCATTATCTAATTGAAATGGCATTTCACTAATTGCTTTTTAACTAGAATTGTATCCTTGCAAAATATCAACTTTTTTGAAAAAAACAATCACAAAAAATTGGTTGGAAGCAAAAAATGTACATTGCTGCAATTGAATTAATATTTACCAAAAAATAAATGAATAAATATGTAAATTTATTTTAATTTGACTGACAAAATGAAATTAGTATTAAAATGGGTTGTATGTTTGCTACTGCCATCTGTCGTACACTTCTGTAGATTTTTTTCTTAATAAATAATTTATAGTCATTAATAAATAATTAAAATTATTTCTTAAAATATTTTTAATAAATTTAAAAATCATAAAAAAGAAATAGCTTTACTTTGAAAGTGCTATTTAAGCTATCATTATAAAACTCGTTACAAGGAATTGTGGGATTATTGTGATTCTTCAAGGCGCTCTTGGCTCGTGGCTCAAATTCTAATAACTGAACTACTGTTTGTGGTAAGGACGGTTGTTAAAGATAAAGGTAAGATTTATTTGAAGATAAGTATTTAAATAACTTATAATTTTTCAAAGGGAATAATTTAAGAAATCGAAAATTACATATATGTATATATTTTTTTTATTCTGATAAACAATAATTATTTTAGGCCTAATTCTGGGTTTTTACGTTCGAGAACTTAAATCTGTACAGATAGCTAAAATTTTAATTTAAATAGTATTCTCTTAATAATTTAGACATTTTTCGAAGTAATTTAATTTTTTAAAAATATGAAAAAATATACTGAAAAATTTTTTACGAATAAAAACGCTTAAATTCATGTTTTAATCATGCAAAAAAAATGAACATCTGCAGCGTTCTCACTTGGATCAAATAAAAACTAAATAATAAAAGAGAAAACCTTTGATCACAAATACTAAAAGTTTTATTTAATTCTTCAGCAGCACGGCCGTCCTAAGGTAAAAGGAAGTAACTGCAAATTTTCTGATTTTTGCGTTTTCTGTATTTTCTACGTAAGGAAGTATCTACACATCTTCCAAAGCAATTTGGTAATGATCTGCTGTTAAGTATGGTCCCTATTTCGATGATAAAAAGTAGTAACTGACTCGCAATATGCTTATATCTACGGTCAAAGGCAGCAAATAATCAGTTTCCAAATTGCTAGTTGCTTCCTTTTACCTTAGCACGGCCGAGCAGAGTTCAATACAGGAGTTACCTACAGTACCGAACTAGTGGAGTAAAGAGTATTGATTAGTTTAAAAATGGACCATACATTCACAATTTGATAAAAATAATATATTCGGTAATTTCCTATTTTATGTTCGTAAAATCATTAGTTTCGTCTGATATTGTTAACATAATTATAAGCCTCATTGGCTAGACTGCAGAACATGGTACCCAAATGTTCGGCGGCCATGGTGACTTGGTGCATAGTTTTTATCTGAAGATCGCAGTTACCCAGATGGGGGCTAGTTTTTTAGTAAAAGATCGTGAAATTCTACTATTTACTAGTTCTACAAATTATTGCCACCCACCCCCAGGAATGACAGGAATGAAAAATATCATGTACATATCTGTGATCCATCGAAGAATATCTGTGGTAAAAGTTACCGGTATTTTTTTGCCATACATGATGAAGTGGCTATTCCATATTCTCTTATTATCGTCTTGTTTTTTATAACAGTTCGCACCGACGATTCGTTCATACCTTTATCACGAGCTATTTTTTTGCAAAATGATGCATCATTTTCTTGAAGCTTTATAATTTGAAGTTGTTCTAGTTTTATCTAAGTTTGTTTGGTCCACCATCTTATTAACACTTCCTCTTTCCACTCATAAATAAGGATTGTAATAACTTGGAGACAGAGTAGACACAGCCCGCGGCTGTCATGAAAGAGCAACTCTGTTATAGTTCTTCAACTCTGTCAAAGAACATTAGCGGATAGGAGGTTTTTTTTTTTTTGTCAAATAGAAAGGCTGAGAGTATTCCATATTTTGAACGTAGCTAATGGCTACAACTGCTTTTCGTTTTCGGATGTTTTGAAATTGTAAACAGCATTACTATACAATTCTGCATAATTCTCCATATATGCGAATTTTGGGTTGCCTGACCGGTCCTCCTTTTACGAGCATTTTATCATGGGGAAAGAAAACTTCTTTCTTCTTCCCAATTTAAAAAATATTTAAAATAACATCCATGAATTTCAAATTCGAAAACAGTAACAATCGTGATATGTTTCGTGTCACGTGACGCAGAAGCATTATTACAATTTAAAAATTATTTCCAAATTTTTCTAATTATTCTTCTTTATGAATTAAAAATTAAAATGTCCTAATTCTTCTTCTTTGGAATAAATAAATATCTTTGAAGAAATAAACAAACGAAATATCTTTGAAAAAAATAAACTGAACTATACTGTCCAAATCGTACAAAACTTGAATTTTTTTATCAAAACTGCCCAAATCTTTTCTTAATTGTCTTTTCAATAATTTGTTGTAAATTTCTAAAATTTCATCTTTGAAGCAAATCATTTTTAAAAATTTTTATCTTTGAAGCAAATCATTTTTAAAAATTTTTATCTTTGAAGCAAATCATTTTTAAAAATTTTTATCTTTGAAGCAAATCATTTTTAAAAATTTTTATCTTTGAAGCAGATCTTATTTTAAAATTCTTGAATGTTAATAACTATCTTCATCAGTGCCGTAGCTAGAGGATTGGGGGCCCCGGAGCAGAGCCGGAGGGTGCGGGGCCCTTGACAATCTTATTTTAACAACCAAAAAAAAAAAAAAAAATCCTCATTTGTTCGGGAGCCCCGATGGTAGCTATAGCCCTGATCTTCATCGAAGACTTAAATCTTAAATTTCAATAAAATATCACAATAAAACTTACATAATCACTTTATTACTATACAATTCTCCATAACTGTCCATGTATGCAGATGGCATATATGGAGACATTGGAGAGTTACGAAGAATTGCATACCGGTAGTAATAAAGTGATTATGTAAGTTTTATTGATATTTTATAGTAATAAAGTGATTATGTAAGTTTTATTGTGATATTTTATAAACAGCATTAATACAAGGCATTCTTCTTCTTCTTCTTTCCTGGCGCTACAACCCTGGGTGGGTTTTGGCCTCTCTGACAACACCTCTCCAATTCAATCTGTCCATCGCTTTACTTTTCTATCCTCTGATTCCCATCACAACAAGGTCTGTAGTCACACTGTCCAACCATCTTGTTTTGGGTCGTCCTTTCTTCCTTCTCGAATACAGTCTTCCTTTCAACATTCTCTTGGGCATCCGAGTCTCTGCCATTCTCTCTAGGTGTCCCAGCCAATTTATTCTTTGTGCTTTTATGAACTTCACCAGATCTCGTCCTTCAATCAGGTCATTCAGTTCGTGATTGTAACGTATCCTCCATCTATCTTCTTCTTTAACAGGTCCATATATGCGTCGTAATATTTTTCGTTCAAAACATCTCGGAGCATTTTCATCACACTGTTAGTGGCCAGGTTTCTGAGCCATACGTAACCACTGGGCGGATCATTGTCCTGTATATCTTCAACTTAGTAGCTCGTGATATAAGTTGATTCCTAAACATCTGAATATTAGCATAACTAGCAGCAAAGCCTGTCGGACAACAGGCATAAAAAAATCTGAAAAATCATTATCAACTATCAAATAAAAAGTAAATATAATCTAAATACTGCGCTAACTTGTGAACGAAGCTTCTACGGCAAAAATGGTTTTGAGTTTCGAAATCAGCGTAAACAACTGAGTAAGTATGCCAAATTTCATTAAAATGGATGCAGTGGTAACAAAATTATTTGGTTTTGAACGTATGTTTTGTTAGAATTTCAGTTGTCGATGTCAGTTCCCAAGAATAAAATTTCATGGGAACAACGTGGAATGACATAATGAACTAATATTTTCATCCAATTTGAGTACCCTTGATTCAATGGTATCAATGAGAACCGTTGGATCTATCTTAATAGCTTAATTATTTGAGTTACAGACAGTTTATTGTGCTTTAATCCTCTGACAATTTGTAGATTTTTTAATTATCTTTCTTCAATTAATTTAATAATAATGCATTGTTCCATTACAATATTAAATAATGTAGATGTCATATTGTTTCCTATTAATGATTGTAGCAACCAAACTCACCTTTGTATAATCTAAATACTGCGCTAACTTGTGAACGAAGCTTCTACGGCAAAAATGGTTTTGAGTTTCAAAAGCAGCGTAAAAACCTGAGTAAGTATGCCAAATTTCATTAAAATCGGTGCAGTGGTAACAAAATTATATCGAGTTACGGACAGACAGACAGACGAACTTAGCCAATTATGTAAGTTGATATGCTCTGTTTCCAGCTTGTATTCTATCTTTGATACAACTGCTCATTTCGCACTGATTATTAATTAGGACTCCTAGATATCTAAATTGGTTCACACTTTCGAATGTCTTGCTGCCTATATTTATATTTGGAGAGGCTCTTCTAACATTTGAGGACGGACATTACCATGTACTTTGTTTTACTCTCATTTACTAATAGTCCCATTTCTTCTGCTTCTGTTTCCATCTCTATAAATACTTTAAGTGTTGAAATATCTCTTGATACAATAACAAAATCATCTGCTTAGGCACATGTCTGACTAGATTTGAAAAAGATTGTACCTTTCTGATCCACTTTACTGATAGCTTTGTGCAGTGCGAGATCAAAAAGCACTGCTGATATTTAAAAAAAAAAAAAAAAAAAGTTATACGAGCTATCTTGTAGCTGGCGAATGGGAGAAAGTTCTTTACAGACTCGTAGCTGACTTCTGTGACTCTTCAACTAAGAGTTAACTGCCAAGGTTCCCGTTGTCAAAGATTTCAAATAATAATAATAATAATAATAATAATAATAAAAAGAGATCTTCTGTAGTTCTTAAATATGCCTATCAAGTTTCAAGGAGATCCATCCAGTGGGTCAAAACTTATTGGCAGGGGAGAGGAAGAGGACATACACACACACACTTATTGAACCTCACTTTCATACGAAAATAGGGTAAAACATGCATTCAGTTAGATGTTAAATTGTAATATTTAAACCAAAATTTCTTATAAAGTAAATGTGATAACTAATTATGAGCGATTGTTCATAATTTGAATGATAAATTAAAAATGTGAAATTTAGATTGGGATAAATTGAAATGGGTCTAAATGCTTTGTAGTTTCGTTTTAAAAATAGTAATTCCATACGATTCGCAGTTTGATAGTTCGTCACCCTCTAAAGAAGACTCCTTGTACCTTGTTGTAACCCAATGCCGTGATTATTGTTTACCAGTTTAGTTGGTCAAAGGCAGTTCAGAGTAAACAGAATAGTCTTCCTGTTTTGAATTCAAGAGTTGGGAGTAACATGTGACAACCCCTAAGACTTTATATAACATTTGAAGTTAATATCTTATATACATTAATGGATAGTGTAGAACTAGTAGAAGTGTATGAATGCAAAATCCCTGTTATGAATCTGAGAACTTGACATTAGTTTCTTAAAAATTTAACTTTGTAGACTAGGATTTATTTCCAGGTTCTTCCAATTATTTTAATTTTTCATGAATACTTGTATTTTCGTAAGCTGTCACTTTTAACGCTATGACTTGTTGTTTATTCCATAGAGTTTTTCGAATCCTTTATTGAAGAATGCCAAAAAGGAGGTTTCATGAATTGAGGAGATACGAAGGTAAGAGAATTTCTTCTGTATTTGTTTATGTATTCTATATTATACCCTAATAATTTCTTAAATTAGAAATAAAGATTCCATCAATGTTAGCAATGAATTTGCTATAATCACAGTGTCCTCCCTCAGGAATTAAAAAGCAACCTTTATAGATATCTGTAGAGATATAATAAAGTAGCAGAGAAATTTTTTTTTTTTATTTTTTTTATTTATATGAATAAATAAAATTATTTACAGTATGAGCCTATTCATTTAGGCACTTAAATGAAATGAATGAAAGTTTGACTGTTCACTAAAGC
>JAFIDM010009631.1:133919018-133937617 GCA_023159025.1 Thereuonema tuberculata | reverse complement strand
CAAAGCTTTTAGTTTCCAATTACTTGATTGGTCTAATACATATGAGAAACACATTTTGAATTTCTCAAAACATTTGCCAGGCAACTAACTTACCCTTACCTCTATGAGGCACTTATCAATGATCAGCTTCCAAAAGAACTCTTGAATGGTAATTTCAAGAATTTTGAAAAAAATAAAATAAAACCTTCCAAAGTCACAATAACCAAATCTCAAAAGAAAACTATGTGCATTGTGTCCACGTTCTAGTGAGACAAAAAAAAGAAAAAAAAGAAGCAGTATTGTGTAAAATGCAAACGTCCAATCTGTCAAACTTATCACTCCGTGGTATGCAAAGACTGTGGTGAACTTTTAATGGACACTGACTTGGTGAAAAATAATTTCAATGCCACTGAAATGAAATAGTTTATTTTAACCTATTCTAACTTAATTTTCCATGTCTTTAAATGACATTGAGATTTGAAATGAAGTTTGATTTTATTAAAGTGTAATTCACTGTATGGCAATTTTCTTTCCCTTTTAAGCTACAGCAAATAAATAGTTTAACTTTAAAATTTTATTAATACTACTTTAATTTGCACTTTTTAGAATGTAAGGAGCATTAATGTGTAACAATGGGTTTTATAATTTCATAGTGGTATCACTCCAATGTGCCATTTACCACAAAGTCATCCCAACACCATTTGAGGGTTAATATATAAGATTTTTAAAAATAAATAAATAAAAATAAATAAAAATAAATGGTGTTCAACTCATTTCTAGGCCACTGTTAATTTAAGTTCCTCTTCCTTTAAGGATAATTTATTGTGTTTTCTGAGTCATACATTTTTATTACATGTAACCTCTTTTTCACCAGGAAGTTTCCACTTTTATTACTATTCTTATCACACCTTAAGAATGTTCAAACACGTAATTATAATTACTCGTGCAAGTCAATATTTATCCTAATCAAACCCATAAAATTACAGATATTTACATTTTAATTTCCTATTATTTCAGTATCATCCTTTATTTAATATTTAAAAGGCATTTATAAATATTTTTTGTTTTTGCAGTTTAATTTGCATAACCTTTTTTAAGTCAAAAAAATAAATAAAAGCAAACAAACATTTAATGGTCCAACATCGTTTATTTTAGACAATTAACAAAAAAATGTCAGTAATAGCATTTACAGCATCTCAATGAAGAACAGACATCAACTTGAAGGCTTTCAATGCTGCTACAAGTGCTTGGCTCTTACAACTTCAATTTGGTTCTTCTCCAATGACGTCTCTTAGCATTGTATCTATATCAAAACAAACAGTGACATTAATTTCTTTTGACTTTAATAAAATCCTGAAATTATATTATTTTTAAACCACAATAAAAAGAATTTGAGACGATTTTTTTTTTCTTCTGTTCAATAAAAAAAATAATCTTAGTTTCGAGCACTGGCCACAGAAAACAAAACATGTATTTTTGTATTTCTCTAATAAACCCAACAATAACTACAGCTTTGCCAAATTATGGGTTAATACCCCCACCCACAACATTAAGTACATCTTGATCCAATCATTTACATATAAAGATAATCTGTAGCTTAGTTTATTAAAATAACTGAAGTCGTCATTCTATGTGCTAAAATCACTTTAATTATTAAAACTTTTAACACAACCACAAAAGAAGTTACCTAATAGTATTGCCTGTTCGCATTCTGATCCACTGGGGAATTGGCCTGTTTTGCTTTAACTTTTTTGCAAGCTTCTGTTTGATTCTGAATGTCTTATGGGCTGCCTATTAAAGATAAAACAAATTATTAAAAATTTTTAACGTCATTTAATGTATACATACATAGAATTCTAAGCCACTCATAAAAGAACTTTTATTCCTTATCACTAGTTTGTTTTCTACTTGTTAATATACACAGACATGCAAGAAGTAAATACATACCTTGAATTTTCTAAATTTTTGATCTAAGCGTCTTAATATGTTGTCAGTAGTGTAGAATTTACAATGTACAGGTGGGGCCAGACGAAAGCTCCAATGCATACCAAGGCACATGTGGAGAGATATTGGGATGCGTTGGAATTGATGTGTACAAGCGGTGGCAAACGCACGCCAATGCATTCCAACGGTTACCAAGGCGATTGTTGGCATTGGCCTGCGTGCTGTCGGTATGGACTTAATTTGTCCAACATTTTGTGAACGTTTTCAGTCGTTCGCAAGTATTTGCTGGTGTTGGATGTATTTTTTTTGCTACTGTCAAATGGGACAATGATTTGCGTTTGAAACTAATTGAACTACACTGGGACAATCCTATATTATAAAAATTATAAACTCTCAAAAAAGTAGATAGATATTTGGCAGAGTTTTGCAGTTGAACTCCGAAGCTCATCCAGCAAATTACTTGTATTGTAGGCACTTTATTTTTATATGGTGTTGTCATCCACCAGCGTCTCGGTTTACGTTTCTTCTTTTTGTTCTGAAGTAAAGCATTCACAACTACAAATCCAGCACTTGCACATAATTCATCATCAGTTGATGCCATTACGACAGGATCAATTCAATACCTTGTCGCCTAAAATGACCGAACCACAACCAACGGTTTCCAATTCAAAACTAAATCCGATATGGACGACAACATTTTATCAACATCACAATCCTTTCCACACCAAACACATTCGGCAGAGTTTGCGTTGGAACTTGGTCTGGCCCCACCTTAATGATTCCTTTCATTCCAGGTGCCATTATATTAAATATTTGCGAAGGGTAAAAATGCCACGCACAATAAATTCAGCGGAACTGTCAGATTTTCAAAGAGGTCATATTAATGTGCAATCTGAGGCTGGTCTTAGCCAGTGAAAAATTGCCAAAAATCTATAAATTCCTCTTGCTACTGTTAATAGAATCATAGTGCAATTCAAAAGCCAAGGAAAAGAATCAACAGATGCTCGTCCCGGCCGACCTGGCAGTGTCTCCGTAATGATATGAGGAGCTTGGCTGTGCCAGTCTCCTGACATGAACACAATTGAAAATCAGTGGATTGTTCAACTTTGCATATTAAATAAAGAATTGTGAAAATTCAAGGTGTCTATTTACTTCTGTCATGTCTGTGTATATAACTGTTCTTTGCAGATATATTTTACAATGCAGTACTTGAAAAACCCATTTTTTATTTTTATGGATTTTTGACATTAAATTTCTTATGTTGATATTCTATTTTGGACATCTATACCTATGTATTCTATACAGTACATCAGTTGATCCATGGAGATTAATATCATGATTCTAAACTTTGCAATCTACATTTTCATTAACTTGTAATATTATTAATGGCATTAACACAATTTTCAGGTGAGTTTAATGTAACAGTAGTGTTCAACTTCAGTAAGTAACTCTTAATTAACCCCCAATAACACATCAATACTCCCTTATTTGCTAAATACAAACTTCAGGTATTACTTGCACAAAGCCACAGCTAAGCATTTTAAAGATATCAAACAAAGTTTCTTTAAATAAGAGTAGATGAAAGATGATCACAGTTAACCCCATTTCAAAGATTTCCTTTCTGAATCAATACGTAAAAACTTTTCTTTCTAGCATACTAGGAAAAATTTTCTCAGGTATTTTTTGAAAACTTCTAATATAAATCTTTTAAATGCAACTTAAACTATGTTTAATATTGTCCTAGCTCCTTCTAAACCTATAGAGATCATCAATTAAAATTATGCACATTAAAAAAACAACAACATATCTATGCTCAGCAGAGGAACAGAGCAAACAAGCAAAAAACAATTAATCAACACTGAAATAATAATTTTAATGAAATTTAGTAAAATTTGCAATTTCTATTTATTTATTTTTTTAATTGGAAAAAATATAAAGTACAGTTGCACCTCTATTTTGCGAACTTTTCTTTGGAACCAAGAACATTTTTCTAATTTCTTCGTAAAATAACCTCCAAATAGCGAAGGGCATTTTCTATTTAACGAACTTTTTCGAGGATACAGCTGAGGGAAAAAGAAGAAATTAACGATGATGTGCTGATTGATGATTATCTTTCACTTGATTTTGAAGTCAAGACCTCGGAAACACTAACTGAATCGCATATTTTGGACAGTGTGAATAATAAAAACAATACAGCAATGAATTGCAATGAAGATGAATATGATGATAATGGAAATGATCATGATGCAGAAATCAAAAAAACCTTCGTATGATGAAACGCTAAAATCATTTGAAACAATCCGATGCGAATAACAATTTGAAGAAAATACTGAAGGGGTTTTTGGTGCATTGCAAAGATGCGAGAACACTTTTTCAAAAAAACAAAACAAAACAAACAAAATTAACAGACTTTATTAGTAAAATTTAAGTACGCATGTGGTAATGTATGCTTTATGTCATTAAAATTATTACTTTTTTTAATAATATTGAATAATAAAAGGCGAATCTCTAATGAATTTTCCATATAACGAACTTTTCTTCGGGATTTAGCGCCTTCGTTAAATAGAGGTCCGACTGTACATGAAATTTGATTGCAGCCACAGCACAATTATAAGACTAATTAATTTTTAAGCTTAGTTAAAATGATTACCTTAACAGTAATAGTTTCCTTCAATCATTGCAAATTTTACTAATAGAAATAACTTAAAAAATACACACACACACACCATTACAATCTATAAAACTATATATAACATAAATGGGGGATGAAAACCTAACTGACTGTTTATATTAATGTCTCAATATTATTCATCATTGAAGCAGGTATATCTTTAAATTAAAATCTTACAATAGTGTCAGGTTGCATCCACAGGAGCAAATCTGCATTTCTTTAACTTTTGGAAATCAAGATGAACAAAATGGGCAGTTTGTAACAAAGAAAACTTTTTATAGATTAGTCCAACTGGTTGTAAAATTAATATTGTGAAATCAAATTTCACAATTAGTATTATTACAGTGGAGAGGAAGTTAAGAGCCTTAATTAGTTCATAACTTAGTAGTAACCCTTCAGTTTCAACCTGATGGTATGAATTTCATTAACAATGGAATAGTTTTTTTTCCAAAAGGTAAGTTATCTATTTGAGTTTCTTTTTAACACTGTTTAATGTGAAATACTACTATATAACATTACCAAATTTTCGTTTTATATATATGAAAAACATCTTATGTAAATCATAAATGTTTAAATATTTTTATTTACACTTCAATAAATATTTGAACTAAATAATATTAGAATATTTTATAATTACATTATAATTACTAAGTTTTCACAGTTCCCTCATATACACTAGCTACACTGCAATGTTAAATATGTCTTTGTCAACAAAAGATAGAAGCAAATTAGCAATCCTTAAATCACGCATTTGTCAATTATTTAATATTTTGGGTAAATTATATGTTTAATTTTAATTACTACTTTCAGATAATTTAACCTGAAAGATCTATTTTAAAAATTGTATTATAAAGCCATTGGTATTATTAACGTAGGTTTTATTAAGTTGCCTACGTATTGATTTCTTATTCTTCGCACATTCCAAAAACAGTTATTTAATGACAAATTTTCGGAAGCTTAGTAAAATACTTCGTTCAATAGTTAATATTTGATGCACAACTATACAATTTACTAAGCCTATAGCAATAAATTAAAAAACAAAGCAATACATATGAACAATTTTTTGAGCTAAAAATATATATATAAATAATAAAACGCGATTTATAATTATAAAACGGAAATTTTTGCCTGGTTAGCTGCTTTATACATGGTTTTCCACATTTATTACTAATTTCTCGTCATTGATCAGCAGGTAAAAATTTAAAATTGGTCTATCAATATTTTTTTTCCACATGTATACCAATCAATTAACCAATTATATACTTTTATATAAATTAATTATCAATCAATTAACAATTATATACTTTTTCGGATTTTATATCACATTTACATGTCTTTAGAAATCTACTAATAAATTTCAATCCCTGGTAGATAAGACAAATGGAAACCACATGCACACGTTCGACATGGCAACAAATAGATCTTCGGTAAAAATTACATTTTATATTAAAATATTGATACATCCAAAATAAATCAATACTCAATCTAACAAAATCAAATGGTAAATTTCAAATGAAGCTAATAAAAATGCTTAGATCAAATTATTAAGGCACGTATTATAAATTACAATAATAATACCAACCATCTCAACGATTCGCAACCTCGTACACAACAAATGGCGACAGGAAAGGAGGAAATAGTTCGGGCTTAAGCCGAGGCAAATGCTGTGAGGCGAAACTAAAATAGCTTTTTTATAGATTAAGTTATTCTTTTTGGTTATTAAAATCCTTTTATATTATTTTAATAATATTACAATACTTTAAATTATCACTTATTAAATGTTATTTCTGATATATAAAATCAACCAATCAGTGAGTTTATTCACCACAAGTAAAGTATGGCATCATGAAAAAATGTTTTTTTTTTTTTTCTATTTATAATATAAATATGAAAATTTTAGTAAAATTGTTTTATTATTTTTAGTATATTTTAGCTCAACATATAAATATATATAGTCTTAAGGTAGCAATTATGATAAAACAGAATTGTTAATAAAATTCATGTTTCCGTTTTTAATTTTTTATAAAATTAACAATAAATATTTTTACATTAATAAATTTGCAAATCGTTTTCCTTCCTTCCCTTTTTTTATTTTTATTTTTGTAAATTTGTTACAAGCAGCCATTGGCATCTTGAGAATTTTTGTTTTGTTTTATGCGGGATGGCGTTGATACATGGGGTTGTTCCTTTCCATAGTTACGGTCTGTGGCATTAAAGGCAGTCGCCATGTGCCCTTTAATTTCATTTATTCTATTGGGGAAAGAATTTCGTGGAAATTTAAGGAGTAGAAATGGGTTGTAAAGTTAAACCTTGCTTTTTTTTTAATGGACGGTGATAGTCAGTAACTTATTTCCTGCTAATGTTGTAATAAAATTTAAATGGCGGAGGCTTCGGTTGTTGTAGTTCGTCGAGGATCCAAAGAAAACTTAGACGCGAACCAAATTTCTTCTTCGTTTACGGTAAGTCCTTGTGAAATGAGATACAAATACACCAAATGTTTTTGTTTGTTTTTTTTATTTCCTCCCAAGCAGTACAGTTTGGTAGGGTATAAATCAGGGTTGTTGTAATTTAACCCGATCCAAAACCCATTTAAAAAAAAACCCAATAAAACCCAACTATATTTAATTATGAAAATTTAATTAACATACAAAATGTTACGTAGTTAGCCTCACACAAATTAAAAAGAGCCATCATATTTATTCAAGGCAACTATTTACTGTCACAAGAATTTATTTTTATTAATATTGTTTTTTAACTTTTCTTGCAATATAAGAAACAGTTAAATAACATTTCCACTTCCAGAAAAAGAAAAAAAAAAAAAACTTGATGTAGAATCGTAATGACTGTAAAGTACAATTTAGTACCTTTATAATATGGATCTAATGCTGGAACAAAGCATGAATTTTCATAACTACGTGGTCTTTACAACCATGTGCTTAAACAAAAGATTGTGATGATTGTGCAGGGCTGTGGCTGCCAACATAAGAAAACTTAATTTACCAATTTTTGCCTGTTTGATTTATCAGTTTTTTCCACTAACAAAGTAGTTGTAAGAATGAATTATGGCCAAGTGCACCAAACTTCAATTAACTTTGACGGCTGCATTGTGGACGTAGCTAAAATTAGTGGGGGGTGCTGCTGCAGAAAAATTTTAGCCTTTGTTTTAAAATTGTGTGAAAGGTTTCTGAATAAATTTTCTTTTTATACATGTTTGTTTCCTTTCACACAATTTTAAAGCAAAGGCTAAAATTTTTCTGGAGCAGCAGCACCCCCCACTAATTTTAGCTACGTCCACAATGCAGCCGTCAAAGTTAATTGAAGTTTGGTGCACTTGGTCACTAGTGTTTTGAGTAAATTAATCATAAGAATTTAAATTGAACTATTTAATTGTCAATACGAAAAAAATCCCGAAAAACCCAATTTAACACACTGGGTTGGTTTTTTTAAAAAATTTCCGGGTTTTTCCTCAACCTTGGTATAAATATAATCTAACCGATCCTAATGAAGGCGTGGAAACGCAGCCTTGACATAGGGGACCGACTTATTGAAAGAAGTTAACAAAATAGAATAATACAGAAAAGCTTCCGAATATGGGCATCCTCCTCCACCAGGAAGCCAACAGAAGTAATGAGAATTTGATTTGATGCCATATATAAATCATTAGTAGTTTCTCGTTTAACAATACAAATTCAGCAGCCCGAATTTTTGGAACTCCAAAAGAATGCGGTTTCCAGTTTTTGTTCCCTCCTCCTCCATATGTAAGTGATAAGAGTATCAACTTGATGGTAACAAAAGAAGTAAAAACCTCCAATCCTCTATTACATAAGTTTTTTTAGAATGCTTTCAGAATTTTGAGACCACTTGACCTAATGTTATTGCAAGATCTAATTTCAGAAAGAAATACATATGCAGTAAAAACTGGTTTGTATGTAACCCAGTTGTACGTAGTTCTGGTTTTTGCATAATTGTTTGTAGGTCTTGGCAAAAATTGTATTTAATTACATATAAATTATTTCTGAGATATACGTAATTCGCCTTTATACGTAGTATACTTTTGAATACGAGATTGAATTGTACGTATTTTCAACTATAGATATTCCCCAGTTGCATCGACAAACAGCTCGGTGTTCCATATTGATATAATATAGAGTTCATGAGGTTTCTGGATGGCTTCCTTCCTACGAAGGCAGCTTTTAATAAAAGGTCGGCCAATGAGAGAAACTGTGGGAATCCAGCTGAACGAATTTTTGCATTGATGAAATGTGTTCCTTTATTTACTTCAGTCTCTCCTACAGGCATTGGTGATAGAAAGAGTAAAAGTTACTGTTTAGAGGAAAAATTAAATTTTTTGGGGGGAAATGGAAGACAACCTGCAAAAAGCAGGGATTGTGCCAGGCAACAATGAGGACACTTCTGAGAACGAAAATGATTCAGACCATCTTTCTATGGGGGTTGGAACTGCCTGATGTGTATTCTTTTAATGCAGTGAATGTAGAAGAAAAGAAAATTGTGTGCTTTTTTTTTTTTTTTTTTTTTTTTTTTACTAAACAAAAAAAAAAAAAAAAAAAGTGATGAAAAATTAGTGAAATTTTGCTGAGTCTTTGCTTTTCGTTTATCTTAGAACTGTAATTATGTAATGGATATACCTACAGTATTTTATTCAATCCCTTAAAAGTTTCTTTAAGCACGAAAATAGAAAACCTCTATGAAAGTATTTTGAAATTGACAGTTTTACAGTTATGCATATCAGACATTGAAAAATGTGTACCTACTAACATAATTAACATAACATACTAACGTAATTAATAGATGTTGATTAAGAGTATTCTTATTTAAATTTAATTAAAAATAAAGTTAAACCTGAGTTTTAAGTAATTCTCAGTTATGGGTAATTTAAAATTTTCCCCGTGAAATAAGTATAAACCAGTTTTTACTGTAATATATACAGTGAAACCTCTCTGAGCGGCCACCCCACAGTACCGAGAATATTTGGCCGCTCTGAAGGGTTTTATTTACTATTATAAGATAATTGCTATAATGCGTAATATAAACAAGTCTGACATATATTCCTTATTTAAAATGAAATTTAAAACTTATCTAAAGAGAAAATAGTACAATACTTTATTTCATGCAAAACTTCAATGCGCTGCTCGAGATTTAGGAAAACGCGTTTCGACATCGTTGCAACTCAGATCACTGAACAACTAATGAAATGAAACTGTTTCTATGGGTGGTGCAATGGGGATTCCCTATCTGAAGGGTATGGGGAGAATACAAAAGAGATAACAGATTTTTCAATCTTTCTAAGAAAAGGGGGGTAACCGCTGGAATGGACTTGACCTTGAGTTTTTTCCGCTCAAAATTAAAGCATGGAGTGAGTAAAATTTCCTGAAAAATGAAATGGGCGATCCCACTCGGTGGTCGTTTAGAGGGGGTCGGATGGCCGCTGATACAGGTTATTTTAATATTAGGTCTACGAGTCGAAAAATCCGTGCCATGAAAAATTGGCCGTTTAGAAGAGTTGCCGCTATACAGGGGTGGCCACTCGGAGAAGTTTCACTGTATATAAAACATTCCACTGAGAAATGAAAAACACTGGCTGCAGAATTCCGAAGATAAGATAGTATTTCCCCTCAAAAAAATATTTCTAAATAACATCTACAAATGGTGAGGGATACCCTCTTAAAATGCACTAAACTTTATTAACCTGTACAACTAAATTTTCCCTACCACTGATAATGTCACACCTCAGTTTACAATATCAGTGCTACTGGAGGTAAAGTGAAGCCAAGATGGTTGGACTCCTCTGGGGAGATGAAATCCAAATTCTCAAGAATTGGGACAAATCCTTAAAAAAAAAACAAAAAAACACTTGAATTGTTTTCTCTATGTAAAGGAATCAGTGTGTTTATTACCCACTCCATACCATTCACTAACTGCATCTTAACCAAAATGGGTATAAAGCGAAATTTTCAGTACTGTGACTGTTTGGCATGTTATATAGTTGTCATTGAAGAATTAATGCTTCTTGACCATTCTTCCCCTTCAAAGGGTAAAACATTAATTTGACCTTTTTTCAACTTGATATGCTGTTTAATTATGCTCGGCCCCTTCCAGGGTGCACGATAAGGTCCATGAATCCTGTTGACATTGCTCAAAAGCAGCATGGATTAAACAAACAAAAAAAAATCTATTCAAATATACTGGTAATTGTAAATATACATCTACTTGGTCTGACCATATTCAATATTTACATTACAAAAATTATAATAGATAATTGATAATGCTTTTGACTTCCGCATTAACATCGGCAAATACAGCAGTTTTAAATTATATATTGGTCATTGCCAACACAAGGGGTAGAAAAGGAGGTCTAGTTTGGAAATATATAAATTTTACCCCAAAAATTCCTGAATACTCTCTGGACAACCATTAATCTAATTTGCTTGATGAGCTATCTTGTTAGACTTTTTTAATCAGTAATTAAAGATTTTCAAAATTCTTGTGTCCACAGAGCTGACTAGTGACCATGGATTGGAATTCTATTTTCACGGAGTAGACCTTTTACAATTACAATATCCACAGCGGGAATTGATAGGTATTTTTTAGTCAATTATGTTTTTATTTGTATCCTGGGAAAAAATTAACAAGTGTTAAGATATTTTGAGTCCCTTATAGTAGGCTAATGGAAAAAATGGTTAAGACATAAATTATTCAAATACATGTGAATTCTACTCCAAATGTTTGTATTAAACACAAAAATTTGATTGAAAGTGTTCACTCCGTGGATAGTATTATTCCACTCCGTGATCTCAGGATGTCTACGAAATGGTCAAAATATCTGATTTTAATTTTTAAAATGAATCGGGTATTAAGGTTAGGAACAAGCTGACTTCAATATAAAATTAAACCATAAAATCACTCAATACAATAATTAGATAGTGAAAAACAATTGTACTTAGCTAAATTTTGACCACGGATTGCACTGATGAGATAACTCACTCCATGGCACTACAGCCCATGTAGGACCTTGGCCTCCTTAACAATATGAGCTCACTCTTTTCTATCTTGAGCCTTTCTCCTCCATCCTCGTACCTGGAGCTTTTTCAAATCACATTCCACATCATCAAGCCATCTACATTCCATGAAGCGATCCAAAAATCATTTCTTTATCATTCCTAGGTCTAGTTCCACAAAAATCAATCCGGCTATTAATATAGTCAGGTCTCGTAGCAAGAAGGTTTTACAGTGTAGAATAGCTAGTCCTACGTCCAACCCCCAACCTGGAGGACCAGGACTCCTATTTAAACCCTGGAGTCAGGGTGGCCCGGCTATACCCCCAGGCACTGGGTGATCATTAAAGTCGCCTTTTACGACACCATGAACTACGTTAGGGCTATTCTTACTCCGGCCACCACACGGAGCCACTGATGAGTTAGCCAAATGTAAATATCACAGACAAAAACAAAGCGCCGTGTTCGCCAATTGTCAAACACAATCAAAATAGCTTCCCTTCTTTACTGTCAACACATCCTGGTGGCTAGGAATGCATTCTAGTGATTTTTCTGGGCTGTTAAATTGTTGTCCATTTTATTGGGGACGTTTGTTATAAATTATAAACAATCAAAATTCAATTCTTATTGCTCAAGATTTAAGTTTCTTCATGATCATTATGTCCTACATAAACTAAAATGTTAAATAAAAAAATAAAACTTGAATTATAAGCCTAGAAATAATGGTATATTTTGCAGAATTTCCTTGGGGACCTTGGAATGTGCACAGAGTGAACATTCCAGTCTTTTGCATTGAATTCTGGGAGAAATAAGTAATAATAAAAACTTTTTTATTAGTACTGGACTTAAGAACATTATAAGGAAAAACCTGGCTGTAAAGATTTTTCTCTTTGAAACCATTTTCTATTTTTTAATGGCTGGGGACATGGTTTCTACTCCTTATTTTGGCAATGACCCAAATACTGTTTCTGAAGTACAAAGCGGTTACTACTGAAATATGGAATTCTTATGTCAAAGTGAAATTTTGTTAAATAGTGAAAAATGATTAATTAGGGCATTTCTGGTATATTACAAAGGACACATTTAAACAGTTCAGCAACTGAAAAAAGAAATATAAATTACACATTAATGAGTGCCTGCAATCTGAAATTTTATAAAGACAATAGAAATAATGCTAAGAAAGTTTATTGATAATATAGTAAATTAAAATTTTACAAAAAAGTCAGTGGTTTGATCAAATCATGCAATGCAGTTCCTTTGTGTTATTAAGACAATAATATATAATAGAAATTTGAAGAAACTTCTATAATATTGATTGATGTAACTTCTTGATGTGTTTTGTGTTAACACGGAAGCCTTAGATATAAAAATTAATAGAAAAAAAAATGAGCAAATGGATATGAATAAAATAATTCTAGAAAATAAATGAAACTGCTACAATAATGACTATGTATAATCAATGGAAAACTTTTAATAAAAAAAATCAGTTTAATTTTAAAGTTCATTAATTTACAAAAAAAAAAAAAAAACATACTTTTCCTTTGTGCAGTTCTTTTTAGTTATCTTTTTACCTTAGTTCATAGATTCATGCTCCCATGGCATCGCTTCTCCCTGCACTTAAAACAGTTTCCTTCTAGCGTGATGATATAATACGTTACTACGACAGGAATTTCTAGGTGTTTCCTGGAGTCTCCGACGTGAATCATCATCTGCAGATGAACAGTTAAGTCGGGGACCGCTTACGAGCTTACCGTGTCGAGCCCTTCTTGTTTCCCATAAGTTGGCCGAGAGAGTGTTTATCTCGAAACCCCATCTATATACAGTCGAACCTCCATATATCGAAGTAGCAAATTGCCGGAAAAAAATTCAATATACAGAAATTTCGATATATAGAATTTTATCATAATTACTTGCAAAACATTAAAATTAAACCTAATTTTCGTATACGAAACTCAATTTCTAATTTATATGCGAATCACATTAAATGTAAGTTAATAAATTTTCTTATTAATTCATTTTTTAATTGTATTGAGTACTACCTACCTTTTAAAAAAAAACAATAATCCAGGTTACAATGATCACAGTTAATTTTTTTTTTTTTTAAAAAAACTTCGATTATCTTGCTGAACAGCCAGTTTTGTGGAAAGTTTATCAAAGAAATGTTCGCATTTATTCAGTCCACTAAAAACTTCATCAGAACCTTTTTCGCGAATTGAAGTCCACGACGTATTGTTTCATACGCTTCTCGCATTTCTTTTTTCGATGGTTTGGAAATGTTTTCAGATTTATTTACTTCCTCTGGTTCTTCGATTTCTTTTTCAGTTTCATGAAACCAATTCAGTACGTCTTCGTCTGTAGGATGATCAGCAACGGCATTCCAATTTTTTATAATAGTCGACACTACTTGCGGAAATACCAAATTTAGCTGAAATGTCTTTTTTGCGCATTCCGTTATCTACATTCTTCAGCAATTCAACTTTATCCACACTTTTATCCCAATTTGAAAAAAATTTGAAAAAAACTTGGAAAAAAATTTCGATATATAGAGATTTTTTCGATATATAGAAACAGTTTTTCTATGTAATGAACATGGAGATTTGCTAAGAGTTAGATTTATAGAAAATTTCGATATGTGGAAGTTCAATATATGGAGGTTCGACTGTATATCCTTTCTAGGGAGGTACGGGCCTTCGTTTCTGGGAAATTCCAAAAAGTTCTATTTTGAGGGTAAATTTAAGATTTATTCAGGCCATCGGCTGTACACTAAAGTCGTAAGCCTTTAATTGAATTCCAGCTTACTGAATTCCACAACACGAAATTAAAAGACAACTGGACAAAGGTAAAAGAAATAAAACATTAAGTATTATATAACACACTACTAATATCTACAAATTTTTAAAAGTAACCTCAGAGCCCAACAGGAATTTTCATTTTTAATATTTTTCTTAAAAGTTTGGCTCTGAAGGTTACAATGTAAAGGTAGGGGTTCAGTGGAGATGCAAGAGTCGGGCGACACTGGCCACAATTACAGCCCCTCCAGTCCATTAAGCTACCGGCCTTGAATTTCCAATGGAAAGTCTTTTGTTGTAATTAAAATTTATTACAGAAATTTATAAAAATAAGGGAATTCAATTAAAATATAGATTCTCATTACTGATATAAATAATGTAGTATTATAATTTTTTTAAAGCCTTCCTTCTCACAACCATGAATGAAGTCCAGCCCTGAGACTCCAGGATGGACCAGTATTGAACGACTGTAGGATCTAATTTCTGTACCTTTTTATAGCCAAAATATTGAAATCACATTTTGAATTCTTTTTTTTGGAAACAATTACAAGTTGACACCTATTACAGAAATTTATAAAAATAAGGGAATTCAATTAAAATACAGTTTCTCATTGCTGATATAAATAATGTATTCTTGTAATTTTTTAAAAATTATTTCGAAAATATGTTGGACTTCGAGTTAATATTCATTATTTAAATATTCTTGTAATTCATTAATTTAAATAGCAGATGAATTTGTTTGAGAAATGTTTTTTTTTTTTTTTAACTTAATTACAAGTTAAACCTGAAAAATTGAATCGTACTGGAATACTAAAAGAAAACCTAAATAATTAAAAAGAACTGATAACTTTAATCTTTTTTCGACTTTCACTTATATTAATTAATACAGGATTATTATAACTTAATATAGGAATTAAATCCAGTTCATTTTATCATCTTAACTTTATAATGACTCGTGTTTAAAAGAAATAGCTTAAAAAAAAAAATAAGAAAAAAGAATGTGGTCAACAATAACATTCAGTAATTTGATACTTTTATGCTAATTCTTTATCCATGCTTTAAATTTGTTTAATGTTTAACATGAAAAATTATTTTTAAAAATGATTACAGAATTTCATAAAAAAATAAAAATTAACTTTTAATATTGCCGCATCTCAATGAAAGAATCCATTGAGACTTAAGCGTGGGAAGGTCGCCCTCTTTGCCTTGGGCTGAGGTGACCCTTCCCATGTAACTCCACCGAACCCACTCACAAAGGCTTTTGCAATCCCCACATTTCTGTAGCCTGAAGGTAAATGGCATATTCATCTCTACGACTCGTGCGGCTCCACCGAACCCCTGTCTTAAGTCTACAACACACTGCTGTTAGTCTTCAGCACTACAATTTGTTGAGTCTTGGCTTCCTTTAAATAGCCTTCTACATTCATTTCTATCCATGATTGCTGCTGCCCACAATTACCTAATGTTAACTTCATTTTAGTGCTTTGTAGATCACAAGAACAGCACCAACCTAGAATAAGTTACAAGTAAACATTAAAAAATTTTTCTGAAATATATCTGGGCCATTGATGTTTTATAGTATTTGTTAAATATTAACAAATACTAGCTAAAATATACAAGCGAGATTTTTTTTTTTTTTATATTGTACTGGGCTCTTTGTAAAAGTTCCTGTAAACTAGTATTCATGTTAAATGCAAATCACATGTACAATTATTTAGCCTGGAGCAAACTGCACATTCAGCTAACTTTCGTATAGTGTGTGTAGTTAACTTTGTAATGATTTGTTAAATGTTTCTTTAAAGCACTTAGACATAAAATTAATTCATTGATTTTGAGGATGAAAACATCCAAAAAAAATTGTGATAACTTGATGTCCCATGTCCTTCAGATGTTTCATTTTTTTTTTTTTTTTAATTCTTGCTTTCGTAGTGCTATTTTGTCAGTTTAAATTGTTAACATTTTAATATTTGAGATTTATATTTATAATATAATATTTTTTCCCCCCCTAGGATCCCTATGATAGTTTTATTAAGAAGCATTTACAACATTATGGATATACCTGCGAAAGTAAGTACTGTATGTGATGTAATAATTTCATTTCAAGACAATCATTTGTTATCAAAATGTAGTCCAATGCTGGCTTATGTTCTCCAAAATTAACATCTGAATTTGTACCACTTATGAGGCACAGCGAAAAAGACATCTTGCTTCCAATTAATACATTTGAAAGTTTTGTGATTCTGTAAAGCTGTCATGAACTGTAGCTTTGAGAAATCACTTTGAAAATAATCAATGGACAGCCATGACCTATTCTCGATGTTAAAGAAGCCAATTCCCCAGTGCTGTTTCTATGAAAGAAACATTTTTTGATCTTTTAATGACATATGACAGTAGAGAACCAGTGTATCTAATGTAAATCCAGCCTTAAAAAGCTGATTTGTTCTGGTATGTTACTATTCCCAAGTTTAACTTCCAGTTCAAAAGCTAAGACAGTGGAGTCACAGAATGTGACCATATCCTTTTGGATCATGCCTTTGTACGAAAAGACTTGTATTAAAAGACCTGTAAAGATTAAAACAAGCAAAAAAAAAAAAGTTTGTGTTAAAATTAAGGATGACTTATTAAAACCCATGTGGACATTGAACGTGTACATAATCAATTTCAAATAAGATGAAGGGAAAAAAAAAATCTACAATGAAACATCTATGACAGGAATCAAGCCTGTAACCTTCTGATCCGAAGTAAGATGTCTTATCCATTAGGCCATTGGAATTACATTCAAATTAAGTATCTCTTATCACTCCCCTGTGCATGATGCAATGAGAGAAGAATCAGAAATAAAGCTTAAGAGTATGCTGATATTTATACAGACACGAATCAACAGACAAACACAATAGCTCCCAAATGGGTCACTTAATAACGGATAAATTAAAAATAAAGGTGAATCCCATTGCCCTAAAAGTTTTCTTAAAAGACATAAAGAAAACAAAATTTAACAAGACAATGGCCCTCTGTATTAAAAACTAACAATATAAAATTTACGAATAAGAAAAATTTTCTGCTGAAGTATAAAATTAAGGGCAACCCGTTAAAACTTTAACTTCACCTAAGAGGAGTGTTGGAGGGGAGGGGGGGGGCTAATGCAATAGCTCCTAAATAGGTAGCTAAAAAGGCCTTCTACTAGCAATAATTGCTTTATAAATAGTGGCTACTACAGAATTGTTCAAGACTAAGTTTCTGGAAATATACTTCATTTCTCATTCATTGACTTAAAGATTTAATGGTAGTTGGGATTAGTCTATTTTTGGCTTAGTTATAAAGAGAAAAGATAAGCTTAGTTAGGTTTAGTTATTGCATGCAGTCTTCATTTTCATTACTTGGGATAAATAACTGCCCTGTTGCCAGTAATATTGCAAATTTTGGACTTACAAGGAGAGGTCACGGCTTGTACGAAATAGATCTTTACGCCCTTTTGGGGGATGAAAGGACTCATATAGTACTTCAAAAATATACCAGGTTTTAGGGTCCAACACTCAAGCGTTTTGGAGATATTTGATGATTTTTGGAGTGTTTTTGCTGTTTAAACATAAAAGCTTCTTCCCTCGTCTGTTGAAACAGGAAGTTCAGCGATAGCTCAGTCGATAAGATCGTGGATTGTAAATCTCTAGATCGTTGGTTCAAGTCAGCTATAAGACGAAAAATTTTTTTTTTTTTTTAACCTTCTTTTTTCTTCTTTTTTAAATCCATGCCTTATATGTTAATGCAGTTTATTTTCTTTTTTTTAATTTTTCTTTTCTTTTTTTTCCCCTTCTGCTTCTTTATTTCTTTTTCGTGTTTTTTCTAATAGGCAGAAATAAAAATAAAATTAAAAATATATAAATCTATTAGCTTTCATAATTTAAGTTACTTTCAGTTTAGAAAAATAAAATCTGCATATCAATATTTTTTTTTTTTTTTGGCCGCAAAACGGTTCGTTTCTTCTCCAGACAGGAAGACAAATAAGTTCACGGGAGAATTCACTTAAAATACATTCAATTATACATTTTCAGTTGTCTCCACCAATATTCAAAGCAATGATACAATATACTTGGCTTGCTTCCAAATTAATAAGTGAAAGAGAGATTTTTTATAATGTAAATGAAATTTGTTTTCCTGATGAACTGCGAAAGAATCTGTGTGATTGTAAAGAATCTGCTTTTGTAC
>JAFIDM010009631.1:133899334-133914018 GCA_023159025.1 Thereuonema tuberculata | reverse complement strand
AAAAATATTGCGTCTTATAGCTGACTTGAACCAACGATCTCCAGCTTTACAATCCACGATCTTATCGACTGAGCTATCGCTGAACCTCCTGTTTCAACAGACGAGGGAAGAAGCTTTTATGTTTAAACAGCAAAAACACTCCAAAAATCATCAAATATCACCAAAACGCTTGAGTGTTGGACCCTAAAACCTGGTATATTTTTGAAGTACTATATGAGTCCTTTCATCCCCCAAAAGGGCGTAAAGATCTATTTCATACAAGCCGTGACCTCTCCTTGTTAGTAAATGTCAATGCTTTGTTTGCATTATAATTACAATTTCTACCAGGAAGCAGAGGTGTGCCATTGGAAAAGGAGTTATTTGAAGCAAATAGTTGGTTTAAACATAAGAGGGGATTTACTAGCATAATACAGGCATATCTTGTGACACCCTTTGCATGTACAGCACTTCACTATACCCTGAAAACACTTGCTTATTATTTCCGACACCATAGTAACATGATGTAAATTTGCTCCTTTTTTATTTTATTTTTTATATAACGCTGAGTTGCAGATATTTGGTGAATCTAACTGATGAAGGTTAACTAGCAATATTATAATGGTCTCATGCTTATTATTTTTTTTATATCTAATATTCTCCTCTATAACAGTTTGTCATATTTGTTTGCACAGGTTAGCAATGATTTTGGTTCAAATAATTGTGTTCAAATGATTTAAAAGTTATTATGTACTGCTTCTATTTTCACTGTTTTCAGTTACCTTTTAAATTCTCATTTCACAAGTAAATTAAGGAAGGTTGAAGTCTCATAAGGAGACATGCTAATTTGCCAATAAATAATTATTGAAATTTAAATTAAACCTGTGATATTGAAACCAATCATTATGGAAACCAAAAAAGAAAGGTTAAGCCACTGAATGGACATCAGAAATATTATCTTTTGTCTTAAGCTTGATTACAGAAATGTGCCTTGGGAGTAAATGTCAGTTTCACTTAATATAGCATAACTTTAAATGTTAATTTTTTAACATAAGAAGACCTAAACAGTAGAAACAGCCTCACAATGCTGTTTTATCATTTTTCAACTAATTACTGATTTTTAATATGAAATATGACTGAAGTGGAAAAAAAAAAAAGTGTTCATGTGTTATTAGTGGGAATCTAGGACAATTGATTTGGTTTTAAATGTTAATTGTTTAAGAGAAATACAGAGGGGGAAAGAAAAACAAAATAAGTGGATTGATTAAATAAAGATAAACAAAATATTTGATCGTGTCAGGTTTTTTTTTTAATTTATTTGTATCAACATAGATATTCATATAATGCAAAATTTATAATTGCATTTATATTACAATGCCTGGTATTGTGTAAGATTTTGGATGCATTAGTAAATTGGTGTTGCTGTTAGTTCCAACTTACAAGGGAAGGATTTCATCTCGGGAACACGGATTTTGATAAAAATTGACAGGGAGATAGTTTTTGGCTTGGGACATTTTTTTTCTTGTTTTCCAAGTGCTGAGTGAATATTGGTCAAGGCCTATGGGCAAATAAAGATTTTAATTGAATTCAAATACAAAAATAGTAATAATATTTACAATAGAATGTAAATGGTCAAGTGGTCTACGGCATGAGAATCGTAACCAGTGGCTCAGGTTCGATTCCCGACACTGGCATTTTTTTAAATTATAATTTAATTTTATTTTATTTTAATTAATGTTGAGTAGTTCTAATTAATTTTTAAGTGATTTTAAAGCATTTTTAATAATTGCCAATTATTAGAATTTATTTGTAATAATTTTTGGACAATTAAGTGCAATTTTACAAAAGAAAAGGTGCGGTTCAAATGGAATTGTTCATTATAGCGAGGTAATAGTTTTTTAAAATCTATAATATCTATATTAATAAATAAATATAAATATCTATTTATAATATCTATAATTCAAAAGTAATGATTCACTATAGTGAGTGTTTTTCATGACAATGTAATGGATTTTAAGTATTCCTCCTTTAAATCGTCGTCACAGTAATCCATGCAAAAATCTGAGAGAATTGGCTCTTCGATGTTTGAAATAATCAAACTTTCAAAAAATCAAAAACAGTTGCAACTGCAACAAAATTGAGTTAGTAACTCAACAAAAATATCTAGGTCTTTATCTGGATGAGAAATTTACTTGGGAAGTGCATTATAATTTTGTTAATAAAAAACTACACACCTATACATCTTTTTTCACATGAAACATTTATTCCCTTTTAAACAGAAATTAATTATTTTCAAATCACTAATTGATTCGGTGCTTAACCTACGGCATTGAATGTTGGATTTTTATAAATAAACAACAATTGCTAAATATTAATAAATTAATATTGAAAATTTTCAATAGTGTCTACATTAATTTTAACAAAAAAAGCTTATTGGTAAAAAATAATGTAATGAAAAAATATAAAATGTTAACCTTTAAAGAAAGATTTATCTATAAAACAATTTTGAGAAATATCTTTGAAGTAATTAAAGCAAAAAACAATTTTAATGACGGAAAAACAACTAGATACAACTGGCTAAGAATTTTTAACAACACTAAATTAAAAAATAATTTTGGTCAAAGGATGGAAAACCAAATTAATTACAAATTATTTAGTCAACTAAATTGGAAAATATATAATTTAGAAAATTTCAAAAATATTAAACAATTAAAAGATCAGTTAATATCCGACGTAATTCAGGAAAAAATAAGTCTTAATCTTACTTAACCATGTTAACTATTAAGTATACATAACTATCAGCACCTATAACTCAGGTATTCTTAACACAAGTATATCTAATTGAAAAAAAAAGAAAAATATTAAAATAAATTCAAATTTAAGCCTAAGTCTAAAAAAAAAAAAAAAAAAAAAATTGCTTGTTTTCTTTTGATGACTATGTAACATAATATATCGTGATAAAACATCTCATCACAATAAGTATAATTCTGTCATATTTGTAAATTTTGTCATAGTATTAGTTCTTTCTGTATTTTTTTTTTTCCTTCCTTGAGATTTATCATTGATTTGTTGTGAAACTGTTGTAGATGTTACACAATGTATAGACTCATTACCAGTACCTACAACACAGGTGCTCTTATGTCACCTAGTAGGACTGGTCTTGTGTATTAAAAAATCATTAATATAAATAAAAAAAAAAATAAAATAATAACATTTCACCTTTACTTTTAATTTCACTGCTTACATTTTCAGAATTTGTTACATGCTGCTTTTCAGCACTAGGTTCAATGGATTCATGATGATAAATGAGGGGTAATTATAAATTGTTGCTGCCTTTATAGCAATGTAAAAATTGGTCACGTAAAGCAGTTGAAAGCAAATTCGATACATTAAAGTATTAAAAATATAATTAATTTTTCAGTAATAGCTATAAGTAAGCTTAAAATCAATGAAATTGTCGTGAAAAACACTCGCTATAGTGAATTGTTACATTTGAATTATAGATATTTTAAACTACAAGGACATGCTGATAATTTTTGCTTCAGTGTAAATAGAATGTGTAATACATATCAAATGACAAAATGGTTAACATCAAATAAAAGCCTGGTATGTCCTCTTCAATACCACTTGGTTACTTTTCTACATCGTCACTACCTATAGCAATATATTTGAGCTAACAATGAATTAGTTATTTCATCCCATTGTCGTAGAACTCTGGTCTTTTGGAGTGGAACCAATGGCGAACAGCGGCCTCAACTTCTACATTAGAGCTCTAGGGATTGCCCTTCAGGTGTGCCTTCAACAACAAAAAAAATTCGCTAGGCACAAGATCTGGACTGTATGCTAGATGAGGAAATACAGGGATTTTTAGCCTCTGAAGAGCATTCACAGTGCAATGGCTAATGTGAGGCCTAGTGTTGTCATGGTGAAGAATGACATCCGTTCCTGGGTGCATCGTATGCAGTTGTGCCCTCAACCTCTGCATTGTCCACATACACCTCAGAATTCACAGCTTTGTGACCAGTCAGGAACTTGATGAGCATGACACCTTGAGAGTCCCAAAAGACTTTCCAGCAAAAAGACAGTTTTCCTGATAATGCCAGTCTTTGCCTTTTTTGGGTGGTGGGGAATCCATATGGAGGTACTCCATAGACTTGACGCCTCGCTTCTGGATCCTAATGGTGCGCATATGACTCATCCCCAATGACAGTTTTCTCCAGAAATGCATAACCTTCAACCTCTTATAGGTCCAGCAGTTCTTAACATTCTCATCTTGCTGCTTCAACCACACATTCATCAATACCGTTGTTTACTGTACTGCTCAGCTGGATCCTGTTGTGCAGTGAAGGTACTTTTTGGCAATGTAGGTCAGGTACTAAGTGTTCACCCTGGCACCATCTCTAGATATCTTCTCCAACTACCTGCGAAAATATAACTGAAGAGGCAAAAATTATCAGCATCCCCTCGTATATTACATTGCTAAAATGAACTATTCCATTTAAACAGCACAGTTTCTTCTGTAAAACTGCACATAATTGTCCAAAAATTATTACAAATTGTAATAATTAGCAATGATTAAAAATGCATTAAACACACTTAAAAATAAATTAATTATAACTTAATTTAGTTAAAAAAAAAATGACTGTTTCGGAAAACGAATCTCAGTGGATTATGCTTCTCACACTGTAGACCACTCAAATATTTACTTTGGGTTCTAAATATTGTTCCTATTTTTAACAATATTTTTTTTTCTATTTGAATGTAATTAAAATTTTTAATTGCTCATAGACCTTGACCAGTGTCCACTCAGCACTTATGACAGTTTTCTGCTTAGAAAACATGAAAAAATGAAATGAAATCATTCCCTTGTAATCAATTTTAATGCAAACTAACATTATAATTGGCTGTTTCAGCCCTTGGTGAACTATATTGTGAAGCAATATATTAAAGTATAAAGCAGTTGTTTAATGACTTTAAATTCAGATTCCCTTTTCATCATTTAAAACCCATCCAATATTCCATATTAATACAGCTCTTCTAGTTGTCATTATTACCCAACCCATGCTGAAGACCAAAAAAGAAATTAGAATTAAAATTCTTGAAGAGGTTGTGCTGTTCACATAAAAGCAAGAGTTCTGTTGTGTTGAGCATATTAATGGAAAAAATATTGGTTGGTTTGCTTGATAAATATAAGAACAGATAAACTTTTGAAATCTTCATACTACTATTTTGCTTCATTTGCAGATTGTCAACAAAATAATTTTCTGGCAACTTTACAAAAAAAAACAAACCTAGAGATGCTTCATTATTTTCGTGAGTAAATGATCACAATAAATCTTGTTTTTTTAAGTTCTTTGAAGTTAAAAGCTTCAGTACTTATTCCAACAAATTTAAAATTCAACCTCATAGGAAGCCTCAACTAAGATCTTCAATTTCAGTTGTTCCAATCATGTTAACTATTACACTCTGATGGTCAATCCATTACTTTCCATTCTTTATCACAGAATCTTATTCCTGCAATAATCCTGACAAATTACCTGAAGGAAATGTAATCGATACTTTGAGCTTTGTTTCATATAGGCTTGTATTGATAATATGTAAGAAAATTACATAACTTGTGCACAGTTCATTGTGAATATTGCAGATTTTTTTTTTTAATGATTGTACTTGGATTTGATTTGTTGTATAATATACTTGCATCACTAGAGTGGAGTATCCTAGAAAAAAAAACCATATGAAGTTGGCTTGGGAAAATATATCCTTTGTCCAGAATTTGGTACTTGGATTTGATTTGTTGTATAATATACTTGCATCACTAGAGTGGAGTATCCTAGAAAAAAAAAACATATGAAGTTGGCTTGGGAAAATATATCCTTTGTCCAGAATTTGGTCTTGTGATGATGAATGATTATTTTATCCTTGGACACAAAAATACTTAACTAAAGTAGACTACGATAAAAACTGAATTTTGGACCAACTGCTTACATCGATCATTTTGGGTTTAAAAAAAAATTCAAATTTGTAATCTCTAATCCTGAAAAACCCAGGTTCAGTTTTCATCACACAATGAAAAATTATCAAATTGGAATTCTGTCTCCTGATTTTCCATGATTTTTTTTTTCCTCATCCTCTTTTCTACTATTTGGGAATAGATTCTTATTTGCCTTGTCCTGAACTAGTGCACAGCAACTTTTCTAAATACTGTACTTTGTAGATTGTTTACAAACAGAAGTACAAACTTATAAAATTCAATGGGTGAGACTAATGGGTGTTTACTAAGTTGTATTAGCTTTGGAGGCTCCACATTGATTCCCACGATTATTTATAAACTCACTTTCTCCCTCTTTCTCCTTTCCTCCCATTTGCGGTAATTTCTTAGTTTTTGAAATATTTGTAATATGTTCATTAAAAGTTGAATGCTGAACTCCTGTTGTGAAGTCTGAATTTCTTCAGAACCCTTATAGATGTGGGTTTTAAATTTAAATACATAATTTTTATATGAATAACTAACTGTTGCTTTGTTCTGGAAGCCTTGCAAAGTTTAACCAAATACTACTAACGTCAAAATAATGCCTACTTTCACTATATTTCATCTCTTAGCGAGAGACTTCTTCAGGTGATAGTTGAGGACAAGAAATTCTTTTTCCTCGTGGTATATTCATTTTGAATTACAAAAAGAACTATACAATAACAATTGAAACATTTCATATCTTATCTACTGCTACATAATAACAATAATTCATGTCATCTTGTATCTATAACAATTCAACAACAAATAAACAAATTTTCATATGCTAATAATATTATTTCTTCATAAATTCTTTCATATAATCGAAAGAAATATTGCTTGCTTTTAAGGAAATTTATCTTTATTTATACAATTCTTCCAATTAAACAAGATTCATTCATTAATCTCTCCCATTCATCAGAAATTTTACATTCAATTTTTACCATAGGGTCTGAATTGTGTCCTTTTTCTATGCAGTGGTCTGCCCAATCAGAAATTTTCCTTTTATTATTTTTAAAAGCTCTAATATGTTCAGACAATCTCTTTCATGGTCCTGCCTGTACTTCCAAAATACCCACCTCCACAATCTATATATCTTTTTTTAAATAATGAAAGGAAAATTTCTACATAGAAAATGGACACAATCTGGACCCTATAGTAAAAATTGAATGTAAAAGTTCTAATGAAAAGGAGAGATTAATGATTAAAGTTTGTGTAATTAATTGGAAGAATTGTATAAGATAAATTCCTTAAAGTAAGCAATATTTCTTTCGGTTATATGAAAGAATACAAAAAGAAATGTTATTAGCATATGAAAATGTTTGTTATTGAATTGTTGATATAAGATGACATGAATTATGTAACAGTTGGAAAGATATGAACAGTCTGAATTATTATTATGATTGTGTAGTTCTTTTTGTAATCCAAATGAATATATGAGGAGGAAGAATAATTATTTCTTGTCCTCCATTATCACCTGAAGAGAAATATTGTGAAATTAAAGTAGGTGTTATTTTGAAGTTAGTAGTATTTGGTTATTTATCAGTTCTTCTTTATATTCAATGAAGAATAAATTAGTTTAAATTTTAAACAATACATGCAGTACAATATTGAAATCCAACATACTAATTAACCGTATTGTGTATTCGGATCTTTGGTGTGATTTAAAACAAGGGGCCATCTATCGCCAGTTTTGGGAAGTTTTTCATTCATCCCATGCAGACTACTTGATCAATTGAGATGAAAAGTAGCCTATGACATACTCAGTGTCCTAGACTACCTGCATGTAAACTTTCATTCTGATCCAATTCCATTGAGGTATGAAAAAATGACAAACTTAGATTTTTGCTTTTTAATAGTAGTTAGGATTTTAAAAAGCCTTTACAAAAAGTTTTGTAACTTGCAACTATAGCCTGAAACTAAAGGTTAAAGTGCATGGTTAAAAATTACAGCAATGGTGTGCTATCTGCCAGTATTACAGGACAGAAAGGTAAAAATTGGTTTTGAGATTTTTATATCAAATATTCAATGAATTAATAGCTATTTATGTAATACAAACTGCTGGAAAAATTACCCTTACAATGCAGCATTAAAAGGGAATTTGGGAAGTGTTGAAAGTTTGAAAGTTCCTATTACATAGTTTGATTCTTCATGTCTCTTAGTATTATACAGGCTAATGAGATTGCAAATTCTAGGGGCCATGATATACATAAAAAAAAAAAAAAAAAAAAAAAAAAAAAAAAAATAGCAGTAAACCAAATTGAACATTACTGAAATATTCACTTTGGGTTGTAATAACTGACAGCAGCTCAGTGCAAATGAAGCAGCTATTAATCTTTACTTTATAAATTTAAGATAATATTAAAAATGGACACTGATTAATTTCCAACTTCTAGATTTGATGTTTGGTATTAGAAATTTCTTAGTAGAATTACTTTTTAATAAAACAAAGCATAATTGATATATAATTTATATTATAAAATGTTTGAGTCAAGAATTTTTAGAAATGCCACTGCTTTGATTAATTTTCTCTAACACAAAAGTTGTAATATCCAAATAATTCAAGATAAAAAAAATAATGCTGAACTTGGGTTGGTATGATGCAATAATAAGAGCTATTTCAAAAGCTTTTTTATACCTTTTTTGTTTTTTTGTTTTTTTAGATACTGATAAATGGATCTCACGAAATGCAGCTTCCTGGTGTAGATTTCAGTACGATATTTCATCTCTTTGGGGCTCAGTGCCATCTTCAAGTGCAATTAACAATGAGAAAAGTGAATCGCAGGATGCCTTCGAAAGTAAGTTAGACCTTGTTGAGTGTCAAATTTTCTTAAATCTTTTTTTCAAAACGAATTGCTATCTTAATCCCTGAACGTAATGCTTGTAAGTATAACCTTTTAAATTGAAAAGTATTGTAAGAAATCTTGTTTATTTAATCAATTCAGTTAGCATTGATAAGAACATACAAATTAGTTTTAGGCAGTTCATCTTAATTCCTTATCTTGGAAAGCTTAGCTTTGTAATGAAATTTGTTGCTATCCTTTGAACACTTGCTTTCCCAATCTTTGCAGAAGAAATTCTGAATGATTCACAGTTAAAAATGTGGATGGTTAATCAATTTTTTTTTTCTGAAGTTTTGTGATATCACTCAAAAATTCTTACATTTCTGATGGCATCCTAATAGTTTATTTGATTCTGAATGAATGAAATATTCTTTGTAATTTCAAAACTTTCTCTTTTATTTTTTAAATAAGGAGGCCACTTTCTGAAAAACTCTTGAATTTAATGTAATTGGAGGTGGGAGGGGAATGAAATTCGGAGTTGTCCATGAAATAATTTTTGGAATTTTTCATTGACTTCATTGATTTCTTAACTTTTTTTTATACAAAATCAAGTTTTAGTTCCCAATTTGACAGTATTACAGGGAAATGAATTTTTGTGGGCACTAAACAAGGTCTTAAACATGTTTCAGTAAGTTGAGCAGACTTTCTAAGTTTTCTGGCTTTTAAGATATTTCCTTTGGGGTAATTCCATGTCAAATCAACACAATTTTGGACGATATTCAGACTTGATGTCTCAGATTGTCATGATTTTTGGTATGCAGCAATATACCATAGACTTTTATGAAAAAAATACCCAATTTCAGTTGTGGTACAACAGTTACTTTTGAAGTTATTAATTTTTAAAGATATAAATTTTTATCAAAAAATTACACATTTTTGCACCTTTAGTTGCCTGTAGGCTAGCAACCAGTGATGATACAAACCTGGGAGTGGTCTCATTTTAAAGCTGTTGAATGGGGCTTAAATGGGATATGTTGAATGGGATATGCCACAAGATGGGGGTTACAAAAAAAAAGTGAAAATTTTAAGTTAAATTTTAAAATTTCAATTTCTCAAAGTGGCAATTTTAAAAATTTCAAAAAATTATCAAAATTAGTTTGTAATGTCTAAATACATATAGCAAAATTCTATCAAGGGATCTCAATGGGATCTGGAGATGCAGGGCTTCAGAAATACACATGTTTTGTGAATAATGTACCAAATCTAGTAAACAAAAATTATTTTTAAGCTACTAATTTTGCTATGCAGTGTGTAGGACATTATAAAATGCGTGATATGCAATGATTACCTTATAGTACCAGGTTTAAAAATCTTTTTTTAAAATAAAATTGAAGCTGATTGGCCTGCAAGTAAGAATGTAGAGGGGAATCCCCTTTTTATCAGGGAAATCCCCTTTCACAAGGTGGAAACTGATTGGTCAAGCAGACAAGACCATTCATTTATAGCCCAGTGTAGCTTTAGAGTTGCTTGTAGGAAGTTCATTTCTTGGCCAGTTCCTGTGATGATGATAAATTATTAATTTTGTACCTTTAGAACACAAACCATTTCTTGGTCACTGGACTTCTTGTTAATTTCTTACCTGCATGATGGATACCACTGACAGGATAGTAAAAATGGATTGTTTTAACCCTTTCAGTAAGCTTAATCACTCCCATGTAAGAAAAAGTTTGAGACGTGTGACTTCGTGGATGTGTGACTTGATTCCAGGAACACCTGAATTATCTAAAGTCTGTGACAGTTGTAGGAAACATCTGACAAAGTTGAGAGATGAAAAATGCAGAGAAATTTTACCTGGAACTAGCCATATAAATGAAGAAAGTCAGTCTGATACTGAAATTGAAGAAGCATCCACTGATATACCTTTTTCAAATGAATCTGAGTCTCTGAGGTCTCTTAACAGCTCTCTTTTAGAGATGGGAGAGTCACCAATAGAAAAATAGAGGATGCAATCCAAAGTTTACTCCACTGACAAGGCCAACAGAATCAATGTGGCTGTCAAGAGAAAACTGCTGGTGAGTGTATGTATTGATGACGCGGATAATGATTCACAAGATGAGTTCTTTAAACATGTAAAGGAGGTGTAAAACAGCTTCAATAGTAGACAGAAGAAGCTTCAGCTGCTGACTCTTGTGCCTTGACAGTTGGAGTGTTAGGAAGGTAATGCAACAATTTTCGGCCCCTAACTACTTAGCACAAGCTAAGACACTGTTGAAAAAAAAAGGTGCCTTGACTAGTCCTGATCTGAAAGCAGGGAAAAGTCTGCCAAATCATTTTGTTGATATTGTCAAAGGATTCTTTACAAGTGACGAAATGAGCTGAGTGATGCCAGGGATGACGGACTTCATATCAGTGAAAGACAGCACAGGTGGTAAAGTACATGTTTCAAAAATGTTGATGCTTAATAATTTAAAGGAAGCATACAGAGTTTTTTCCAAGAAAAATTTCCAAATGTAAAAGTGGGATTCTCCAAGTTTGCTGAACTTAGACCTAAAAATTGTGTGCTGGCAGGACAGAGGAACATATTCAGTAGGTGTGCGCACCACTCATCAGAATGTGAAGCTTATGTTTGAAAACGCAAGAATAAGTTCAATCACGAATGGTAAAATTAAAACATACAAGGAGTGTCTTCAAATGATGGTTTGCAGCCCACCATCAATTGACTGTTTCTTTTCAAATTGTTTCATGTCCAAGTACTGAAAGGATTAGAGAACTTTTGGAAAAAGCATTTGAAGACAATGCAATTGAGACCGTCACATACAGATATTGGATCTCTGTGGATTGATGTAATTTGGAAATAACTCAAAAACCGGTTAGTGAATTTGTTGATGTATTTTGTGAAAAACTTCCTGTTCTACTTTGTCATCACTTCACAGCAAAAAAACAAAGTGAATTTCTGAGACATACCAAGGAAAAATCTTCTGGAATATCAAGTGACTGTCATTTGTGACTTTTCCGAGAATTATTCTTTAATTTTGCAAGATGTGGCACAATCATATCATTGATCAAATAGTCAGGCAACCATTCACCCTTTTGTGGTGTATTTTAAAGAGGAAGAATCAAACATTTCAACAGACTGCCTCAACAACAACACGACTGCTGTCTATCTGTTCCAGGCAAAGTTGATGGAATATCTGAAATGCAAGTTTTAAAGGACTTCCCAAAAAATTCTTTTATTTTTTGGATGGTTCTGTGGCGCACAAAAATAAAAAAAAAAAAAAAAAAAAAAAACTTGTGTAATCACAAGCAAGATTTTGGAGCTGAGGCTGAATGGCATTTTGCAGCAACAGCACATGGAAGAGGTCCATGCGATGGGGTGGGGGCCACAGTAAAAAGACTAGCAGCCAGAGCAAGCCTACAAAGACCCTATGAGGACCAAATAATGAATGCAAGGCAACTGTTTGAATGGGCACATCAGAACATATCTAATATAGACTTTAAATTTGTGACGATTGAAGAATACATTAAATCTGAAGAACAACTGGCCAGCCGGTACAGTACAGCTGTAACTATATCAGGCACTCAGAAGTTTCATGCCTTCATACCTCATGTGTGGAACCAAAGTAAATGTGAAATTATTTTCTTCTGCAGTTGTTTCAAGTATATTTCCTGTTGTTAATGACATACACCAAATAGTATTTGCAGATATTAGTGGGTACTTCAATCTATGGTGACACTTGGTGGTTGAGTTATGTTCTGGCTAAAGATGAAGATTCCAGTAAAGTGCAAGTCACATTCCTCCACCCTTCAGGTTTATCTCCCTCATATATATATATATATATATATATATCCCACACCACCTGATACACTCTGGATCTCTTCTGCAGATGTGATATGCAAAGTGAACCCCATCACACAAACTGGCCGAACATACAGTTTACCAGACAGTGAAGTGAACAAATGTGTGGGGGTCAATCCATATGAAATCAACCAATGGGTGTTGCTGACATATTTTATTTTATTTTTGATAGTACATTTTCTGTTTATATATACATTAGGGAGTACAAAACGATTTTTTTTTTTTTAAATTTATTATTACTTTTGCTTTTATCTGCCATTTTGTATGCGAGGGTCGGCCGTTTTAGGCGTTTTCAGAGGTTAGCGATAAGTTAAATAACTTTTTTGTTTATTAAGATATCGAAATAAAAATCATCTTATTCTAAATGAAACCATCTACAAATCATGTTATGACCAAAAATGTATTAAGTTGTAAGGAAATAACCTAAAATTTAACTAGAAAAATGTGTTTTCGATTAGAATAAATTGAAGATTAGGGAATTTTTTTCCCAAGAAGGGGATTAAAACAAAACTGTAATGTGTTTTCCCCTTAAAATATAAGAGGTTTTACAGGCCTTCAAATATCGCAATTTGTCCAAAATTGCCGATTTTCAAACGGGCTTATCTCAAATAGGGGCTGAATCAAAAAATCTGAAATTTTCAAAAAATACTCTTCTAGTATCTGGTAATAACCACATGAAATTTCATCATGGGGTTTTAATCAGAATTATTTTTTTTAATTAAAGAAAAAAGCAAAAATACACAGTATGACGCACATTCATGCAGACTCCTAAAGTGTTAAAATACAGTAAAACCCCGTTATTACGCTCGTCAAGGGACCATGACCTACAAGCGTAATAAGCGGGATAGCGCTATAAATGGGGAAATGATTTATGTGATGGGGAAACATTTAGACACCATTTTACAGGAAAGATACTTGATTCTGCAATAGATATAGTGCAAATGTAAGCTTATTTCCTATTAAAAATATCTGTGATCGGGGTTTGCCATGTATGCATGCTACGTTATGAATTATGACATTTTCAGTGCGGTTCAAGAAACTATTAACATCAATTGATACTCCACTAGGAGCAATACAAATATATTTTCGGAGCAGATTTAGTGCACTGCCCGCTATTTCATGCACCTTTTCTTGAATGATTGGGTCACTTAATGGAACTGATGCATCACGGGACTGATGAATCCATTCAATTAGAATTTCCTCGGCATCTTCATATTTTCCACACTTTACTTTTTTACGTTTCCAACCATCCTTCGCTGCATTGGTAATTCCATTCTTATTTTTTATTATTGTTCTCAGACTGGATCAGGGAATTCTTAGAGATTCTGCGAAATCCTTCTGACTTAGTGTAGAATTCTCGTCGTACTTACGGAGAATTTGCAATTTTTCACTTATAGAAAGGGATTTCCGCTTCGACATTTTGCACTAACTTACTCTATCACAGACCCGCACTTCAAAGAGTTCGAAGATTCCCTCCTATCAGGGAAAGAAAAGAATCGTTACAGTGTTACATTTCTTTTCGATACAAAATTTCCGATATAAAAAAAGCGCTACAAGCGGGATTTGAAGCGTTATAAGAGGGTAAAATTATACAGAGTTACATAGAAAATTCCAGGGACCGTACAAAAGGAGCATAAAGAACGGGATAGTGCTATAAGCGGGAGCGTAATAACGGGGTTTTACTGTACTTAAAAAAAAAAACACACACACCTAATAAACTAACCTATTCTAGGCCTATATGTACAAAATGTGTAAACTGTAAATGAAATCCAGAGCTGCCATTGGAGTAACCCTCAAGTTACCTTTTGCACCCTTTTATGAGCTGCATGATGGTGAAATGAGCCACAGAAGCCTTTCTGTTATAAGTGACTGTTTGGACCATAGTACCGTGACTGTGCACTGCATTTGACTGAAGATATAAAAAAAAAAATTATATATATTTAATATAAATAAAATTCTTTATTTATACTCCTTTAATAAAAAAAAAAAAATGTTTATTATTTAGTTTATTAGGTGTGGTTTTTGTGTTTTAACATTTTAGGAGTCTGCGTCAATGTGCGTC
>JAFIDM010009631.1:133839583-133887328 GCA_023159025.1 Thereuonema tuberculata | reverse complement strand
TTTTGACCTCACGTAATTAATGGACGTCCCCTAATTGCAAACTTGAACTACTAAATTGTGCCTTTATTTATTTGTTTGTTTATTTTAATTTTATTTATTTGTTTATTTTAATTTTATTTATTTGTTTATTTTCATTTTAATTATTTTATTTATTTTAATTTAATTTAATTTAATTTATTTATTTTACCTATCTATCTATATTTTTGTGTACAGTTTTTAAGCTGAAGTATTCATGTTTTGAGGGTAATGTGGAGCGAGGAAAATATGAAACTTCAAAATGTAGAAATTGACTGAAATAAATATTTTTTTTTCACCAATAACCAAATGTTTTTCTTTTTTTTTTTCTTTTTTTTTTTTTTTTGTATTTAATTTTTTTCTCTTTTATTGGTTTAGTTTTTAAGCTAATTTATTAGAAATATTAGATTCTGCCACAAAAGTCTTCCCCCTCCCCTCCTGTCCCTAATTTACCCTGTCACTATCCATGGTTCCACTTTTAATTTTTATGAAACTGATATTAAAAATAAAAATATATTTATAAATGATAATGAAAACAAAGACATTGGATTGTTTACAATTTTATAATTAATCTATCTTCATCAAATGATATTGGATGACATTATTCTAAAAAGAAAAAAATCCCAACAATACCCTCAATATTTAAATCCAAATAAAAGTAAATGAAGGCAACATAGGGTAATATAAACTACCTGTTAAAGCACACAAAATATCTTAAAAAGTAAACGAACAAATTTTATCAAATTGTGCAAGTGATACAATTAAAATAAATCATAGTATGTACAAGATAGCCATGAGACAAGTACTAAATAACTTCAACAAAAATACTGAGGAAATAAGATGTAAGGGTAGAAATTCAAAATAAGAAGTGTAGTCATCTTTAGATTAATGAAAGCCTATTGTTGGTTCTTTTGCTTGTGAACATAATTCAGAGTAAGGAGGCAGTTATTATCATTGACAAATACTGAATTGTATGAGGGACTGAAATAGAGTAGCACTAAATCTCCCAGGGCATTCCGTGAGTCTATAAAAATGTGATTAGGAGAGTACAGGCCAGTATTCATTTGCTTTGGTTGGGTAGTTTTGCTTGAAAATAAACAAGCATTTATTATCCAGTAAGGTGAAAATCTTTTAACTTTGCCAGCATTGAGCTGAACGGTTGTGATATTAGTGTTTTACCACAGTTATTCCAATAAAGTAGAATTCATCTGTTTCAGACAAAAAAAAAAAAATATGCTCATCTAAAATGGAATGTTGTCTGCCTTCTATATAAAGAAACCAAGATCTTACAAAAAGAGCATCTAACAGCAACAAGCAATGAAATTTCCTTTTCCAGAAAACAAAAAAAAAGAACAAAAACAAAATTGAAGAAACTGTTCTTGCAAATTGCTGGAGAATAGAACCGGTTGAGGAATTCTAGAAACAAAATTAGTCTGTTTCCAAGAAGAAATTACATTTAACTTATTGTGCAAATATAAAGGAAATTTATCTAATCATAGAATAGGACAATTTCAGTAATTGGGCTTCAGGAAAAGATGATCTCCAGTTAACATTTTGTTGAAAGAAAATGAGTGAATTTTTTATTTAAGGCATACCAAATATACATAAAGATTTGCAGATGTAAAGGCAGGGTTCCCACGGTCCTTGAAAAACCTTGAAAAGTCCTTGAATTTCACTTTAGTAACTAGGGGCCCCGGAAAGTCCTTGAAAAATTTCTCAGGGTCCTTGAAAAGTCCTTGATTTTTAGATACGAGGACCGCTAAGTAAAATTTCGCGCAACATTTCCCCCGGTAGAAAATTCACTTCTTGAAGGAACGAACTTTTCCTCCCTTCTCCGCGTGTAGGAAACTAGGTCAAGGTCAATTGAGAATCGCTCCGCTATTGGTCGATTTTTACCCCTTTCCCATTGGGACCGGTGCAAGTCGTGTCATTAACGGTCAAGGGTCAAAGCGTATTTCTAAGCACGTGCAGATTTGTAGAAGTAGGTTTGAGATTACGCGCGTTGGACGAGAAGATAAGTGTTTGCTACAATATGCCTGGAAAATGCGTTTTTAACGCAGCATGGGTTGAAAACGACTGCTACAAAATTTGGCTTGCTTCCGTGGTCGACAAACATAAAGCGTACTGCAAGGTTTGCTATAAAGAATTTGATATTGGAAAGATGGGAGAATTAGCATTGAAATCTCACATGAAAGGTAAGAACTTCTTGTGCTATTAATTGTAACCTATATATTTTCACACTAGAAAGTATCGTGTGAAAAGTCTGAAGTTTTGCTGCTTGACCAAGTTGGAGGTTATACTTTGCTCTAAGTGATTCAACATATATAAAGGGAGTCGTTTGTGTTTTTAATCGAAGTGTTGCAGGTGAATATTGATTCCAATATTCATAATCAATTCTCTTAGCTCTTTCCCAAAATTTTAATGTAAGTTTATCTCTTCGTATGCTTAGGGGTTCTATGCCTGTTTGAAGCTGCATTGCTGCTATTGGTGTAGATTTTGCTGTACCTGTTATTATACGAAGGGCATCATTTTGTATTATATCGAGTTTATTTAAATTGGTGATCGAGGACAGGCCTATTACTTCTGCAGCATATTCCATAATAGGTCTTACATATGTAGTGTATGGTGTTGATAGTACGTCCTGCGTAGCTCCCCATTTAGTAGCAGTAAGTCATTTCAAAAGATTATTTCGCTTTCGAGCTTTTTTTAGCTGCTGTCCGAATCTGACGGGACCAACTTAGTTTGTTGTCCAAAATGACACCTAAGTATTTTGTGTCATAGTTTCTTGTTAACTCTTTATCTTCAAAGGTTAATTTTATTTGATATTGTTTAGTAGAAAGTGTAAAAAGCTCAGTGTTTTCTCCATATTAAGTATCATTTTATTACTCTTACACCAGATTGACAAATTTTCTAAAACTTCATTCATTGCTACTTGTAAGCTCTCAACGTTACTACTAGTCGCCCATATAGTAATATCATCAGCATAAAAAAGGCAAGTAGCTCCAGGTGTTTTTTCAATAGCAAATTTTAAATCGTTAATCATAACGTTAAAAAGAAGACAGCTAATAACTGCTCCTTGCGGTAAACCTTGATGAACTTGTTTAAAGCTCGACACTGTGTCTTGAAAAATAGTGCGAATATATCTCTGTGAAAGGAATTGTTTAATCCATTTCAGCATATTACCAGAAACATGAAGTTTACTAAGTTTAAATTGTATACCAAACAAGGTCCTTGAAAATTTTCATTTGGGTCCTTGAAAGTCCTTGAAAAGTCCTTGAATTTTTTTCTGAGAAATGAGTGGGAACCCTGAAAGGGTGGATGAAAGGGCCCAAAATCAGCTTGAACTTGTTGAGTAATTAAAACCATAAATAGATTAACTATAAGCTCAAAAACTGGGGTGGGAAAGGTGCATTTAAAGTGGAACTTCATTCTCAGAAAATATTCATGAAAATAGTTAATTACATTGCAGTTGAAAAGGAAATTGTGCTAAAATAATAAATCACTTTTGAAAGATTCAGTTTTGTTATATCTAGCAATTTATTTATTTTATTTTTTTTTAAGGAAAAGATTTTGATGCTTTGCCAATTTTCTTAACTCTGTTAAACTTTAAAACAAAATGGGGAAACAATATACAGAAATTAATGTTTACATGCAGTGGAATTTGATCAGTATTTTGAAAATGTCATATTTAGTTATGACATGTGCTTGGTTGCAAATTGGGAACAAAGTGCGGGATTCACTCACAATTTTTGTTTGACAGAAAATTATATTCTGATCTTCTGAAACAATTCACTTTTATATAATATCCTAAAAAATGGCAGGCTATGATTCAAGCAATGCCAGACGACAATATTAGTCCTGAAATTGTTAAGCATATTAGAATTTTGGGATGGAAGTGAGCTGTTTAAAGCTTAAGATAAAACCTTCCTGTATTCCCTTGCTGTATAATATGCTTATCCAGCTTTACAACAGATTTTTTTTTTTTTTTTCTAAAAACTTATTAGGAATGGTTATCTTTTTGTAGCAACAGATTTTTTACCATTAATGATTTATATATTAAAGAAATATGACTATTTGCTAATATCCTCAAAGCCAGAAATCAAAATTGCACAAGAGCCAAATAAAAAGGTAAATTTTGATTTTATAATGCTTAAAAGGAACTTGAGAAATGAAAAAAAAAAAAAGGCTTCCTTAAATATTTTTGAAATATATATATATATATATTCTTACTATTGTTGATTGTGATAAAAACCACTGTGAAGTCGATCTTGTCAGAAACTGTTAAAAATTCGTCAACCATCCAAAAACTAGGTTGATGGGCTGTGATGTGTTGGGGTGCAGAAAATGGTGATCACACTTCTGCCAAAATTCTTATAAATCAATAAAGTTGTCTCACAGAAAACTGCCAGTGAAATTAGTGTTAATTCAATGAAATTTGTACTTTTGGAAAAAATTTATATTTGTAAAATACAGTAAAATAGAAGTTTTAAGGAATTAAAAGATCTAATTGCACAATTTAGCAATTGACAAAAAAACAGGAAGCCATATTAAGGTGATATAGGACAGGTTAGAACTCTTATACAAAGAGAACTTTTAACATCTACATAATGCTTCCAAGTTGCCTGAGAGGGGAACAGATGATTTATTCTGCAGTGAAAATGCTCTTTTGCCCAAGTGCTTGAAAAGGTGGAAGTTTCAGTGAAGTCCAGAGTATGAAGGACAGTGAAGAACCTCATATAAAAGCTTCATTATGCATTGAGGTGCATTCTCAAATGGGCAAAATCTGGTTTGAAGTTTGGGCAGTATAGAGTAAACATGAGGAGTTTGAGGAACGTGTGGTTGATAAAGTTGGCTAGGATGGTCAATCAAACAATGGTTCCAGCCAACAATATGATGCTTTTGGATGTGGTTCCATCAGTTCTTCAGTTCTCTTATTGCCAATAATTTCTATTTTCATTTGAGCATGAAAACATTAATGGATGTTGTAACAGACCATTCAGATCAGTTCATGATAGGGGAAGTATAGGTTCCCAATGATTATAAACTATCAGGATGAAATAAAGAGTTGGTAGGTCAGTCCTGGGGTGGGGAGTTGCCCACTTCAGAGGGTTTGGTGAACCCTAGAACCTACCTGGAGATGAGTACATTAGAAAAAAAAATCCGACTTCTACCAGGATTTGATTCTGGATCATCCAGCTAGCAGACCAATGAATTTTAAGTTTTACTTAGTCATTTGCAAAATAATTACTTTGATCTTAAATTGACACTAAGATTTAATGCTTTGATTTGCTTTTAATTTTTGAAGGTGAAATTATAAGTTTTTAAATGCATAGTATTTGACTTATTAAACCATTAAGGACCAGGCATTAAAATAATTTTTAAGCTGAAATCATTTGTTTGTTCTAGTAATGCATCCGAAAGAACAGAAAATAAAAAAATATAAAAATTGAGAAATCACTTGAGCTGAAGTAAAATGATGTGCTTGCATTGTAATCCCAAAGTTGTGTATCTTATTTGTCAGAGTGAAAAGCAGCAAAACAGTTGTATGAAGGTGAACATTGCATGTTTACATTTATAAATCATTATACTCTTGCACAGCCTGCATCTTCTGCTTGCTTTATTTTCTTTCCCTTATCACATAACCCACATGAAGATATACTTAAGGTCAAAGAATGCATTGAAGGTCTACCATAATTCAATGCTTCTCTTTCTTGATTCATGACGTAGTCTTTATTTTCATCTTCATTTTGAATAAAAAAAATACAGTGGAGCACCGTTTATACGTTTCTCGTTTATACGTTTTTATCATTTATACGTTTTTTTGAATGGTCCCGGCAAAATCCAATTCATATTAACGTTAAATAATTTCATTTATACGTTTTTCTGAAATCGTAAATTTCATTTATACGTTTTTTTCAAGAACTCAAGAAGAGAGAAAATGCGCATTTCAACCTCAGATTCCCATCTGCCGATTGTCCAGTCTTAGAAAAGGCACGCAGTCTTAGGAAAATGCACTGAAAAACCTCTGCCAAGTTTTCAACAAGCTTTGGCGGGTTTTAACACCATGCAAGAATACCTCATTAGCAGTGATTTAAATGATAAAGTTAAGATGGCACTTTTATCTGTGCACAATGAACTTTTTTCTGTTCATTCCAAAAAAAGCCCTACAATCTAAAATAACAAAATATTTTTGTAAATGCTGAATGAATTAGAATAGTAGCATTAAATCCGGAATAAAAAGTTTTGTATTACATACCTCTTGTTTTTCATTTCCATGTAATATTTTAATTTACCTCGTAACTTTTGTGAATTTCGTTTATACGTTTTTTCATTTATACGTTTTTTTTTCTCAGTCCCTTGAAAAACGTATAAACGGTGCTCCACTGTATGTAGACATTTTTTCTTGATGCTATTTAAAACTCCTTTTGTCCAGAACATTATCTTCATCTGGTGCTGGTAAGAACAGATTTAATTTTTTTTAAATTGGAATTTGAAATACGATATCACTTTTTAAGTTTATATTAGTTATTTGTTGTGAAGCTTTAACATGCATAATTTATTTGAAGAATGAGGCTTAATATTTACTATCAGTACAACTATAGTTTCTGAATCAGCAGAATTTGGAGAAATTCTAAAGTTACTTTAGAAATTTACATTTCAGACTTAACGATTACTAAGAAGCTCTAAGGGGTGAAAGATATTACAGCAGAAATCAAACCAGAATTCATTAGTATTGATTTCAAAATTCACCAATATTTGTCTGTAAGAAGGCTAGTCTGTTATTCAAATTGAATGAGAAGGCTTTATGTACGTGTATGAAATTAAGAGAAATTGATAATACAATGCACTTGGTAATGTAAAATAAATAGGATTAAGAGGATGGGAATAATCCGACAGATTGCTTAAAAATTGCAATAATCAGTTAAAGGTAACATAGATTGTTCATACTCAGCGAATTTAGATCATCTAGGTATTTATGATGGCCTAATTTTTTAGTTGGAGAAGAAGGAAGCCTTGTTTGGCTACAAATTAAAGATTGTTTTATTTTATTTTTTAATATAAGTTGATCTGGTTAGAACCACAAGGATAAAGTGTACTTTTTTTTTTTCTTTTTTTTTTTTTTCTTTTTTTTTTATTTCAACTTTGGGAAAAACGAAAAGTAATTGGACATTTCATCACAGTGAAAATGATTTTTGTATTTAAAATTTGCGGTGAGCAAATTGTATATCAACTTCAACTTCAGTTTGTCAATTTATCACTGTCTTTGGAGAAAGCAATCCTCAAATTTACAGTGCAAAGTTTATTAAGTGTAGATTTCTCCTGAATCTAACTTGAAGTTCTCAATTGGGGGGAAAAAAAAAATAAAAAAAATTGATGACAGGAACCATTAGTATGAGCAAAAAAAGTAAATCTGAAGAACCTACTTTAGATATTGTAAGTCTGGACACAATTTAAATGTATGCGTATTAAAAAGGATATATGTTAAGAGGAAAAATTAAAAATAATATGATGTACAAAACAAACGTAACTGCATAATTATGCTGCTGCCTTTACAGATGAAAAAATGTTTGACTGGTTAACCCTAACCTTTTAGAATGAGCTGTTTTATTTTTGTTTATTTTATTTTATTTCTAAAGTGTAGGAATATTCTCTGATAACTGTTAAATAAAGAGATTACTTCAGTAGATGCTGTAAAGTTGAAGTTGTAAATATTCTGACAAAATTGGATTCATAAGCTTGTAAATATATTATTAAAGCAAGTTTTATATTTCCTAATTTGTTTTGCGAACAATAAAACAAAGGTATACCTATGGAAATAAAAGGTTGAAAAGAATTTGAGAAGGTGTTTTTTGAAATGGAATTAGTCTTAAATGGGTGCTCGAAAGAGATTTTGGAAATGAATTTTCTGAATTTTGAGGAGTTCATATATTGGAAAACTTCAAAGTATTACTGTAGAGAAAATCCTTGAAAATACAAGTTTCTTTTTTGAATATACTTACCTGAAGTAATTATACAATATTCTGTTAAATGTTGGATTTCAATTGAAGAAAAATGCATGATTGAAATGAACAGCTTTTGTTTGTTGATTTGCTGCAGTGATTTTCTTTTTCATAGAATTTATTAGTGTCGACTTTAAAGTTCTCTCTTTTATTTATTTATAGGGATAATAATACTTATGAATTATATCTTAGACCTGATCTTTATACTAACAGTTACACCCATTGGTTCTATTTTCGAGTTCAGAATATGAAAACAAATCGTAATTACAGGTAACTAGTTTTATTATTCAAATTACCAATTAAAAAAATTGAACATGATTTTCTTTTATCATCAAGTTAAATCTTTAAGCCAAATTTAAAATTTCTTTTTCGCTTTCTGTTAGCAGTTAATATTACAGTTATGAAACTAAAACAAAAAGAAAAAAAGAAAATTCTATTGTTTGGAGTCATAAAAAAACTTTAGTTTTCACATTTTTCAATAAAAGAATTATAATGGTCTCTCTATTTATTTATTTTGTATTCACCATTGTTTACTATGTCCTGTTGCCATTTTGTTTAGAAAACCCTTTGATTTCTTTTACATAAAATTCTGTTGTTTTTGACATGAAAAAGTTCTTGGCAAACTCTTTATCTCAATCTGGTCTTTATTATTGAACTTGGTCCCCATCAAAACTTTTCTGGTGATCACAAAATATGATAATTGTTAGGTGCAAGCTCAAGTGAGTATGGTGGGCGAGGTAAAACAGACCAGCCAAGCTCCACAATTTTTTCTTGTGGACGGCCTTGCCATGGAGAATAACAACATTTTTCCGATTAACGAGTGCAAGGCACTTATTTTAAAAACTTAGATGGAAACACTGCAGCTGCTGGAGATATAAGTCTGTTTCATTACAATTTAATAGCTTGAAATGAATATAAACAATCCAACTTTGGAGATTTATCCTTCTCGATCGACTGCTTTTGTGTACAACTTTACCATATGTAAGCCATTTTTCATCACCAATAATGATTTTATCAAGAAACAGATCATTTCTCTGTTGTAAAAGAAGACTTGTTGCTATCCATAAACAGTCTGCTTATTTTCACTAAGAGCATATTGGAATCCAAACATCTAGCTTGCTTTCTTTCCCCTCATCTTTTCCAAATGGCTGCATATGGTGGATTGTGACTGTGTTTAATTTATCTGCTAATTCCTGAGTACTTTGGGTGTGTATTGCATTCCACCAGTGCACTTAAATATCAAAAATATTAAATCTTCAGTGTTGCTAAATTAATATTAAAATATTGAAAATCATCATCAGTCAGATGGTCGTCCAGTCATTCATCTTTCAATGACGTATCTCCAGAATGAAATTTCAGAAACCAATTTCTCACTACCCAGTCAGTTATAATACCTTTGCCATGCACACACACAATTTTCAGCAGTCTCCATAGAATTTTTACCATATTTGAACTTGAACAACATTACATTACAAGTATGCACTTTCAATCCCTCTGTTTCACTAATGACAAATTTATTATTTTAATGCAATTTGTAAGTTGCCACTGTTGTGATAAAATTGAAAGACTCTTGCTTGCTCTAAACAAGTACAAACTTGTCTTTAAAATTTGTTGTTGAGAATGAAACTTTTTTGTGACTTGACTCAATATAAAAAAATCTACAATTTATTTGGAAACACCTGGTGGCTGAACATAAATTCCTTTTCGAATTTCTTTTCTTTCCTTTCTTTTTAACTGAACTAGTTAAAACTTACAGTTCGTTTAGTAGGCATTTGGTATCCACAAGTGAAATATTGCCACAAAAGCTGACAGAAATTTGAAATTTAGAAAAATGAAATATATTATTTATATAAGCTTCTTTAATATATCCTGTAAATAATTTACTCTAGAAATCCTTAATATAACAACACACCTTTAATTTCCATGATATTTCATCCTTCTTTGCAAAGGACTTCTTCAGGTGGTATCAGAGGATATTCAAGCTAACTTGAATACGAAAATGTTTTATTTTAGTTCTTACTTGTAACCCTAATGAAATGTAGAGGAAGAAGAATAGTTTCTTGACCTCAGGATTTCTAGGAGTATATTATTTATGCTGTTAAAGTCTACATAGGAAATGTTAAGTGTCATTGATGAGAAGATTCCTAAAAAGTTTGAGAAGAAAATTCAGTTTATAGTGAATGGAATGCATTGTGGTAACTTTTTATAACATTTTCATTGCAGAAAATTATTTAAAGCAAAGCATTCAGCATGTAACTTGTCACCTCAAATAGCTCTTCAAGGCTTTCTCATGAATAATCTGAGTAATTATATCATGAAATTGCTGTCTTGGTATAGTTAACAAATAATGGAATATTTTGAACACAAATATCCAAATGAGGTGTTTTTTTTTTTTTTTTTTTTTTTTTTTTTTTTTTACAAAACATTAAATATGTAAAAATAAAAATCCTAATGACTTTCTAATCAAGCCATATCGAGCTGATAATCAGAATGAAATCTAATCTAAAAGTTTCTTTTTCAACTAATGACCTGACAGAAGTTGCAGGATTAGCCCAACTACTTTTGTTTCATGAGGTAAAAATCACTTTCAGAAAGGTACATAGGAAGTGACATGTTTAGACCAGTGATTCATTGCTGGTCAAATGAAAGTCTATGATGGGCAAACTGTCTCAACATCTGGATGGATACTGCAATAACTATGACAGGATACATGAAAGGCTTTCATAGGTGAAGCAAGGAAGGTTGTAACCTATATGAACTTTTTTTATTCTATTATTCATAAAAAGACCATAACGTCTTGTAAACTGAAATCAGAATTGCTTTCAGCATTGCAAGACGCAGTGAAAGTTGAGAACTTAGTAAAATCTTCCCAATAACACTGGCACGTTTGCAGTTTTTTTCAGTTGTGCGAAGTACCACAACTGCTTTTAACATGAAAGTGATTTATATTCATTTATTATTCAAAGGTATTATATTCCATTTGCAATATTTTGAAATTATTATTTGGGATTAAAAATGCTGTAAAGGTATGTTTCTCTTTTAATAGTTCAGTGGTTCTAAAATTTTTTCCTCTGAACAAATATTCAGAAAATATTTTGAATATTTCAACCATTCATCCAATGATACGACCTAGAAATTTTTTCACTGAATTACTTTGTTGTTTCTTTTTAAAGATTGCCTAATTGTAGTAATAGTGTAGTTTATTGAAATAACATATTTAATGGTCACAAAATATTTTCTGAATATTTGTACAAAGGAAAAAGTTTTAGAACCAATGAACTATTAAAAGAGAAACATACCTCTACAGCATTTTTAGTCCCAAATAATAATTTCAAAATATTCCAAATGGAATATAATACCTTTGGATAATAAATGGACATATAATTAGTTTACTAGAAGAAATTTAATTGTAACTTACAAAAAAAACAAACTGGAAGTATATCCCTGCAGACCATTAGTTATAATTTTGCATTTTTCTGTCCTTTTGAACTTAATTACTTCCTTTCTTTGTTGTCTGCATTGCTTGATTTGAAAACATTTGTGAGTGAAAGTGAAGTTTTGAGAATGGCAATTGACATGATTCAAAATTGAAACTTTTAAAGCCATTTGTGGTTATCCGCTGTTTGGACATAAATTAATAATATTTGAGTAATTACAAATACAAGGTGATTCAAATTAAAGTATCCCTTTGCAGAGCACTCTTAATAGAGAACCAATGGTCGAAACATCGTCAAACTTGGACTGTATACATTCCTGATCATGTGGAAAAGATTTGTGCAATAAAAGAAATTACTTCAAAAAATTACCGACTTGGAGAAATATGGTGCCTGCGAGCTGCACCAGTTGTTGAAATTTGCATAGCACATAACATCATAAGGCATCGAATCAGGTATAAAATGAAGTGTGAGGCTGGTCGGAGACATTCTTCAACGAGCGAATTAGTTCTCACGTTGCCGGAACATGCTTTACTTTTAAAGTTATTCTACTAGAATGGTTAAAATGCTGCTGCAGCACTTTGCGAGTACAGATGCCACAAATCATTGCAGAAAGGTCCACTGACACCATGTGCTTATGATGCATGGTTCATTGATTTGAGGAGACTGGTAGCTTCACAGTCCGAGCAAGAAAAGGACGTAAATCAGATATCTCATGTGGCCGAAGATTTTGCAGGTGTGTGTAGTGCTCGTATCATAGCAAGACAGCTAGATGTACCATATACAACATTATGGAGATGTTTGCGCAAAGCGTTGCATAACTATCCCTGTAACTCAGTCACCTCCAAGAGCTGCAACCTGGCAATGGGGACATCCGAGAAGCGTTTGCTTTGACGTTCCTGGCAGGCATGCAGGTGGATGAGGATTGGCCCTAGAACATCCTGTGGAGTGATGTAGCTCATTTTCATGTTGGTGGAACAGTGAATATGCAAAACTGCTGTATCTGTGCTACAGGCATTCCTCATCAGTTCCTTACATTCCTTACATTCACCAAAGGTAACAGTCTGGGTAGGGTTTATGGTCACATTTCTGATCGGCCCATTTTTTGTTTCAGGGAATGTTGATCCTTTAAATGATGCATAAAAGGTAACACCAAATCATTTAAAATATTTGTATAAACTTCCTGATTTAAATTAATGAAAACATAACTAATTATTTACCATGGGTCTAATTCATGGTAGCAGCGAAGTGGCCTCCTCCTCCTTTCCCGCTCTGCAAGTAGTCTGGCAATGGTCAGGATGGTCACTTCTGTACATGTAGACACCGCAAAGTGGCCTTGGATGGTTGAGGGCGAGGAATTTGGTGCCGTTTGTGCAGCTCTCACAATCACTTGATCCCAGCATTCTGTTGTTTCCCTTGGCCATCCACTGCCCTCATGCAGTTGCTGCTTCGCTTCGTCCCAAATGCTGGGTGATTTGGTAATTTGACAAACTACCCTCTTTCAACCCAATGATTTGTCCTAGCTCAGCTTCTTGTAAAGTGCATGGATCCACTGTCACAGTTGTCCCTGCTGTGAGCTTTGTTCTTGATTTACCCTCCTTGATGCACGGTTCTCATGCGCTGTGGCGAGCCACTATTTAGTCATCGGCCATAATTTTCTAATCATTGTATATTCGGCCTTGAGTTATTTGTATGTTTTAAGTTCCGCAGTGATCAGGCAATTTTCTCGGGATGCTTTTTTTTTGGTCAAAGAACATACCTCCAGCTTAAATATCATCTTGGACAAGGTCTGGATGTAAAGTTTTGATACTTCTGTAATGCATTCAGAAATGTGATAGATAACAATTCTTTAGTCAAATACAGCCTAATTTTTCAAAGCATAACCCCTTTCAATTAGACTATATGTAGTTCTTATTAAGAGCTTTGGAGGTATAGTATTCCAAATATCAAGTTCGTTTTACATTGTTCTTTCTGAAGGAGTATCATATGACCCTTGTTTGACTATTTGAATATTTCCTGTCTGTTTGAAATCAGTTTGCAGTCACTGGGTGTGATATGCATTGGCAATCCTGTCTGTGAGGACTGATTTTCAATTACAGTAACCTTGAAATTGGATATCCATCATTGTTTATATGCTTGTTATCATTGGTTATATGCTTGTTTATTTTGAAACACCAGAGTTTTGACTACTTCCTTCATAGCTTGTCCTTTAGCCCTACCAAATACAGTTGTATCCTTTTGCTCTTCAGTCACATCTATTTCCGACCTATAATTCACAGTATGGCTGATGTACACAAACACCCCAGAGTGCATGTAGGATCATATGCCTATAATGCTACAAGATTACAGATGGTATCAATATGGGAAGTACGACAATGAAATTATCTATGTAGTGGTAGCTAATTTTTTGTTTGGTGTGGTTATTAAGTAGAACATCCTTAATCAAAACTACCACCATCCCTTCCCTAAATTATAGTATCTGCTTTAGTGCATTGGTTGCTACACTGAAATATTACTGGTTCCAGTTAATTCATTCATTTCTAATTATTTATTCAAAGATATACAAAGCATACCATAGAAATTTGTCCTAATTTTTTAGGATTTTAAAATCATTTCCAAAATCGTTTATTTTTTATAATATTTCATATTTCAAAATACAGTAGTAATATTACAGTAGGAATAACCTTGCATAAAATAATTTAAATTGTAGGCTTAGGATCAATTTGTTTCATAAAAACTGGGTATTCTCAGTTATGTTTGATTATCTGACCTATTTGATGAACCGAACCAACCATGATCCAATTAGTTTGGATAATCAATTTTCTCCTATATTTAAATTTAAAATCTTTGTTATTTAAAATCATGTAATTCTAGAAGTGGAATCTCCTAAATTAGAGCCTAAGAGAAAAATCTGTAAATCTTCTATTGGAGATCTAGAAATCCATCTCTTAAGGTTTTTAGATCTTCCTTCAAAAATTAATTTTCAACATATCTTTGATATTATTTGAAGGTAAAACAAATTCATATGCAATTCTGAGATTAATCATTCTAAGTAATTGTATTAAAGTATCCTTATTTAGAAGGCATTTTTAATTAGTTTTTAGCTGGTATTAAGCAAATTCATAAATCTTGTTTTATTTCTGTAAGGAATTTAATTGTAAGATAAATTAGTTTTAAATTTAAAATTAAATTGATCATTGATTTCGTTAATTTATTTTCATTCTATTAATACATAAATATAATATTGATGTTTCAGGTTTTCAATAGTTAACTTATACACTTCCCAGAGCTTGTATCGAAATGGCTTGAAACCATTAATGTATTCTGAAAAAATGACCACCTGTCATGGTATTGGTTGGCATAGAGTTGGAAACAACATAAGTTACTATAAAAACTATGCACAGTGAGTTTATTTTCTTAATTTTGAAGTTTCTGTTATAGTTGTCTCCAAATATAGTAGCTATTTATGTTTGACATTTTCAGAATGTTGCATTATAAAACATTTCCTATTTTTTATTCAAAAGATATGATGATGATCCATTTGAAAATCTTTATACCTTAACTTGGACAATGGAATTTCCTTATGAAAATGACACTGTGTATTTTGCTCATTGTTATCCCTACACCTACACTGACTTACAGGTATTTGTTTTATTTAAGAATTTGCACATAAACTAGTTATGCCATTGTATTCTATTTTCTTAAATCTTATAGTTAATAGTATTATATAGATGGTGGATTTCCCGTACTATCAAATAAATTGGATTTCTCATGTTCTGCACTCGTTCTATTATATGCACAGTTATTATTCAACAGAATTAATGAAGTATATATTTACAAAATTCAGTAGTTAGAGATTCTGAGTTCTAGATGAAAAAAAATTAGTTTTAAGATTTGTTTATATACAAATTTAAAAGTTCAAGGTGAAAGCATTGTGTGAGCAGTAAGCAAATAGTGGCAAGAATTAATTTACTAATAGGATTACAAGTCCAGATTTAATCACTTGGTGTCTTTCAGTAATTTGTAGTAATGATCAAAAAATGAACAAGTTTGGGACCTCATGTTATGGAAATAAGCCCTTTCTCCATCAATGTTGCTGCTCAGTGTGACGACTGTAGTTGTGGACAGTCGTAGTTTCCGTTGGAGGAAGCTTCTGGATAGGTATTCCTGGGGTATTGTACAGTGTGGCTGGGAAGTTCCATGATCCTTTCATTGGTAATCATATTTTAAGAAAATATTTACACATTAAGTGTCCAATGCATCTGTGGGTTCACCATCATGCTGTACGCACAAGTTCATATGCCATCACATCCTACTTGATATTTTTTGGAGCAAGTCCGGTGTGATGGTTTGAAATGGTCCTCAACTGCATTCTGCAATTCTTCATTTGTAGCATAATGATGTTCAGACACATAGGTCTTAATGATTCCTTACAATGAGTTGTCAGGCGTCGTGAGATTAGGACTTCGGGATGGCCATTTCAATGGAGCTGGAGATGCTGGAATACCGTGACCAATCCAGCATCCTGAAAAATGGTTTCATGAAGAAACCTGCGCACATGCAAGATACCGTTCATACTTTTTTTTTTGCATTGGTGAAGCATTCTTGGATGTACTGATTGGCGAGTTGTGTCCACGTCCTTTGTGGATCCTGTGCATGCCAAAGTTGTTTCAGATGATACGTCCCACAGTCCATTGTGATGTTCCTAACCTGTTGGCCATTCAATGTTGGGTGGGTGGATTCTCTCATGTGACCATTGCTGTGATCAGTTGTTTTGGCAGTGTATTTAGGGGGAGCTGAGGGAGCCCTGGCATTCTTCCTAAAACCTCAAAATGTATAGAATAGACCCCATTTTCTTTCTTCATTTTTTTTTTTTTTTTTGGTTGATTGGCTAGTTGAGAGGACATTGGGCCCCCTGAAATTTTGAAGATAACTCTTTTTTTGTTTTTTGGGGTGAGGGGTGGGGGTGCTGTTTGCTTCCTAACTTGGCTTACCCTGAAGTAAAATCCTATATATTAGGATTTATATAATTATCATATCAAATCTTTTGGCAGTTCAAGATTGGGTATTTGTTTTCCAAAGTCATGAGTGTAATGTCTGTAATGGGATTAGATAAAACATTTCCCGTGAGCTTTATGTTCACTAATAAGTCTTAAATCATACTTGAAGGAATTATGATCATGTCCAATTAGCATGGTATTGTTATCAAGATAATTGTTAACGGTCATTTAATGTATAGAGGTTAATAGGACTGTGGTATCAAGGAATAAAGGAGACATGTTCTTCACTCCATATCAGTTAAACAAAACTCTGCAGAGACTATTAGATAAAGATATATTAGAAATAGAGGATTTGCAGGTATCTTTGTTCCTTTCAAATTACCCTTTAGTCTTGGGTTTGAAAAGATAAGTGGTGTTTGGATTTGGGTGTGTGTTTTGTTTTAATATAGTATAAGTTAAATAGTTGTAAGTTAAACCATTTTTTTTTTGATTGGTCTGAGGTAAAAGTAGGTAGATATATATTTCCCATCTAAGAACCTCCTTTGGCTCATGAGACACCGAAGGATAGGCTCTGACATTTCACTGACCATTATTACTAGTTGAGATTAGGTGGTCAGTGGCAGAGGTAAAGATATCTATATATTTTCAGTGATCATGTGTTGGTTGAGGTGGAGGTTTAACATCTTTTTGCAATCAGTTTTATTTATGACTACAACTAAGTTTCATCTTATTTATTGATGACAAATGTTGGGATTTTCTGAAATTTAGCAGGCACACCTTACAGTTCTTCTATAGGAAATGTGGGATATAGAATCTGAGGTGAAATAGTTCAATGTTATCCAGATTGGAAATGCATTAATTTCTATTAGTTTACATATTGTTTGTGAAAATATGATAGCCTTAGGATTGATTTTTAATGTAAATCATATAATGTATTCATCTATTATCCAGTCCATGTAACTTCCCCACCACCACCATTCTTTAGTGAACATGTTAGACAGGTCATCAGTGGCATCTCTCACTAAAATCACAAACCTCCACCAATACTGTGCTTTAGGAAATTTTCTAAAAAAATTGAAATGCTGTATAGCTTCTGAAGACTTTCAGATCTCATAACAAATCGGTTAATTTATGTTTATTGTCCTCCAAATGAGAGATGGCCGCCCTGTTTTTGTGAGACCTGCGCATGTATGATCGATTAGTCTGGTCAGGCACTTCCGTCTGATTTTATGACAGGACGCCGCCATTACGGTAATCGCTTGTTACTTTGCAAAAGAGCATTGTATTTATAAATAATATATATTTATTTATTTATATAAATACTTATTGTTAGCAACTGGTATTGAAATAACGCTAAATAGTCGAGAGAAGTTTTAATTTGACGCTATCAACATGTCTTTCTCAGTGAAAACAGACGACGGCGTCCATTGTGACAGGAAAACATAATTGATCAGCTACCGGAAGGGCTGCGCAGTTCAAACTTCTGCCGGCCAACTTTCATTTGGAGGACAATAGTAACATTCAAAGTAATCAAAATCATTGCTGCTTCATCAAGACAGTTGGACAACTAATAAAGGAATTCTAACTCATTGATAGTTGATAATAATTGAAAGAGAGCTTTGCATATTCCATTAAACAAGTTGTATGCCATTTGGTTGGAATTTAGCAGCTGACAATAAAATTGTCAATTTTATCTAGAATAAAATTGTCTCAGTATGTAGCATTCTTCTGTGTAATTTTCACTTTCATTTTTATTATAGTTTGAGACCAGCACCACTGGTTGCATCTAAAGCAACTTGTCATCCATTTGTGTGATTAATTGAAATTACTGATCTTTTAATTGATATCTATGAAATATGTACTTAGAAACAATCTTTTTAATGAATATATACATGAAATTACATATTTTCAAGAATTATTCTACTTACGTTGTAGCTTGGGATTCAAGCTTATTTCCAATGCAAATAATGAACAGCAATAAATTAAATTCTTCAGAATATGAAGATGTGGTTCATTGGATTCCTCTCAGTTAATTTATACAATTGCAAAGACAGTAGAGAACCACCAAGAAGAATTGTTATCAAGTAAATCTGGATAATAACAGAAATTATTTATTTTTTTATTTTTCATTAAATTATTCAAAAACATTCCTGTTTCAGGAGCACATCAATAATTTACAGAAAGATGCTTTAAGAGCTCAGTTTTGCCAGTTTCGGGTACTTTGTAGAACAGTAGCAGGAAATAATGTGTATATGGTTACTGTATCATCTCAGGATTTAACAGAAAAAGAGAAAGAACAGGTAGGATTTAATTTTACTATTTAATTAAATAAAAACAAGAACTCGCAGATTGGATATTAGGAATTTCAGTAAATAATTTCAGTATATTTTTTTTTTTAAATAAATGTTTAGGTTTGTTGATAAAATTCTTTATATCTCATTGGTATACATAGAGATACCAAGATGCCCAACATGATAGATTTGAATATCTTGTTTTCTTGAACCACAATTTTACTAATTTCTTTGAGTTAATTGTTGGTCTGAAAGAATGCCTCTAAGATGTTACTTCAGTCATGGAAAGAAGTCAAAATTAGTTGAAGTCAGTCAGGATTATAAGATCAGTAATCCAAATCATTGAATTCAAATGTAACAAGAGCACAAACAATTGAATTCAGCTAGTGGGAACTACTGTTGATCTTAACTTTCCAACTAAGATTATACATTGGAACTCTTGAGTAGTCAAGGCGATGGCCTACCATGTGGCTGGTTACTCCTGAACCTGGGTTAAAATCCTGTTGTGGACTTGGATGTTTCCTCCTTTCTTCTATATGTGTTACTCTTCCCTTCAATGACTTGTTCTCAATTTCATAATCTTGTTCCTGGCATAACCTAGCTTTTATTGCTGTTGTGCCATTAAAAAAATCGTACACTGAAATATGTGCATAATCAAAGAAACAAAACAACAGTACATTGGAAGAAAGTGTCACATCTCAAACTGTCACTTTACTAACAACTAACTGTCACATTGGAAAGGAGGGGGGGGATGGCACTTCTCACTAGCTGAAAACTTTTATAGATGAAATTTAGCAAATGTCATTTAACAATTAAAAAAAAACTTATACAAATACTTTTACAGGAATTAAACGCTTTACAATTTTTTAAGAAAACCATGTCCTTTTTCTTTCTTTTTTTAAATCACATCCTTAATACAGCTTTATTTGCATAAAAATGAGGTTGAAAAATAAATTAAGTTTTGTAACACAAGTATTTTTATTATAATACTATTATAATATTGGAACTGATAATTCATAACACTGGATTAATTCCACATTTTAGTTATCTATATTATTGAAAAAAAAAAGTGTGCGCACATAACATCAAGTTCCACACATTGCCACGTAACAGGAGTATGTTGCATGGTCAATTCAACTGTGCAAATTTCCAACTGTTACAAATGGAATTCAATGTTCTATTGCATGTATTCTTTAGAATTTAAATTTTAATTTTAAAAATTAGTTTTAAAACTAATTAGTTTTAGTTATTTTTAGTTTTAAGTTTACTTGATATAATTTGTTTTTTTGTTTTTGTTTTTTTGAATAAATAAAATATTTTGTTTTGTTCTGTTATTTATGTGAGGCTTCTGGAGGGAAGCAACATTCAGTCATCTAATATACAATAAAATAAAAAACAAATATTTTATCAGATCCTAACAAAAAAAATATCCTAAATATGCTCCTAAAATGAATGCATAGATTTCAAGATTTAATGAAATATGATTCCCACCATTTATTTGAGCTAATAATAAAGTTGTGAATATATATTTTTTTCCATGAAAAATATTTAAATTTGATTTCTGAATCAAGATATATACTATTTTGTAATGTAATTGTTTAAATCCTTAACAAACTCAATCTTAAAGATTTCCCATTTTATTCATCAGAGTTTTAAGACATTGCCAATAACTTACTGGTAAAATCCGATCTTGGATAATGCCACTGTTATCCAGATAATGTTGAATAAAGTAAAACTGAAAATAGTTTTTTGAAGTTTATCCGTATAATGATGACGACATCCAGACACACTTGGATAATGTAATATTCCCCGGTTGAAGAAGGAACTGCACATGCATAGTTCATCGTTTGAAGCTCATTAAACCGGATATTTAAAATTTTTCAATATAAACATCCTGGAGGGCATCATACCTCAACTTGCCTAACATACAGCTTTTCTTTTACCTGTTTTACACTGGCTCAGCCATCCCAAAGTCGCAAGGGTCGACGCTGGACTAGTAGACACACACAGAAAGAATCATGCACTATGCATGCAACAATTAAATTCCATTTATTTACAACTTAACTCTACGGTAAACAATCGTGGGAACATCCAGTCGCCACATCCATGGGAAATAAAAAGTACAATGTCAAACTAACATTTTTTAAAAATAAATAACAATAACAGCGCTCCATGCTTGGAGCCGTAAATCATAGAAATGTGAAAGTCAAGATTATTAACACTCACTGCACACTAATTCGAATCCTGGCTGGCTTTGCACAGATAATTCAATTACAAATTTTGATTAACACAAACTTATTATGTTATTCAAAGTTCGCACAGTTAACTAATGTTGCTGAGGGCTAATGACAGAATAATAATGCAAGGCATTATTTCCGACGCACTGACTAGGTTGTTAACGCTGCGGTTAATCTTGTTTCGTAGCACTGGCTAAACTCACTGAAGTTGCACTAATCCTTGTTTCAAAGCACTGAATAAATTCACTAATGTTGCACTAAACTCTGTTCCGAAGTACTGATTAAATTCACTAATGTTGCACTAAACTCTGTTCCGAAGCACTGAGTAAATTCACTAATGTCACACTAATCTCTGTCTCAAAGCATTGTCTAAATTCACTAATGTCACACTAATCTCTGTCTTGAAGCACTGACTAAATTCACTAATATTGCACTAAAAGTCCGTTGAAACAGCCCGTTAATTTATTAAAACCTAATTTTCACACGTCCTGGCTAACTAAACATTTCGTTAAACCATACTTTCTGTCCGGTGACGGTGTTCAGCTGCGCATATCGGATTAAAAAAAAATATAGGCTAACCTCCTGTGCCTTTCCTAAACTAAACTCACTAAATTAACACTAGAAGCTAACTGCCATTATGCAAGCTCCGCTGTGCCATGGTGTCGCTGGTTGAAGAGAGCTTAAGATGTCCGAGCACAGGTGTAAGAGAGACCGTTTATCGCTCTAACACTGTGTTAAATAGCTGACACCCCGTGTGCAAAATGACACGTGACATTAAACTCAACTATCAATGAAAAGCCTGGAAATTAACAATTTCGCTTTATGGTATGCTGATCTTTCGTAGAATTCTCGGAAGACAGGAAATACGAGGTGCGCAAAGATGACTCATTCACAGCTGTGCTAATCCTTTCGATAAATGCAGTGCTTAAAATTAATTTATTTTTAAGAAAAATAAATCTTTTTTTTTCTTTCTTTAAACATTTAAATGCTTTCGCATTTTGACAAAAATAAAATATTCAAGTTATACAAAACTTAAATGCCTTTTCTACATTTTAAATGCTATATTTAAATCTTATGAACTATTTTACAATATTTATTGCCAAAATATGCGTCTCGTCACAATATTTATTTATTTATTTATTTATTGCTTGAGTGTAATGAACGGAAAATTCAAAGAAATGCCAGATGGAATACTATCAATAACAGTTTTTCTTTACTGCCAAAGATAAAAAAGATTGTTAAAATCTCAAAGTTAAAATACTAGAAGGTTAAATCTAGTTGCTCTAATGTAATTTTTGTAAAACCAATTCATTAACAAAGAGATATTAATCAATAGTCTCTTTATGTAACACACAATGATTTCAAGTTACCTAACAACAAGTAGTTACAACAAGTACCAAACAAGTAGTTACCTAAATGTCGGGTGTTTATCTGATTCAAATCCTAACTTCAATTTCAAACCAGTTTACAATTTAGATTTAAGTCAAGCATTCATATATTTAAAAAAAAAAAAAATAGCTTGCTGAAACTTAAATAAATTTATTAAATATATTTTTGAAATCACAGGAAAAAAAGAAGAAAATAGTTGTTTTAACTGCTAGAGTTCATCCAGGTGAAACCCCTAGTAGTTGGGTAATGAAAGGACTTCTGGACTTTCTTACAAGTAATTCGACCATAGCACAGGTAAATATGTTGCTTAGTATACAAATTAAATAATTATAGTCCTTGAAATACAGTGATAAAAACATCTAATTCTTGAATAAATGGGAAGATCTGTACAATAATAGATTAGTATCCCAGAGCTTAACAGCTACAAAAGCATTAAGTTATTTCAGCCAATAATAAGCCTCACATTGATATTCATTACTGCTTCATCCAGATCAATTGTTTGTTGTTTTTTAATTTTTTGTTTTGCGTGTAAGAACTGTTTTGGCATTCTAGAAAAGTGGGTATAGAGAATTCTTGGTTTGGTTCTGAGACCAAATACCATATCAGAGTTTTAGAGCACCTTATTTAACAAAGTGTTTTTACGTAAGAAGGAAAGGTCAGTAAGTTGATTAACATCATCAGACAGCATGGCTTCTTATTGACATATTTCTTAATATCAATGAATAGTGCTATTTTGGAAGCCTGGAGTAAAGAGTCATATGCAGATTGATTGTACTTTCTCTAATTTAAAAACAAGCTTATCAGCTTCTTCAAGATCCATCTATCATAAATGGCCCCTGCTACTGAATTTGAATCTTGGCCTTTAATTAATGTATTGTATTTGAGTTTTAATACAATATGTATTGATGTATAATCTCTTATATATTGAAATAAAACTTCATAACAATGATTGTTTAATTTTGTATTCATTTTGACCGACTGAGCAGTTCTATTTCATAAAGGCATTTTTAAAAGTTTAACTCATAAGGCTATTTAACTATTGTTGAGATATTTCATCCATAACTACAAATTGAACCTCTTGGTAATCACATGACTTTTCCACTTTTGTTATAGACTAGCTATAATACTGTACTTCTCCAAAGCAACTCAACTTATGAATTCATCATTTGAATGACTCTATTCTTGGTACTGAATCAAATAATGATGGCTGCTGGAAACCTCTAATTATATTTCATGCCATATGTTTCTATTGGTTGAAAAGATTTGAAACCATTGTTTGCAGCATCTTATGAAATCCATTGACTAAAGTGATGTGGAAATAAGGCTTGCCAGTTTCTGAAAGTCATTTGGGTCCACATCAAGGGTGGATTTAGGTTTTCTGCTGATTTTAGCAATTTTGATTCTGCTTCCTTTGGAATCTCAACAAAAATTGATATTCAACAAAGTATTTCACATAGAGGCAATTGAAAATTGGTTCAGATAATTTCCTTTTAATTATAAGTACAGTGCTAAATCTTTGTTAAGTTTTACTCAGATTGAAACAGTTTTAAGTTCAAAAACTGAAATTTAATCTCTCTAACATCCCTTATAGAAAACTAACAGTTTCTTTCATTGTACTTATCATAATTAGCCTTTAAGCCTTTGTGTTATGTTTATAATTTATCTTCCATTCTCAGCTTGCACTTCCTATGTAGAACCATCAATAGTTCTTTAATACTATTTATATTCTTCATAATTAAATCCAGAATTATATATGTTTTCCTGTCAGATTATCTACTTAGCATTCTGTGCCTTTTTATCCATTTAAAATTCATGTAGAAAATATGTAAGTAAAAATAATTATAGTAGACTGCTTGGAATATTAAGTGTTTCCTTGTGAATACTACTTACATTGAAGTAAATTTCAGATCAGTGTAGTCGTTGCTAAAGTTGTTAGAATAGTGATGAATTTTTGCTCGATGTCAGGTTTCTGAATAGGTCAACTATTTCTCCTTCAGCTAGTCATCCTCTTATGAACTAATTTCTCAGTATTCTCATAGTCAAAATGACATTTTGCAAAAATTGTCAATCTGTTAAAAATACAAGTTCCATTACTATCCCTCTAATAAACACTTGACAGCCATCACTTTCTTTAAACATAAAGCTAAATAAAATATTCAAGTTATACAAAATTTAAATGCTTTTTCTACGTTTTTAGCGCTATATTTAAATCTTACGAACTATTTTACAACATTTATTGCTAAAATATTCTTCTCGTCACAATATTTTTTAATGAACAGTTAATCTTATTTCTGTATTTCAACTTTACTTCACAGTTTTTGGCAGTGTGAACAATTGAAGACTATTTACATTGTTTTTGTTCAGTTGTTCACCTCACTGAAACCTGATTTCACTTCTGACAATTTCCTTTACTGCTTTCTCCTTAGTTGAAAGCTCTGGCAACCATTTATACATGAATTGGGATCTACCATAGAACTTATTCTTGATATGCTGTTCTTTTTTGCCAATCCCAATTTACTAGTTTCCCTACACCTTTTCAATTCATACTGATTTTGGTTGTATTGGAAACCCATGCTATGTTTGTTTTCTTTGAACTGCTTTGACTGTTAAATTCCGCTCACTGGCTGCACAGTAGATATGAGGAGGGGAGGTCACTTGCTGCACAGCAGATACGTTTCCGTTCACTGGTTGCCACCCTCTACCGGGGGATATTTTCTCCCTTCTTCGACCAAGTAGGGGTTGCAAAACTGCTCAATTCAGTCAACATAGACAGAAGAAAACACATAACAATTTTAGCAGTTCTGGTTTTGAAGATGAAATTCTTCATCTATTGAAAAGAAATCATAAATTTAGAAACAGCATTTTTTTCAAGGAAATATTGGAATATTTTTTTAATGTTCACAGTACAGCTAGCCGGGGATTCATTTTTAACTAAGAAAGTAATGCCATTGGAATATTAAAATAAAATAAAATAAAATAACATTCAAATTAATATAAAGAGTTTACCATAATTGTCATTAATCGCATTAGAAAAAAAGAATGTTAACAGCAAATTGAGATAACGCCTTTTTGCAACAAATATAATAACATTGCTGTAAAGTTTTATGAATTTTACTGTAAAGTTACTGACTGAGATATGAAATGTGATTTAAAACCATTATTACTTATATCTATATAGTTATTTCAACTTAAAATCTGAAGATTGAAGTTTATAGTTCCATGTGTAAAGATTTAAAAAAAAATTTCACAACATTTTGATTTATATTACATCTTCTATTTATAAAAGATGATTTTTTTTCCCTATAATTTAGGAACAAGTATTTTGCTGATATTATTCCTTTGTCTTTGGGTTGAAAAAAGCTAAATCCGGAGGAATGTTGATAATCCGCTTGGTGTTTGTGATTAAAAAAAAGGGGGGAGTGGAGGGGAAAGACAATTAAAATTTTCCAAAAAACACAGTTGGCAATCCAAAAATTTCAAACGTGAAATCTGATGAATGAGAGGGACAAAAAGTTCGAAAATAAATAAATATATAAATTAAAATATTATTTTGATTTAATATAATCGATTAAAATAAAAAAGTGACATATGTGAAAACCTTATTAAATTTTCTCATATACATCATTTAATATCTATTTTTAAATGTTAAAATTGTTAAACGCATTTGTTTTGCTTTTAGTTTGGGCGCTATTTATTTTTGGAGAAATCATAGGGAGTTTGTTTTTTAATTTTTCTAGCGTTTAGTTGGGCATTTAGATGTTAATGAATTCCTTTTTTAACTTGATTATAAACGATTTTTTTCATCAGGAAACATATCTTTTAATTTTAATGTTTTCATCCATAAACCTCTTTCTTCTGACCATCTGCTGCGTGCAGCAGGAAAATGATTGCCCCTTTTTAGACTGTGCCCTTCTGCTGCAGAGTTTTCATCTGCTGCCAGCAATGAACGGAATCATTTGAATTGAAAATAGAAGGGGCCTAAGAGTCGCAGTCAAGGTTGTCGCCCAAGGGCGGCAGTCTCTGCTGCGCAGCAAGTGAGCGGAACTGTACCTTAACCTGATATTTTCATTGTGCCTTTTGAACTGTAACAGATTGCTTCACATTGTATTTGTAATTACACTGATAATCAAGATCATGCACATATTGAACTGAATCATCATTAGTTCTATCTAAATACAGCAAGCTGATAAATAAAGTAAATTAACAATATATTTAATTAAAAGGAATATGACAAAGATCAAACAATAAAAGGATTTTTTTATCATTTTCTGTATTAAAGGACCAATTAAAGTCAGTATTAGTAAATACAGGAATGTAACAGAAAAAAAAAAACAAACAATAATTTGTGTGAATACTGCTAAATTAGTCAGTTGTATTTTGAATACTTGTAAAGTGTGACCCTGAAATCATCCAACAAATGATTTCATATTCAGTCCAGATTTTTGCTTCATCTATAGTGATTTCTTCAGCCCTGAAATGCATTTACTACATCATGCTCCAACTAGAGCACATCTTCAGTTTTGCCAGGCCAGTTCTGGTGTGATCTTCATCATCCTCTATAGTTAGTTAAATTCTAATTTCCTTTAATAATGAGTGTCTTATTGTCGTATACTGGTGCCTTACCAGTCTTGTTTGTGTACATTGCCACCATTAGGGCTTGATTTTGAACATTTTCTTTTCACACAATGAAGTAATTTTGTTAGTCAACTTCTGATTACTCATCCTTCATTCTTGGCCATCTTTGAAAAACACACTTGAAATATTCTCTTGGAACAGCCAATCATTAAAGAGTGTGTGTAATTATTATGATTTTATGAAAAAATGAAAATAATAGTTGAGGTACCATACTAATTGCAGGAGAAATCCATTACCACTAAAGAGATGCAAATGGAAGGAACTCCAAACTAGGATGATTTGTTTTGCTTTTTTCCTTGGATAATATGATTTGCTTTTATATTTATTTATTTGTCTTTTTTTTTTTTTTTTGGATGGTGGCTTGTAGAGCTATGTGATCTAGTGCAATTATTACATATGTTAGTAGATATGCTTATCATACTGTCAGATTCTTCCATGCTTGTTAATGTTTTCAGTCTCAAGTGTAGAAGGAATTTTCATATTATAAAATGTCAGCTTTAATCTGTAAAATTAGTGTTTTTCAAGTAGTCCTTGTACAAATTGATCTTTCCAAATCTCTTTCCTTCTGAAAACTTCTTTGCTCCAAAGGGGAATTAGTCATTATCAAGAACACCACATTTTACATATTCATTTAATCATAATGGGTGTAAGGAAAGATTACTTTAACCTCTTAGCAAGAATGTTAAGTAGTTACAATTTGAATTCATGCTCAGTCCATTGATTCTCATACAATAAATATGCTAGTATCTTAATAATTAATTTTCTTCAATAGTGTGTAACATTTACTCATTGTTAACTCTTTTAAGTTATTGATCTAGGCATTGTTTATTGAAAAAGAACTTCCTTTTCTTCTGTAGTTGTTGCGGGAGAAATTTATTTTTAAACTGGTTCCAATGTTAAATCCTGATGGAGTTATAGTTGGTAATCACCGATGCTCATTGTTGGGGAAGGACCTGAATCGTAGTTATCGTACTATGTTAAAAGATTCTTGCCCTTCTGTATGGCATGTGCGTCAATATGTTCGCAAGTAAGTATGTAAACTTAAGATGTAAATTTCATTTATCTAAGATTCCATATGACACCTAGTTTGTCATCTTTTAAAATGGAAGAACTTCCATGGAAAGAAACTCGGCAAATACTTGTAACACTCCTTCTGCCATCTTTTGTTGAACACTATTGTTTTACCTTTCATTAAAAAAAAAAAAAGCACAAGCAAGTTTGAAATAAAAGTGAGAGTTTTAGAAATAAGTATAGAAAAGATTTTAAGATCAATTCGTTTTATTAAATAACTTAAATTTTCTATAATAAAAAATTCACTTAACTTTTGCTGTAATATGTTAAAAAGCTCAAGACTTCAAAAAAGAATAAAAATACAAACTTATTGCTGCTGTTTCATAGCTAAACCACCACTTTAACTGAAGTCTTTTCACTTAGCTATTTAGATAATAAAGATTCTGATAGAATGTTTTTCATAGGACATCGAAAATTGGGATATGAAATGGAAATTCTACTTCAGCTTTAGAACCAGATAGAGTAAACAGCATTGTAATACTTTCTCTATACTTCTACAATTTCAAACAGTTTCAGAATGTTATAATACTAGTTGCGACCCGTGAAATATTCACGGAAGTAAAGCAAATTCCACATTTTTGAAAAACACAAGATTGCAAAAGATGTTCTAAGCTAATTTTTTTTAGAAGCCATGACTTCCATAACAGCCCACATGTAATTTGAATATCGGCTTATTTGTTAAAATAATATTATTGTTAAAATAAAAAAATTAAAAAATTGATTTACCACTTTCATAGTAGCCAGCGCTGCGGTTTCCCATTATGAAACATAATGACAACCTGCTGCCCTAAAAGAATAGGCTCGTCGAAATTGAGGCAATATTAACGGCAGTAAAACAAATGCCACATTTTTGAAATACCCTGAAATTTTTGAAAAACACAAGATTGAAAAAGATGTTCTAATCTCATTTTTTAAAAGCCATGGCTTCTGCAACAGCCCACGTATAATTTGAATGACTAAGCCAAATTTTGTTAAAATAAAAGAAAATAAAAAATTGATTTACCGGTTTCAACAATAACAATAACGAATGTCCACAGCCGATACCAATAATCTTGTCTGGGCAACAATGATGGCAATTGTTCCCCTACTTCGTTGAGTAGTGAGCAAGCGGCTACACAGCCGAAATTATGTAAAAACCAAGGTTTTACAAAAACTCTGATAAATTTTGATGCATGAACTTCATGCATTTCAGTATAAACTTCATTTATGTGGGAAAGAAAATCTCAATACTCAAATAATAATTGTGCAATTGCACTTCGTTGCGGTGAAGTGGGACAAATATTAGAGACGCCATGTTTAAACATGGGCTTGACGTCACGCCTGACGTGTTCCAACGCTGCACTGGGATTGGTTATTTCTCCGACTCTTCTTACAAACTTACAAATTTACAAATATCCAGACAATTTTTGATTATTAATAGGATGATTTTAGCAATTCTGCCAGGAATTTTTGGTCGTTAACATCAAAATCATATACCAAAATATATATTTACTTTTCCTCATATTTTCCATTTTTCACCATTTCACATTCCTTTTCCTTATTTTTAATTTTTTTCTAGACCATTTGATATGGATTGACTCATCTACTTTTATGTGAACAGCTTTGGTGCTAGTGTCGGGACATTCCTCAACCTGTTGTAGAATATAAACATGACAGTTGCAGACACACATTGTTTGACAAAAAAAATGTTTGTTTTAGTGTGCCCTACCAACCCTTGAAGTTTATCCTATGAATTTAGAATCAGCCTATATATAGTGAACATTTGTTTTTATAGTAGTACTTTGCAAAACATTATATCCCTAAAATTATCATTCAGTTCATACTTTCTTTATTGTACTATATTGATTCTATTTTGAAAGGCTTGCAAACTCTTTCATAATTTCTTCCTATAAATATTTGGAGAAGAACTTAATTTTAAATGAAAGTACTAAAACTTATAAACATATTAATAAATAAAAAATGCATCTTTATAAGCAAATGAATAAGAATATTGACACTAGCAATGAATAATACTGCTTTCTTTAAATTTTATTACTTGCATTATGTGATATAATTTTTTGTAATATATAATTTATAGATTAACAGAGTTTGGGAGGATTATTTTATGTAAAACAATCTGATTTTTAAATTTTATATAATGTCTATTCTTTTTTCTTGGTGTTTTTGTTTTTTTAAATTTTAAACCATTAATTTTAACAAAGGATAGTAAAATAAATTTTTATAATTATCTTTAATATTTAATAGTTTTTCATATTCAAATAACTTTATACTGAATTAAAATTCTAGATAATTATTGAAATATTAATAATTAAAAATGTTTTTTTCATGATAGATTATTAACAGAGAGGGATGTGGTGCTGTATTGTGATATTCATAGTCATAATCGTAGAAACAATATATTTCTTTTGGGATGCAAAAATTCTGACAGTTCTTCCAGCTGTTTAACAGAGCAAATTTTTGCTTTGTTATTACAAAAACAAGCTTCTGATATGGTGAGTATTTATATTGAATGCCTTAAATTTTATATTTGAATATGTTGTTGTTTATTTATTTATTTTCCTTCTTTTAATCTTTGAAGATCTATTGCAGTAGGGAAAAATCATCTGTAAAACATAATCTTTTAATTAGATGAAGTACAGGGTGATTATAATTAAAGTTCAACTTTCAATATGCTGTAAAAAAAGAACCACTGCTCAGAATGACCTGAAATTTGAACTGAATATACTCGAAGAAAGGGGAAATGGTTAGGGCATAAGAAAAAAATGATAGCAATAGATGGCACTTTAAGCATCATAACATAAATGGTGCTTCTTTTTTTTTTGTCACAGTGTGTGTGTGTATGTATACAGGGTGATTATCATTAAAGTTCAACTTTCTACATGCTATAAAAAAAAAAAAAAAAAAAAAAAACCTGTTCAGAATGACCTGAAATGGTATGGCATAAGAAAAAAAATAGTTCCAAATGTTAGCTTTAAGCGTCATAACGTAAATGGGTTCCGCTACAAATGACATTTGAATCGCAATACGACGGCCATGGCGTGAGTTCCACGTTAAACCAACTATACTGTTCAATGTGCATGACTGTATCGGGTATACTGTTCAATGTGCATGACTGTATCGGGTTTTTACTGAAGAAATGACTTCCAAGTCATTCAACAGTTGTGGCACTGTTAGTTTAAAGCCCATCCACCACGGCAAGGTCGTACCACATCGGATGGGAAAAATCAGTTTTTAATTGTCCTGAGGCCGAAACCGCATAAAAAAGCAACAATGAAATCGGTTTTTAATTATCCTGAGGCAAAAACCTCATAAAAGCAACTATGAAATCAGTTTTTAATTGTCCTGAGGCCAAAAACCACATAAAAGCAACTATGAAATCGGTTTTTAATTGTCCTGAGGCCAAAAACCACATAAAAAGCAACAATGAAATCGGTTGTTAATTATCGCGAGACTTGTACAAGACATGTTCAATATGCTGTCCACCATTTTTTGCCACAAGTTGAAACTGAGAAACAGCATGTTCTACAACAGATTGGAGTGTCTCAGGAGTCACGTTGTGAATGTGTTGTGCAATGCATGCCTTCAATTCAGCCAAGTTAGCAATCAGACCACTAAACACAACATTTCTCAGATAAGCCCACAGCCAGAAGTTACAAGGATTAAGATGTTGAGGGCCAGGCTATTGGAAAATGATGGTTGATAATTCTATCATTTCCGAAATGTCTCTTGAGCAGCTGCTTCACTGGCTTTGCAATGTGCGGAGGAGCGCCATCTTGCATAAAAATGATGCTACCTATACATGCACGCTGTTGAAGTGTTGGAATGACGTGGTTGCGCAAAAGACTCTCATAGCATTTACCATTGACGGTACAAGTAACAGGACCCGCACGACCCATCTCCTCGAAAAAAAATGACCCTACAATAAACGTTGGCATCAACCCGCACCACACAGTTACCTTTGCAGAATGGAGAGGTACTGGTTCATGTACTAACAGATTTTCCGTTGCCCATATTCTGCAATTCTGATTATTGACATTCCTTGGAGATGGAAATGGGCTTCGTCTGTCCACAAAATGTTCCATGGCCATTCATTGTCCACTTCCATGAGAGCAAGAAATTCTAGAGCAAATCTTTCCCTTACTGGCAGGTCAGCAGGAAGCAACTCCTGAACATGGGTAATTTTGTATGGATAGCAATGCAGGATGTTTCGTACAGTTTTATGCACCGTACCAAATACCATAATGACAATACGCGAAACTAAGGGATTAACAGTGGGACAAAAACCTACAGCGCTCCTAGCGGCGCGGCCTTCACGAACGAAAAAGAGATGTGTGAGCCAGAATGGCAAAGCAAAAAAAATTATGCATTTGTAAGGTTTAATCTTATACGTTAACAAACAGGTAATTTCTTGTTTAAATTATGTCTTATTTTTATTCATTTGTGATATATTGTGATTGTACATCCATTGACTTTGTAAATAATTATAAATATCTAGGTATTTATATTGATGATAATTATAATTTTATTTCAATTATAATTATCATCAATATAAATACCTAAATATTTATAATTATCATGTAATATTTTTGTAATATCATAAATAATAAAACATATATGCAAAAGTAAGAAATATGTATGACTTTAAACTAAAACTAATTACACTCAGATCTCTGGTAGATTCTGTTTTAAATTATGGATTATAATGTTGGCGTTTTTTAACAAAACAACAATTATATAAATAAGTTAATGTATAAAATTCTTGATAATATTTATATATTAATTATAAACATCAAACTATAGAAAATAAATCAAAAATAAGAATTAAATATAAAATTTTAAATATTGAAGAAAAGTTTACCTATAAGACTCCTTTAAGCAATTTTTATAAATATAATTTTCTTTAATTTTTTTATAATTCCAATAGTTTAACAAGCATTGGTTGGTGACAAGCATTTGATTTTTCAATAATTAAAAATAATTTTGGTTTAAGAACAAAACTTTTTCGTCAATTGAACTGGGAAAACTATGATAGCAATAGTATTAAAGTAATATGAAATCAATTAATTTCTGATGTTATACACAATAACATTATAAGAAATTTCTAATTTCATCTAAATTAATTAAATTAATCTTTATAGACATATTAAATTTCCAGCACCTATAAAACAAGAGTAATTTTAAAATTACACCTAATAGGACTGTTAACATATAAAAAAATAATGGAAAAAAAAAATGTATATTTCCGCCTTATCGGAACCGATATTAAAAGTAATTTTTTATTTAATTATCTTTTAACGAGACTGCTTACACAAGATAGTGTAGATAATTTTTTTTTCTAAAATATATTATACGACGTAATATTATATTTATATTTCGTATTTTTATTCATTTATTAAATTCCTATTCTTCTTGTTCTGTCTAGGTCAATATTTATAAATATGAACTTCTTTAGGTACTATCTAGCAGCATGCGTTTGCATTGAAATTTGATTTCTGAAGGCCAAGCCGCTAGGTGCGCTGCTGCCGAATTGTCTCTCAAGTGAACAAAGGTTAATCCCTTAGTTTCGCGTATTGTCATTATGGTATTTGACCGTACTCACAGGCATGTCCATAGTTCGGGCAATTCCCCGTGCACTTCACATTTGCACTCACCCCTCGTTGCCTTGTACCGTCGTTTTTATAACAAATGCATTGTGTCATGTGCATGACACATCTTGTATTTTGCATATTTTGACGCTTAAAGCGCCATCTATTGCTAACATTTGGAACTATTTTTTTTCTTATGCCATACCATTTCCCCTTTCTTCGAGTATATTCAGTTCAAATTTCAGGTCATTCTGAGCAGTGGTTCTTTTTTTTACAGCATGTTGAAAGTTGAACTTTAATCATAATCACTTTGTATAAGACTTAAGTACATAGGTGTATCCAGGATTTTGGAATGGAAGGGGTTGTAATGGTCATAGTTTTACAAACCAACGAACTTTTGAAACAAAAAAGCAATTGCTAAATTGTAGATTTCTTCCATTTTCATATACAATGGAGGGAGGTGTTCTAACCCCTACCAACCCTCTTCTAGGTACGCTAGTGCTTGATTATATCATTTGTTCTTGTTAAAGAAAGTACTTCTGTCATTAGTTATTTGTTCATATTAGAATTTAACAGATAGTTTAAAACTAAGATGCATCGTGATTCAGAAGAAATTTATCTTTGTTGATACTGTACCAAAAGATTTTTTTTTTTTTTTTGGTTAGCTCTCTGCAAAAGAATGAAAAAGCTTTGATAAATTGGCATTTAAAAGCACCTCTCCACTCTATAATTTAAATTCCTGACCAGTGGAAACACCTACATGCTAATTTAAAAAAAAAAAAAAAGTAATGTGATAAATTAGAAATGTAAATATTAATATTTTGGAAACCTAGAAATAAGTCTTTTAGTGAGGAAATTATTGAACTATTATTAATTTTGTTTTTCAGATAGTAAGATAAATCTGTATTTTTACTTTTGCACAGCATTTGTTCAAATACTGATTAAACATTCTAAAAATTTATTTGAAGATTATATATTACATTTTGGAATTTGTGTTATATATGAAAATAATTGTTGTAGTATGGGTATTGTGGTATAGATCATATATCAGTTAGTTATTGAAAAAAGAGAACTGGACTAAACAATTAAGAGACCTTAGACTAATGTTCTGTGTTCTTCCTCCCAAAAGGAATCATGAACTTATTGGAGTTATTGATAGTACTGCTGTTAATTTTATTTTGCTTTATTAATCATCTTGATGACAACGTTATGCTTTCCCAAATACATAAGTCCCAGAAGGCTTCCATCTCCTATCTATTATATTGCATGTCATTGTTGTTATTTATAAATAAGTTTTTCAACTATTTTTATGTTTTAGTTCTCATTTGACTACTGCCAATTTAAAGTTCAAAAGCAACGTCAGAGTACTGGTAGAGTTGTGATGTGGCTGCTTGGAATCAGTCTCAGCTATACACTGGAGGTAATGATAATGCATACAGTTAATAAGACTAATTAGGATTTATAAGTTATTCATCTTTATTTTCAGTTTGTTCACATTGAAAAAATATCTTATTAAATGTACTACAATTATCTGACTTACAGATTTCTACATTGCTTACTTCCCCATAGCCACTAAAAATTATTCAAAAGTTAACTGTGATTAGCAAAGCATATACACTGTCTGGCCACTTTATTAGGTACATCCCTGCTGGCGCATGAATATCTGGACCTGCCGTGTCTCACAACAACTCTTCAAGCTGGTGGGGGCAGTGTAATGGTGTGGGGGATGTTTTCCTGGCACACGTTGGGTCCATTGATGCCTGAGGATGCTAGGGCATACCTAAACATCGTAGCTGACCAAGTGCAACCGTACATGTTAACAGTTTATCCTCATTCAGATGGCTACTTCCAGCAGTATAATGCGCCAGTGCCAAAGCACGCCTCACTATGGGATGGAACATGACGATGAATTTTCCTTGCTGCAGTGGCTCGCTAAGTCCCCGGATCTCAGCCCGATTGAAAATCTGTGGGATGAGCTGGAATGGGCTGTCCAGGCCCACACCTCTATCAAATCAATCTTCAGGAACTGCGTGACACACTCATGTCTGTATGATACACAATACCTCAACAATGTTTTCAGCATCTTGTGGAATCCATGCCTCGACAAATTAAGGCTGTTTTGAGAGCTTAAAGGAGGCCCAACACTCTACTAGGTGTACCTAATAAAGTGACCTGACAGTGTATATCTCCAACAGTCATTCTCTCTACTTAAATCATTAATGTTTTTTCATCGTTCTACAAAGACAAATCAGTAAAAAATATCCCATTTTCGTAGGGTTGGAAATGTCGTTTTCTAGATATTGATAGTAAACTTAGGGACTATTTGATGATGCTGTAGTGAATAGTGTGTTAAGTAATTGTTTTGTTTGTTTCAAGCTAGTTGAATGGCACAAGGAAGTCATTGTTAAAGTTGTCAGCAAAGTTTGTTGTGAATGTGATTAAGAAAAAAAAAACCACCAACAGTAGTTTTCTTTAAATGTGTGGGCTGGTATGTTGGATGATCAGATAATTGGTCCCTACTTCTGGAAAAATGTACGTTAATTGCCTTCAAAGAAACCTAACCGAGATTTTGGAAGATATTAATCATGAAACAAAAAGGCATTTATACTTTTACACAAAGAAGGCCCTGCCCATTTTTATCGTGCAGTCCATGCTTTCCTCTATCACTTTCCACAACTCTGGATTGGTCAGGGTGGCCCTGTCACTTGGTCTGCACGTCTCCAGATATAATCCTCTGGATTTTTATTTTTAGGACCATATGAAAAACATTATTTATCAATCGGACATCTCTATTGATGCACAGCTGGAACAGGGAATAGACAACGGTTTTCAGCAAATTCGGAATTACATTAGAAATTTGTCAGCAGAAATGTAGCCATCCACTATCTCTACATTTGCACGCCTGTATTGACAAAGGTGATGGGCATTTCCAACATTTACTTTGATGCCTGTTGTAGGTGAAGGCTTTGTTGAACACTTATTTCTGTATTAGTTGTTACTGTTGATACACTGTTATGTTCATTCACATGTGAAACTAAAATTGGATTTTTTTTTGTAATTTTTGGAACATTATACACAATACCTGTACACAGTACGCATAGGTCACATACAGTGTTATGAATCTAATACATCTAATCTAGCTGTTAACTCATAAATGATGCATTTCTGACCCTGTGTTTATTGGACATTTTTTTACTGATTTCTCTTTGTAGAACCTGTCACTGATGTTTGCTGATACCTTTAAAAAACACTCTGTATATAGGTATTAGGATACCTAAATATGAATGTCTGTCTTTGTTCTTGGATAGGGGTGTCTAAAATGAGATAGCAGTAGGAAATATATCTTTTATTATTGCCATTAGACATGTAGTTTCTAAAACAAATACTGCAAATCCTCAACTATCTTTATTAGTATGTTCTGAATTGGTCTAATGTTACTCACATTTTTAATCTGTTGGGCCATTCCATGCAGAGAGCAAAAAAAAAAATTTTAACATAGAAAAATGTTAATGAATTTTATTTGTAGGAAAAACTATGCTCTTTCTCATGATGCAAAAATTTTTGTTATTAAATTAAAATTTCATTAAAAAAAATACCTTTTAATATATAAGTACATAAAAAATTGCAGAATGATGAAATTAAAATACACTGATGATTTCTGAATTTAAAAAATATTTTGCATACTTTATTTATTTTAAATGATAGAAATCAATTTATGAAATACTCAAGACTGTGAATAGAGTTAGAAGTGTATATTTTGTCAAAAATTTAATAGTTTAGAAAACTTTTGAAGAGGCATGATAAAACTATTGTCACACACGTAACATTTGAATCTAAAAAGTTTTTATAACTTCTAATTTAGTCAAAATTTTAACACAAAACTTATTTTTCTCTTTTAACTAAATATTAAGATGACTTTTGTAAAGTTATAAAAAAATCTATTAAAAAATGAAAAAATTGTACAACTTTCAAAATATGTCACACACGTAACATTTTGTTATGTGTATGATAGATTTTGAAATAAGAAATTTTAAAATAAATTTTGAAAAAATTTTGTAAAAAAAAAAAAAAAAATAACAAGATTAGGAACAAATTTAAAATACTTAATATTAAAGAAAAAATTATTTATAAAATAATTATGAATAACATTTATAATGTCAATAGGGAAAAAAAATTATCAAATAATGAAAAAGTAACTAGATACAATTGGTTAAAAATCTTTTTAATCTTTAAATTGAATAATAATTTTGGTGTAAGATTAGAAAACTATATAAAATATAGATTATTCAGTCAAATTAATTGGGAAAAATATAATTCTAAAGCATTAAAAGTATTAAAAATGTTAAAACTTTATTAATAGCTGACGTAATTGTTGAGAATATTACTCTAAATTTTTAACTTTTGTTAAGTTTCTTTTGTATTAGATAATTAACAAAGGGATGTTTAGACTGGATGATGTTTCCATTTTATAAGTAACTCTGTTCAGATAAGAATTGATTTAAATAACTTTAAAGTTGATTTGAAATGTTAAATAAACATTAATAAAAATAATTATTGATTGACTTATTGTATAAATGTTTAAATATCATGTAATATTTTAATACATTTTTATCCTCATGCATTTTTAAAAGCAAACTTTTACTTTGAATTCACATGGTCACACACACAACGCAGATTTTTAATTTTCATTTATTCAATTATTTATTAAATTTAAATTTTAACTGAGATTTTAGATGGTATGGTAAATAAATTATTACCATATTTTTTAATTTAAATGTGTGGCAATAAAACTCACAGAAATATATCATTTTATGTCATTACTCAAAATTTGCTTTTTTTTTTTAAGTCACACACGTAACATTTTTTAAAAAGCTATTTAAACAATAACTATTATATCAAAATGATAGGTTTCTGCATAAAAGAATATGGTAAAGTATATATTATTTTAAAGAACTTTTTTTTTGGATTTTTAAATATGAAATATATTGGAAAATCCTTGATTAATTAGAAAAAAATGTTTTCTGAATGTCACACATGTAACATGGAATGGCCCTGGTATTCAATGGCACATTTTGTTTGTTCAAAAATTATTGAGGAATTTTGCAATTATTTCCCATCCACAGTTACTGTATGCATATTTTATTTTCACATTATTCACCCCAATATTTGATCCTTTAACTATATATTTATATTTTAATATATATTTTATCCAAAATGTTTAAAAGGACTCAATGTAAAATTATATTAAATGGTTAAAGGACTCCATACCAGGCCAGGCAGATTCATTTGGATGCAGAAAGTATAGGCTGTAAGAAATTTACAACTATCAGAGAAAGTTAGCTACAATAGATGTGATTACAATGTGATGGAGAAAAACACCAAACATATTCATTTTTGGTCTGTTCTATATAATCAGAGACCTCAATTATAATATTCAGAAAAGGATAAATAATTATCCATTTTTTGCACATTTCCATTTAAAAATGGCCTATTTTGCTAAAACATTGTCTTAGTATTGTCAACTAGCTAATATGCCAGTTTGAATCTTGTTGCTGCCATTTTTTTTATATGCAGATTTAGCTATCTTGAATTATTTTAGTGTTTAATTAATTATTCAGAACAATGAGGAGGCTTAACGTGCATGTATGAAATTAAGAAGAGAGATTGATAATGAAAAACACTTACTTGATAACGTTAAAATAAACAGGATAACAAGATGGGGTATTGTGAAATTGTCAGATTATTCCTATCTTGTTATTCTGTTCATTTATCATTATCAAGTTAAGTGCATTTTATTATCAATATCTCTTATTCAGAACAACTTTGTCACAGTGATGTCACTTGCAAATGACACCCAAAAATCACTACAAAACATAATTATTATTTTTTTCCAACTCCTACCAATCAACCAACGCTAACCCCAATCAACCAGTCAGTACCTCCTGTCCCCCCTTCCACAACAATTAAGATACAACTCACTAAACCATTATGAAACACCAACCCACCCATCGACTACATAGCCATTCACAAACGACATTCTGGCAGAACAATACTATTATGTTGATTAGTTAATAATGAAGAATGTGTGGCATGGCTCTTGCTGGAGCAAAGCTGTAAGTATGTAGATTGTTAAAAATAAGTAAAAGTTATCTTATTTTTCTGTAATTCCACTTTTTTTAAGTCGTAAATTTTAGGAGTGTTTAAGTAGTTATGTATTTGATTTGTAACTGCAGAGTAATTTAAATGTAAAGGCCCACATAATTGGGACCTAGATAAAGAATAAGGATGATTGTAAAGGTTAATACAACAGAGCAATGGAATGTAAAGCAAGATGGCGTGGTTCCAACAGACGAAGGAGCTGCTAGTTTATTTCGTGTTGGTGTAAGGATACCACCATTTGGATCAGAGAAGCTAGGACTTCTGCACAGGTAGAAGGACAATTTTTACTTTTCCAATATTACTGCTGACTACAAAATTTTATTACGTTGTAGCACATTTGGATCATCAATATGCAACAGAAGTTGAGGATGTTATAACATCCTCACCTGAAACCAGCAGATATGAAAAATTAAAGTCAGAATTAATTAAAAGATTTTCTGCATCACAAGAAAAGAATGTTAAGCAGTTACTAATGTATGAAAAATTAGGAGATAGGAAGCCATCGCAGTTTCTTAGACACCTCCAACATTTGGCAGATTCAATCGTTCCCAAAGATTTTCTCCATATTTTGTGAGCAAGCCTGCTACCTAATAACTTACACATGGTTATAGCTTTGCAAGCAGATTCATCTCTAGAATCACTTCCATAACTAGCAGACAAAGTCTATGAAATAGGACCACCATTAGTTCAAGTAGCCAGCATTTTACAGGATATTACCAAGCAAGTACCCAGACTAACACAACAAATCGCTGTGTTTTCAACATGGGTTCATTTTCATTCTCGTTCACACCCTTGTAAAAATCATCAATTAAGCAAATTTCAATGCTATCGAGCTTTTTCTTCATCCAGAACTGATGATCTGACACACTGCTGGTATCACAGAAGATTTGAAACCCAAAGCTCATAAGTGCACCAAACCTTGCAGTTATTCAAAGTCGATGCAGGGAAAACTTCAATGGCAGCCACAAATAGTGGCCAACAACTGCCAAAGTACTTCGTGCCACTTCATTATCATGAATCGTAACTCTAAAATGCAATTCCTTATTGATACTGGATCCTATTTGTGCATGTACCCTAGGTCAGCTGTCAAAAGACAATCATACCAAAACAAAATATGAACTTTTCATAGCTGATGATACAATCATTCCTACTTATAGATGGATAAAACTTCATCGCAATTTGGGTTTATGATAGATGGAAAACCATTTTATCTACCAGAAGAATTTCTTTTACTATCGACTGGCAACTCATATAATATCCGGGACTCTGAAGTTACTTGGCTAAATTAACACCACATCTTACTATTTCCCATGCAGTCAAGTCTTTCTTCATTCCGAAGGATTTAACTACTGCCAAGTATGTGTTCCAGTGTGAAGGAAAGACAAAACGAGCATTACTTATACTGGACCTTACAAGTTCGTAGAAAGGGGCAATGAGGTTTTCAGGCTGGAAGTTCAAGGACGTCACGTGACGGTTTCTATCGATTGGGTTAAATAAGCATATTTAGTTAAAAGTGAATATTACATGCCTAGTATTCCAAATCTAGATAAAAATAACATTCCTGTGCATCAGTCAATGCATTGTGGTCGTGTTATACATTTTCCCAAACAATTTCACCTGTAGCTATGGTCTCCATAGGGGAGTAATGTGGCAGAATAATACTATTAAGTTGATTAGTTAATAATCAAGAATGTGTGGCATGCACTTGCTGGGGCAAAGCCGTAAGTATGTAGATTATTAAAAATAAGTAAAGGATGTCTTATTTGTTTTTCTGTTTATTCCAGTTTTTTTTTAAGTCGTTATTTTTAGAAGGGATTCAAGTACTGTGTATTTGATTTTGTAACTGCAGAATTATTTAATAGTAATAAGAATTGAACAATAGAATTGTGGTTTGGAATTAAATTATATTTCATTAACAAGACCCGTTTCTATTATCTAACTGATAGAAAGCAACTTACATCGTTTTTGACTGTATTGATGATTTTCACCACTTTACTATATTTTGTTTTTGTTTTATTAATAGACCCATTATCACTGATATGTGATAAGTTCTGCATTTTTGTATTAATAATATGTAACAATAAAATCTAAAAACTAAACTGTAGCATCAATATTTCATTTCTCAGTTATTCTTATATTTATAGAATAACCCACATCACTAAAGTTCAGTAGCTCATCAATTGTTAAATAATACAACAGAGGCTCTGAATATTCTAATTAAAAATGTAAAATTGAATTTAAAGAGGAAGAGTTTTTTTACGTATATATTCATTCACCTTCATTTCATTCTGCACACTTTTCTATTTAACAGGTTTCTGTGGGTGGAAGTTCTCTTGGCATTAAAAAAGGAACCCATTTCAATCTGCATGACTATAAAATGATGGCTTTACATTTTTGCTCTACCATTCATGAATATTTTGATGAAAACCATCATAAGGTAATTTTATGCATCTTAAACAAATTAAAATTTCAAGACTGACTGTAGTGAAAGCAATTTTAATGAAATTATGTTTTACTAAATAGGAAAAAAATTGTTGTACTTTTTGAATATATTCAAAACCAAATAAAGATAAGTTGGTATATGGTCTGTATAATCCATCTTCCTTCTGTATTATTACCATACACATCTGGATGTTTCTGTATCTCCTTGTTTATCTGTTGTTTTCTAGATACACTCTAGAAAGTTTTTTGATTTCCACTTAATTCACTATACAAGTTAATTATTTAGATGGTTCCAGTTTTTTCATAGCTAACCATCTTAGGAGCTTATCAGTTTCCCACACTGCTACTACCAGTGTCACTTGATGTGATTTTTCATTCTGAGTATTTCATTTTGTATTCATTTTATTTCATTTTATCTTTTTCCTTTCCATGATTCTTTCTACACCATCTTCCAGAGCATAAATCTGCTGTTTTTGATTATTTCTACTGAGTGAAATGTGTTAATCTTAATTAATATTTCGAAGAGATTCCATCTGTTCATTCAAGTAATTCTTAATTCAGGCTTCTTGTTATATAGAGCCGAGATTCTAATATGAGGGTGTGCTTCCTTAAAGCACTTTAAAGAATTTCAAGGGTCAGGTTAGAGGTTGTTTCAATATTAGGAAGGGAGGAAAATTATCAGCTCAAAAGCTAAATTTTAAATTATCATATCATGGGTTTTGATTATCATTTTACTTATATCTCATTCAAAATTACTCTCATCTGTAATGCAGGCAGTGATGTTAAGCAGATATATAATGTCAGTGTTGGAAGTAAATGGTAGTGTTAGTGTCTCATTACAGAAATTTCAGTAATAAACAATTACATCTATAGGTGTGACATTGTTAACTGTATAATTTATTGAGCTTGATAATACAATTAATTATGAAACTGAGTGGATTTAATTTTATAATTAAAAAAAAAAAAAGGATTTAAATCACAAAGTGGCATTTTTTTAAAATTACTGTAATATGATTATGATTATTAATGTAGTTGAAATATAAAGATATATTATCCGCATTACTAAAATCCTTCATATTTTTTTTTTTTTGTATGTGTGCCTCTTCTATAATTGAAGGGCTTAGTGGATACCCTAATGCTTCTGATAAATTTAGTGTTTTGTTAGATTTCCTGTATCTCAATACATAAAATATTAAACATTAGAACAATTAAGATATTAAATTGGTTAGATATTGAAGTAACTTCCTGCAAATGTTGGGTATATTTTGTTTATTTTCATTGTTAGAAAATTTCAATAATCTTATCACATGTAATATTTTATAATAGAAAAAAAAATAATAACTTTTAAACACATCAATCATAAGATACGCAAACAACATCATGTTAATCTGTCCTGTTCATGCTGTTCCTTCCATTTCTTGGGATTTCTTTTCTTCTTTTTGCCTTTATTTATCTGAATTTCTTCATTTCCGTCCATTGTAGGCCTATAAAAGAAAGCTGTTCTCCAATTGGTCAGGTGAAATACATTGGCCAATTAGAATTGAGGTTTTTTAAAGAAATGTGGCCTTTGTATTCCATTTAACATTTATAAATATCTTTAAAAGGCTTTTTATATTTTCATCTTAAATTTAAAAATGAAGCTCTCCGACACTAAGATGCTTCAAAAAACTCACATGATAGTGCATAATGATGGTGAATAACACAGCTAGCTGATTTTAGGATAAGGTGAGGGATACCCCCTTTTTTTACTAAGCCCTTCAATTCTGAAATATATTCAGTTGAAAGTAGCAATGCTTCAGCACTACAGCAGTAAGAATCTAATTACATGTTCATAACATTTGATAACATATGAATTTCAATTCTTCAGCAAAAAAAAAAAAAGTCAACAACAGTGGATTTCCATTAAATATAAAAATTTTATTTTTATTATAACAGTTCTAGATTTAAAAAATATTGTATTTAGTTTATAATTATTATAATTAATTTATAATAAATAATGTAAATAATTGTATAGCTATAATTTAATTTACAAAATTCCTACACTCCCAGCCTCTCTTTCTAACAAATTGTTCTGCAGTTAAATTAAAATATCCTACTAAAGGTCTTGAGGCCCTTGGGGACTCAGGAGATAAGGTACCCAGCATTTCGTGAACAACGGAACTAGGTTGTGATCGGTTGGTCATCCTGAAGCCCACCTACCTTTAACCCCAGGTAAAGAAATGCAGTATTCAATCTACAGAGGGCTGGGTTGACCTTAAGACCTGTCTGGAAGAGGATTCAATATGAAAATAATCCCCCACCTCTGCCGGTGATCAAACCTGGGTCCTCCAGCTCACACTCATGTGCCTTAGAATCTGGCTACTGGGCCCTTAATTGTTCTGCAGTACTTGGATACATATTGAGAAGCAGTCATTAGGGTGTCACTGTAGATGGGATTAGAATATAAAACTATTGAACAATAAGAAAAAATAGTAAAAATCAACTTTCTTGCACATTTAATATAAAATAAACTGAAACATTAAAAAAAGGAAAATATGATTGACATTTGTTTAAAAGATAGTTTTTATATACGAAAGATGGGATTAATCATACACTACTGTTCATGGAAAATAGAACATCTGAAAGGAGTCTTAACTATGACTTTGGATTACAGGATATGTCCATTAGGCAATTCGTAACAAATAATTAGAGCGTAGAGTCCTAGATTCATGAGTACCGTGTCTAGGAAAATCAGACCTTGCAGACACAGACTGTAAAATGGCCATCATTCTGCTATAAGCACTGTGTGGCTCAGTCAGCATGTCAGTGTTCAGTCAGCAGTGGGTAAGTCGTCATGTAAAGCAGCCATATAGCCACGTCAGTGAGTTCGACAGAGATTGCACGAGAGACTGCAGTGCTTCCCTCAGAGAGATTGTCGGTCATATGGGACGCAGTGTGTTCATCATGGAAAGAGTATACATTGATTGGTATGAAGAAGGGCATAGGACATGAAGTGAAGGTTCTGGACATTGTACACAGACAAACCTAAGAGACAAATGCTATCCCATGAGGAAATCTTTGCATGACCATTCTGCATTATCAATGGCATTGGTGTAGTAGTGACAAACTGTGACGCATTCTCCCATATCAGCTATAACAGTACATCATCTGTTATTACAGTATGGACTGAAGGTTCATCAGCCCCTATCTTTGAAACCAGAGCAGGTGATACAATGCAACGATGGCTATGTTGACACTTCTGGCACTATGACACTGAGCTGCTAATCATTTGTTCTGTATTGCCTAATGAACATATCCTGTAAAAATCAAAGTCATAGTTTGACTCCTTTCAGATGTTCTGTTTTTTATGAACAATAGGATATTATGATTTCATATATGTTTGCATATTTGAAAGTTATATTTTGACTTCGCAAATTTAAATATAAACCATATTCACATATTTTTTTTTAGTATTCTGATTTTTATTCATTTATTTATTTACCTGAAATAATCAAGATGCCCCATATTAAATGCTTATTTACAGTTAAATAAATTTAAAAATTGGCAGTGAGATTCATTTTAGATGAATAATTGTACTCATTGTTTTTTTTTATTATTATTTTACTTATAATAATAGCATTTTTTTTTTTTAACATTTGAAAGGACTTCATATAGCAAACAAGAACTTTGCTTACTAGTTTCAGTGCAACTTTTATATCTAGGAGGTGGGGGCTTTAAAATTGGTAAAAGATACGATAAGAGTTTTCTAATGTATAATACTAGTTGTATTTTTGCTTTTGCTTGTACTCTTGAAAGAAAAAGTTGGAGAAATTATAGTGAAATCCAGTGATACTGATCAAATAAAACTAAACTAGCACATACAAAAAGCCTAACATATTTACTTTTTGTTTTGTACTAATGGGAGTTATTGAATATACAGTGTTTGTATAATTTCCTACAATTAATGTATCCCTATTTAGAGCACTCTGGTTCTGTTATGAATAGAGATACAGACATGAAACTTGTAATATATTTTCAGCTAGACATGGAGAAAAGAATGACACATGCACACACACAATATCAATTCAAAAAATCACTACCAGGTGAGAAAGCAGAGCAGTCATCGCTTGATGTTGCATGTTTTTGATGCTTTATCAAATAAAAAGATGTGAAAAATGATCACTGCACTATTAAGACAGCATGACTCTTACCTATTTAATCATATGCTAATGGTGAAGCTGTTTTACCAGAATGGTAGTAATACTGTGGCAACCCTTTGTGAATATTGCTGGCAGAAGAACCTTTGCAAAGGGCCAATAACTCATTTTTCAGTACAACAGATAATCCCAAAGTTGGAGGAAATAGGCTCTCTTATAAATCTTTTTCAAAGTATATCCCAAAATTGGAATTTTCCAGATATCACACTATGTCTGAATTTCCAGGAAAATTTCCTTTGGAATCTACTGATAATCGTGTGGAGTTGTACAAGGATACATCTGAAATGGTTTCTTCGGCAAGACCCATTCCTTCCAGGAATGCACTGATCTGTTGCGTGGCCTGGAGCTATGCGTCCGACCTCAATACCTTTGTCATTGCGACACAACTATGGCACCCTAGCATTACCTCCTGTGACTTTGTGTCCACACGATATCTGAAGTCCCAGTTGTATCATAACATTATTGGCATGATTGTTGATTCAAATCATTTTTAATTTGCATCTGACACTATTAAAGTGCCTTCACTTCTAATATTCCTTGGGCAGCTCCAAAAACATTATAATGCAGATAAGGTATATCATGCTAGGTAATGGTACCAAATGATCATTGATGGAGGTAAATTTAAAGTTTTTTCATCCATTTACAAGGCAGAACTATGCAATATCAAACAACAACAGCACCACTTTCTTTCTTGATAGTGAATATTTAAACTGATATTTATGTGTGTATGTTATTCATATATAAATTCCAAGTTTTGTGCCGGTATCTCTATTTAGTAGAGCACCAAAGGGTAATAAATAATGATTGTTTATTATAGAAATCTGTATTTAGTGCCAAGTGCTTGATTATCATTATTATTTCATTTAAAGTGTAGGCCTTGGGTGGATAATAAGATTAAACTTTATTTTGAGATTAATTTCAGAAATTGTATCTTAATGGATTGGCATTAAGAAGAATAAATGAATGATTTTCTGGGGTAGAGATCAAGAAGTTAGTTTAGTTTCAGAAAAATTAATGAATGATTAATACTGCTTGGGTGATTTTCATGAATGACTATTATTTAAATGTAATAATTATTATTCATTTGTATTTGTTTTTATTACTGCTGCTTGGATAATAATTGACCTTTTTTCATATTATGGTAATTGAGTTTCTTTTCTCGATTGTTACTTATAAAAGTATTTAATTTATTTATTTTTCAACATTTAAGGCTAAATTAATTATATTAATTAATGTAAATAATTAAAAGAGTAAGAAACATCTGAAACTGCACAAATTCGTAAGAATTGTT
>JAFIDM010009631.1:133811691-133839573 GCA_023159025.1 Thereuonema tuberculata | reverse complement strand
TCTTACTCTTTTCATATTACATTTATGCACGTTAAACCTTCTTTATTGTAAATAATTAATTTTACAATTTTATTTAACAGTGCATTAATTAGAAAAGAGATTAAAAATTAAATAAAAATCAGAAATATATAAATTATTCTTTGTTGCATAATATGATTCTTAACAAGATATCCAGTTTAAGATAATATTAAAAATAAACACTAATCGAAGTTATTAAACTTTAAAATATCTTGGAAGATTAGTTAACTTCATTAATTCTTAGTTAAATTCATCTTGTAACTACTTAAATCACCGACATTTGTTATTTGTATGCAGAGAAAATTTGTTATTCTAAAAAAGCAATGTTCTATTTTATTTGTGTAATTTATTGTAGACATTTTACTAAGAATGTTAAACACTATTACCTAAGTTTCATCAAACCTATCGCAAAAATCACAAATTTTATAAACTTATATTTAGTTTTAAATATAAACCTATTTCTTAATTTGAAAGCTATATGTCCATCCAGATCATCTTCTCCCGCCCATCTTCTGCTTACTATTATACGATCTCAGATTGCTATTATGTTTTCACTAGGTGGTAGCTTCATGAGAATGTTTAATTTCATATTTAATTTTTTCTTCTTTCTTCTTTTTTTTTTTTTTTTTTTTTTTAAATTGCTATTACATTGTATAGTTCTTAATGTAAGAGTAGATTTACATTCTAAAACTAGCATACTCCTTTATGGGGTGAATGGTGGCTGTGCAACAAAGGACATTGTATCTCCAAGCCACCTAATATGCTTTTCCTTAATAAACCTGTTCTTAGCTGTAAATTAATTCAATATTGGTCTTGCTTATTTGTATTCTGCATAAAAAGTTGAATTTGGTTTTCTATTCACGAATCACATACTGTATTTGTCTTATCATTTCTTTTGAAATTTAAATATGCTGTTTTCTACATTTTCTTTCCACAAATCTCCTGTAGGGTATTTACTTACATGAACTGCAGGTTTTATATCGTAATAAATTACTTAGAGATATGACAGAAATTGACTGTGATGAGTCAGATAGTGGATCATCAAGGTAAGTGAAGGTTTTAATAATAATAATGGCCTAGATGATGTCATTTCATTTATACTTCTGTAAACAACTACAGTAAAACCTCGTTAAGTCGTCACTCCGTTTAAGTCATCGTTTACCTTTGGTCCCGACAAGGTCTCATACACAATAATGTAAAATAACCCTCTTTTACCCGTTACCAAATTTAATTCGACTCAGGATAACTTGTCATCCTCAAAAATGGCCAAAAGCATCTTCTCCATTTTGCATGCTATCGTGTTGTCTTTTCCTTCACTTTAAGAAATCCAAGCGTTTACGGGGAAGTTTCGACCACACTTGTCACTTCATTCCTTTCCTACCCCTTCGGAGGATTTGGGTTATTGGAATCTCGCTGCTAATCATTCAAAGCACACTTCTCATTGCGACTCTGTCAAGTGTTTACGTTTTTCTTGACTGCTCCTGAGTGTGACTTCATTTTATAGCAATTAAGGCATGCTATAAGGACTATTTTTTGTCTTGCAATTTCATGGTTTGATTACGTTTTTAACATGCCAGGAAAACGAAAACTTACCTCGTTATGTTTTAAAGAAGAAAAAAAGACTTAATTGCACTTTTTGAAAAATCAAATGTTTCGAAAATAGCTTTTGCCAAAAAACACCATATTCCCAGGACTACATTAAACGATATTCTTTCATCGAAACAAGTAATTGAAGAAGCTGACTGCAAAGACAAAAGAAAGAGAATGAGGAAATCAAAGTTTGACGAGATCGAGGAGGTTTTCGTTCGATGGCTAAAACATGACAGATCACAAAATGTGCCGATTTCTACCGTGATTCTCAAAGAAAAAGCCATGGAAATTACTAAAGAGTTGAACATTGAAGATTTCGGCAGCAGTAATGGTTGGCTGGAACATTTCAAAGACAGACATTGCCTTTCTTTTAAAACGATTAAAATGTGATAACTAAAAAAAGTGTTTGTTTTTTTTTATTATTTATTTTCCACTCATTCATTTGCATGTATCGATTTCTGAAAATCTTGTTTTTCTCACCGAATCCTACAGCAATTCATGAAAATACTGTATTTCAGTGTTTTTTTTGTTTTTTGTTTCAAAAATGCCCACTCCGCCTAAGTCGTCACTCCGCTTAAGTCGTCAAAAATGTTTGGTCCTTTGAGTGATGACTTAACGAGGTTTTACTGTATAATTAATTATCTGTAATTCCTCAAGTGATATAAGCAGTCAGTAACCTTTATTTATAGTGAATAAACTTATTCAACTACGTTAGTTTAAAGACTTTTATTAATGCTGGTGTCGAATGTAGAACTTCCATTTGTAAATGCTTTTGAATGTAAATTTATCTTGTCTATAAGAATTAAATCTAAAATTTAAATCTAAATTCTGATAGATGTACAAGGGCAGTAAAGCCAATGGTGCTTCTTTTCTTATACCATTGCATTCTCAAATTAGTCACTTTTTACAAGATTAATTTTGTACATGCATCGACATTTTGCAAAGATAAATAATATTTTAAAATTAATATTAATAATTAATTTTGCAAAGATAGGAAAGTTCTTAAGCCAAGATCTCTAATATGTAGGGATATATTCTAACAGATAAGGCACAAATCCTGAGAAGATGGGTCGACTAATGAATTTTTAAATGAGAGTAAAACCCTCAATTCTAACCAACAAATAATTGTAAATTATGATAAGGAGATTTATGGAGATACAAAGTTCACACAAGCAGAAATTGAAGAAGCCATTAAAAAGCTAAAAAACAATAAAGCCACTGGAATTGACAAAATACGGGCAGAATGTATTAAACATTCCAAAAAGGAATTAATTTCATTGTTACAGAAATTGTTTAGTATAATCTGAAGAAAGAAATGCTACCTTACGAATGGAAAATAAGAATCATCTTTCCATTACATAAAAAAAGTGACCCGTTGCAGTGTTCTAAACTATAAAATATTCCCTATAATTTTGTACGTACATCTCATACCATTTACTGATAGTTATTGGTAACTACGAATGTGATTTCAAATGTGGCAAATCTACTTTTGACCAGATTTACACTCTTAGACAAATTCTGGAAAAGACCTCAGAATATATATTATTGAGTCACACCAGATAATATGCGTCCAAGAGTCGACAGTCCAGTGTTTGTGGCATTGCGCCCACTGTAGTCGTGCAGCATTGTAACTGTTAACATGGGTTTCTTCCAAGGTACTGTGTTTTAGATAACCATGGCATATAGTTCCCTTTGAGTGTTTGTTTGGACACACCTTGTTGTAGGTCTGCATTGACTGACTGGAGCTATTCCTGCCTCATTGCAAAGTGGTTTGTCCTCACAATGCTTGACAAATGGCAGCTGTCCCTATTGGTAAGCCAGTCTTTTTACCACAGTTCTGGCGACAAGTAGTGGTGGACTGTGATGTATGCTACTGCTGGAAGACTCTTTGGACACTACATTTTGATATAAGCTTTTTGAAACTTGCTTATTTGGTAAATACCAAACTTTCATTTCTGTCTTCGTAGTTTTTTTTTATTATTATTATATTTGTTAGAATTTATCATTTAAATTCTTATTATTACTAATTCTTTAAAATACTTCGAATATGTGTGTATATACAGGGTGATTATAATTAAAGTTCAACTTTCAATATGCTGTAAAAAAAGGACCACTGCTCAGAATAACCTGAAATTTGAACTGGATATACTTGAAGAAAGGGGAAATGGTATGGCATAAGTAAAAAAATAGTTCCAAATGTTAGCAGTAGATGGCGCTTTAAGCATCATAATATGCAAAATACAAGATGTGTCGTGCACGACACATTGTATTTGTTATAAAAACTTGGGGTACATGGCGTTTTCCTCATATTGCTTCTGAGAAGCTCGCCATGACTCTCAATTAAGGATCGCGCTCTGCTTGTGAAGCGCTTTTACAAGAACGATGACTGTGCACCAGTAGCTCTGAAGTTCCGGACAGTACAGGGTATGAAACAAGGGGTGGTCTGATGTCTGCCAAGGGTCTGGATAAAATGATGAAGAAATTCGAAGAGACAGGTTCTTTTGAAGTGAAATCTGGCAGAGGGAGGAAACCAATTGCTTCGACGTCAGTGGAAGATGTGGCCACAGGAGTCCAGGAAGAGATGAGGGGTGGTGTGCAAACGTGCAGTGCACGGGGAATTGCCCGAACTTTGGACATGCCTGTGAGCACGGTGCATAAAATTGTACAAAACGTCCTGCATTGCTGCCCATACAAAATTACCCATGTTCAGGAGTTGCTTCCTGCTGATCTGCCAGTAAGGGAAGGGTTTGCTCTAGAATTTCTTACTCACATGGAAGCGGACAATGAATGGCCATGGAACATTTTGTGGATAGATGAAGCCCATTTCCATCTCCAAGGACATGTCAATACTCAGAATTGTAGAATATGGGCAACGGAAAATCTGTTCGCACATAAACCAGTACCTCTTCATTCTGCAAAGGTAACTGTGTGGTGCGGGTTGACACCAGCGCTTATCGTAGGGCCATTTTTTTTCGGATAAGAAGGGTTGTGCGGGTCCTGTTACTTGTACCGTCAATGGTAAACGTTATGAGAGTCTTTTGCGTAACCACGTCATTCCAACACTTCAATAGTGTGCTTGTGTGGGTAGCATCATTTTTATGCAAGATGGTGCTCCTCCGCACATTGCAAAGCCAGTGAAGCAGCTGCTCAAGAAGCTTTTTGGAAATGATAGAATTATCAACCGTCGTTTTCCAACAGCCTGGCCGTCAAGATCACCTGATCTTAATCCTTGTGACTTCTGGCTATGGGGTTATCTGAAAAATGTTGTGTTTAGTGGTCCGATTGCAAGCTTAGCTGAATTGAAGGCATGCATTGTGCAACACATTCACAGCGTGACTCCTGAGACACTCCGATCTGTTGTGGATCCTGCCGTTTCACGGTTTCAACTTGTGGCAGAAAACGATAGACAGCATATTGAACATGTCTTGCGCAAGTCTTGCGATAATTAAAAACCAATTTCATTGTTGCTTAGAAGACCTTATAAAGTGACAAGGCACATTTTTATCTGAATTTATCCTTATTTTGGCTGTGAATAAGCCTCATTTGTTCCATCAGACACACACCGAACACTCGTTGAAAATCATAGTATGGTGTGGTTTCACTGCGTCATTTTTCATTGGTTTCTTTTCCAAAGAAATTCACCCTACAGGACCAGTGACTTGTACTGTCTCTCCTGTTACGTATTGAGAGATGCTCCTCAACTTTTGTTTTTCCACAACTGCAGCAGCGATGATGTCTCGACACTACCATATTCATGTAAGATTGAGTATCTTTGAAATTGTCGATACAGTGTTATGACAACAATTTATAGAAAATAGAGTGGTTAGTTATGCATTTCCCATGGCATGGCCACTTTGTTCATCTTATCTCAACTCTTGTGACTTTTGAATATGAAGCCATCACAAAAGCCTGGTATATCAAGAACATGTTCCTAATACAGCAATCTTGAAAGACAGAATAATGCATCATTTGAGGCAAATCAAAACAGATCTGTTGCGTTCTGCTATAGAAAAAGTTATTTACAGAAAGTATGTACAGTCGGTCCTCTATTTAACGAACCTCTATTTTGTGAACTTTTCATTGGAACCTAGAACATTTTGCAAATTTCTTCGTAAAATAACCTCCAAATAGCGAAGTGCATTTTCTATTTAACGAACTTTTTCATGATATCTATTTTTTTTTTCCTCCTTGAAATATTTTTATTATTAATATTCCCTTAGAGGAAATGAAAGAAAAATGGATACAGCTGAGGGAAAAAGAAGAAATTAATGATGATGTGCTGATTGATGACTGTCTTTCACTTGATTTTGAAGTTGAGACCTCGGAAACACTAACTGAATCGGATATTTTGGACAGTGTGAAAAAATAAAACAATACAGCTATGAATTGCGATGAAGATGATGAAATTGATCATGATGCAGAAATCAAAAAACCTTTGTATGATGAAATGCTAAAATCATTTGAAACAATCCGACGTGGATTACAATTTGAAGAAAATACACTTGAAGGGGTTTTTGGTGCATTGCAAAGATGCGAGACATACTTTGAGCGAAAACACTTTTTCAGAAAAAAAAAAAAAACTCAGACAAAATTAACAGACTTTATTAGTAAAATTTAAGTACGCATGTGGTAATGTATGCTTTATGTCATTAAAATTATTACTTTTTTAATAATATTGAATGATAAAAGGTGAATCTCTAACGAATTTTCCATATAATGAACTTTTTTTAGGGATTTAGCGACTTTGATAAATAGAGGTCCGACTATATTCCTTAAAGCATTTGAACAAAGTATCATATCTGTAACTTATACAAACACAAAAATTGATTTGTAGAGTCTTTTCTAGCCATTACTCTTTCAATAATCCTAAACCAAGCATTTCTAGCACCAAATGTCCTCCGGTATCAAAATTTTGTACTATTTTTTTTTTTAATCGAGATCCACATGTTCCAGAGATTAGCTCACCACGTTTGGTTGAATTTCATCCACTATAGGGCTCTGAACATTTGCTCTTTAATTGTGGCCAACTTGTATATAAATACAAGGTGATTCTAAATTCATAGGAGGTAGGGCACACTAAAACAAACATTTTTTGTCAAACAATGTATGTCGCAACTGTCACATTCATGTGGTAGAGGGCACTATTTGTTTGTTGACAATAATCGCCTAAAGATCGAGAGAGAATTGTTGCTGGTAAGCATGTGGTCGGGTAGCGTGTAGATTTGCATTTGCTCACATTGTGCACATTAAACACTCCTTCACATGTAAACAGTGCTTTATCTGTGAAGAGCACATGTGCTGGAAAATCTGCTGTACTGCACTCAGCTGCATAAATCTGCACAGAATCTACACACGCAGAATAATCCTCAGCTTTCAATGTGTGAATTCTCTGTAAATGGAACGAGTGTAATTGCTCTTGGTGCAAAATTCTCCTCGGTGGTTTAGTTCACATCTATGCTACATGCAACAGCTTTGGTGCTTGTGTCTGGACATTCCTCAACCTTTTGTACAATGTAAATGCAACAGTTGCAGACATACATTGTTTGACAAAAAATGTTTGTTTTAATGTGCCCTACCATCCCTTAAAGTTTGTCCTATGAAGTTAGAATCACCTGTATATTAATACCACAAAATCCACACACAAATTATCTTAAATGCTCTTACATTTATATAAATACCATATAATGATGCATTGCAGAAATCTTTTTGACCAAAAAAAAAAAGTGTATTGAAGCCTATCAGTTGTCCAAATGACCCAAACCTTCGTTGTTGAGCACTGAACCAGCTATAAGAAATAGTTCCAAAACCACTAGAGACTAGAGTGGTTCATAAAGATGAGCTTTAGAACATTGTAAACTACCTTTTTGGATAAATTTGCAGCTTTTTGTATAGAAGTGTCATATGATATCTGTTGCTACAGCTGGCGAAGCATTTTGCAGTTACTGCAAGTACCCTGTGATTCTATAGATGGTCCGTAACAACAATGAATATTTTATTGGAGACAGATTTGTGGATATTGCTGACCAAAGAATAATGGTTATATTATTTCTGTATTCTCAGAAAATGGCAGCTATGTGTGGTCAGACATAATCTTGTTGGTAGAGATTCCAAAGACACTACTGTTTTGTTGGTAGAATCTCATTGCTGATGTTGATGCAATGTCAAACTCCTTGGAATCACCATGTGAGTCAGTTGATGTCATAAGCAGTTGCACTGACACTATAACCATTGATTGTTTATGACTGTTTGCTTTTATGAATGGAGCCAGTGGTGTATGTTGCCCCACAGTGTGTATATCTGCAAATATGGTGGTCATCTGTTTAAGACAAATGAAGAGTCAACATTGAAAATGGACCCATTGTCATCTTCAGACATCAATTATGCTCAGACAGAGCATAAATTGATGTGCAAAAGTTGTAGACATCTTAATAGATAACCTGAATGGAATCCTGTTTGATCTAGTCTACAATAATGTTATAGGGTGATCCATAGACAGTACAACATATTTATAGAAGATGGAAAGCATTGATGTAATTTAGAAGTGCTTAGGCTTTTCAAAGGATCTGATAATCCTAACTTGATTTTGTTTGTTTGGATCCTATTAGATTACACTACCGCTGTGGAGGTACTGATCTCTTATCAAAGTGTGCTGTCAGTAGATGTTGTAGTGTGGCTTCATGACATGCCAACCTCACAAAGTCCAAGTATGAGGCTTTTTAGATTCACTCAGTTATTCAGAAAGTGCTGTTTAGGAACTTTCACAGAATACACCAGATTATTGTACTGTTTTTAATGGTATGGAAGATGCCTTGCCTTCTGGTAACAATCGTTGTTCAGATTCATGTACATATTTCTTCATTTGTTTATTAAGTACACTAAATTTATATACTACCTTTTACATCAATGAAATTCCTTATATTAATATTATATTAATAATATTATATTATTATTAATATTATATGTGGCAAACTGTACATTGAAATGCATACAACCCATAAACATGGTGTTCTTGATATAGAAAAATTAAAAGCAACATTTTGTTTGATATAAACGTACGTTTTTTCATTCAAAATAAAATGCCAAAGATAGCATTATCTTTAAAAGAAGTTTTCTTTCTAAAAAAATAATTTTTTACTTTTACAGTATTGTTTTTTCAGTTGGTGTTTGTTCTTTTTTAGTGAGGACTTCATGATTATCTAACCTCTATAATGTATAATGTTTCATATATGAAAATGTTAGATTTGATTTGACACTGGAGATAGTTGAATCTGGTGTAGTACCAAATTTTTTTTTTTATTATTTTAAATTGTATTTTCACTTCTCAACTTTCTAGGTTACTTCTATTTCATTTTGTTGAGGCATTCTTTTAATTTTTTTTTTTTTTTTTTGTCATATTTAGTGATTCATCAGAGTCACCTAATTATTGTCCGATGCAGAATGAAAATGACGAGTTCTTAGGAATAGTAAGCATTATAAATTTTTATAATCATAACTTTTTCATGAGTAATCTCTGAATATGTGCAATGTAATCTTAAGAATAACAAATAACTTTTAATATGCACCAAACAATACAATAACATTAACTGAAAAAAATATTCTTTAATAAAAGAATTAATAATTTTGAATATGAAACAAAACTTTGTATAATCTACACTCATGTTTGTGAAAAATGCAACACCATGAAGGAAACATACAAATGATTAAAATTTGGGAATGATTGTCGCTATACATCTGAACTGTCTTGTAAGAGCATATAAGTAGAGGACTGTTGTGGATCCAGACAATTAGTTTTTCATTGTCAGTGAGCTGTATACGTGCCTACTGCAGTCAGTATGCCTCTTTGACGTCAAAGGGCACTTTATAAGCAAGCTATGGAGTTTGAACCGGGCCGAATGATCGGCTTGCGTGAAGGAGGATTTTCATACTACAAAATTGCTGCTTGTACAGGGCATAAAGCTATGACAGCGATGCATGTATGGAAGCAGTGAACTAACAAGAACAGGACGAGTCGAAAATCCGGCAGTGGACTATAAAATGTGACAACACCACGGTATGATAGACACCTCATGTGCATGGCAGTGACGGATTGTTCAGCTTCTTCTCGAGTGTTAGTACAACGTTGGAACACTGCAGCAAGTCTGACATTGTCTGGTTCCACAGTTCGACGGCATCTTCTGTACAGGAACTGTGTGCTTGCATTCCTTTGTGGAGGATTCCCTTGGACCCGAACCATCGACACCTCAGGCTACATAGGGCTCACGAACACATCCACCGGCATGGAAATTGGCATCATGTCATGTTTTTGGATGAGTCCCGCTTCAACTTGGATTGCAATGATGGCCACATATGCATTACACGATATCAAGGTGAGCACCATCTTCCAGACTTCATTTTCCAGCATCATAGCACAAACGATAGGTGTTATGGTTTGGGGAGCAATTGGTGTCATAGATGATCTCGGCTACTATTTATTGTGGGCACTCTGAACAACAACCATTACCTCAGGGAAGTTAAGGAGGCTGAAATCCTTTAGCACACTCCTGGAGCTATATTCCAACAAGGCAACTCTCGATCACATGTTGCCAGAAATATCCAGGCCGTCTTCAAAACAAGGCAGATACCCCTTCTTCCCTGGCCTGCATGTTCGCTCGATATGTCACCTACTGAACATGTCAGGGATATGGTCACTCGGCAAGTAGCCCATCATTGTCATCCAGCAGCCAATACCGATGAACTGTGGATTCGGATAGAAGCAGCCTGGTAGGCAATACCCCAGGAACACATCCAATGCCTGTTTGATTCGATGCCACGGCATATAGCAGTTCTTATTGCAGCTCATGGAGGTTTTACACCATACTGATGTTCTGCAAGTACTGTTGTTGCATTGCTCTGGAACTTTAATCATTTTGTTTGTATCATTATTATTAATGTGTGTAATAAATTTCCTTCCATTCTGATTTCCATTTCATGGTTTTGCAATTTTCACAAACATGAGTGTATTATTGCTATCAGTAAATTTACAAAGTTTGGTTGATATGCAAGTTGATGTTGGGTTTTCTAGACAATCATCCTACGGGTTATCCATCTAGAAGACATACGTGGAGAGATGGAATGGGCAAGGAATGTAAATTAGAAAGAAATAAAATTTTATAGCTTAATTAAAAAAAACAAATAAAAAACCAAGAAACTAAATAGTAAGTTGAAATGGAAAATTAGAGGAATTATGTATCAAAAGAGACAAGCATCTTTGATACAAGAAAACGGTGAGCATTAAGTATTAGCTGGAGCATTTAAAACTGTGGAGATGGAAAAAAATATAGAGAGTAAAGAATGAATGATGCATGATTAAGTGTTGAGATTATAAGTAGACTTATTTTTTACTGATGTTGTCTCCAGCTGAATAATTACTGAAAGAAAAGTAGAATTTCTATTGACTTGAGAATTGAGGGGGCTAGAATCAAAGGCAGCTAAATCCATTTTAATTATTCAATAAAAGAATAGCCTGTCATTATAGGCGTCCAGTGTGCTATCCATTGAGTTCTAATTCCTATTTTGAAGTATTTTGAAGATTTCTTCGTACAATGTTACCACATTATAAAAAAAAAAATTGTAAAATTTCAAAACATGGATTTAGCTGCCTTTGATTGTAGCCCACTCAATTATAAAATAAAATTTAGTAAAAAAAAAATTAAACCTTAATTTAAATTGGGAAAAAGAGGGAGGCTCAGGGATGGTTTTTGAAATTTGGTTTCAGAGCAGAAGCAATATAAATTGCAATGTCATCTTTCACTATTGGTTTTAGTTTTTAGAAGAGAGAAATTTTGACTCTTGTGTTGTAGATAGGATTATAATCATTAACACATGTATTTGTAGAATGTGGGAGATAAAGATTATTATCTATTATTAAATTGAAAGACCTAGTTGTAATTTGTAAAGGAATTTTATTGGGAGTATGTTATATTTGAGACAAAGGGATTGTAATGAATTAAATTTTTTGTCAAGGAACCTTAAGAAGTCTTTTTGTAGTTTGATGATGAACTTCTCGTGTAATTTTAAATATCTCCTCAAATGATGATGCCATAGATCTTCAAATACTTGGAATGTATTTGAGATCTAAAAGGATATTTACTGGAAGGAAGTTGGCTTTACAAAAATTTCTTAGGTTTCTTGTGACATGTTGGACATTGGACATTCTTGGAAAAAAGCCCTGTGTGAGTACAGTGCATAAATATTTGCATGAATGAACTTCTTGTAATGGAGTTTTATAAATCAAAATGTGTAACAAGTAATTAGGAAGGGATTTGCTGATTAGTGAGCAGAATATATAAACATTATAGAAAAGATTTTAACATTACTATACAGGTAATTTTGTTCAGCATTTTTTTGGGAGCTTTTCAATATATTTTTAAACTTAAAAAAGAACAAATTACTTAATTCCATACCAAGTAGTCATTATTATAAATTAAGCAGTAACAATTCTACTCTAAGCCAAATAAGAATTTGTACAACTTAATATGAATCTAGAATATTGTTACTAATGAAATTATCAATTGTTTGTTGAAAGTTCTTGTTTTTTGAAGTCAAGAAATACTATTGAATGACATATGATATTCTTTCTCTTTTAAGTATCATTGTATTTTATGATTGTATGAAAGGATTAACAGTAGAAATTTCCATTTCAGTTTTAAAAAATTGCCATAATTTCCATTTTTAGCTAAACTTGTGATAGTCTTTCTATTACAAATTAAAATTAAATTATATTGTTTAAATTTAATTATATTATTTCTTTTAAGATATAATTTTTTGAAACTGGTCCAGAGCAGAGGACAGAAATTGGTCTGTGCAATAAATTGTAAAATGTATAATATATAACATATTAGCAAAGAAAATGCATAATGAATATATGGTGCAGAAATTGTGAATGCAGTCGAACTACATTTCCTACAATTTTCCAGTATTGAATGCTGTAGATAAAAAAAAAAAAAAAAAAAGTGTTTTAGCATAATGTTTGAATTGTTTTATTTTAATTAAAACTTCATATTTTAGCCTTTTTGGATGGATATTTCATATACAGTATATTTTTATATTGCTATTATAAAAATAGTTCAGTACATAATTGCAGCTTTGCATTTACAAATGATTTATGGTGAGTTTTATCTGAGAAATGCGGTTTATCCAATTTTTTGAAAGTTAATATTGTTTGTGATCCTTACGTCTTGAACAGAAATGTTGATTCTGGTGTGCATTTGAACATAGAAGATGTTGGCAGTATATCATTCCAGATTTCATTTTAGTTCTTAGTTACAAATTCAAGGTACTTTCTCCTAATCCTGACCCTTCCATCAGCCTAACGTAACTGTGGTTTGGATTAATTGAACAAGATATTGTTTCAGTCCTCTTTGTCAAGTGTTAGTTTTCTAATGCCCACTGGACTAGCATCATCTTGCATTTAGCTGATAGAATGAAACCTGCTGCTAATAGTATCTATGACAAGAATCAGTGAGCTGTGCATTTTAAGATTTTTAATGATTTGACTTTCATGGAATTATTTACGTCACATTAGCAGAAGAGTGCAATGCCAATAAGTTTCTGCATCCACAAACTTATTCAAATTTCCTGAAAAATAACCTGTAATACATAGATAATAGGATAATACATGAAGTGTTACCCAAAAGTTCCTGGACTGGTCACATAGGTCACTAATTATGAGCAATATAGACTTTCAATGCAAGATGGTACTAGAGTCTTTTATGAAGCAGTGTGCCAACTGGCAAGCTGATTGTGAAGTGTTTTCTCATGAGCATTTTTGGAACATGAGTCAGGGGCATTCTATGATTGTGACAACAAGGGACATGGTGAATTTGAATGGATAACATGAACATGACTGCATCAATTTTTGCTTTAAGCTTGGTAAGATCTTAGAGACTGGTGAAATTCTTAAACAAGCATGGATTTCAATGCTTTGGACAGAACCCAAGACTTTTGAATGATTTGTCTGTTTCAAAATGTTGAGAAATGTCAATTAAAGATTGTGAAGATTCTGGTAAGTCTTCAAAAAGGAAAATCGATAAAAGTGTGACAGGTCATTCACCCAAAAAAATTGTTGCCTTCACCCAAAAAAATCATCTAGTTTTTTTTTTTTTTTTTTTCTGTACAAGATTTACCATTTGAAACTTAACATATTTTATTCAACTGGCTTTTTTCAATAATAGCAACTTTTTTTTTTTTTTTTTTTTGCTTCTACTGAAAAATGTGACTGAGAAAGTAATAGTTATGAGTTTGACCATCAACAGCAACTGCTTTGTTGTCATATAATTCTTAATAATAATTGAAGGATTGCATATGAGGGAAAAAATAATCTTGAAAACAACAGCAATAACAAAATAACACAGTTTAATCTGATTTTCATTTCCTAAAAATTATTAAGAGTCCAGAAAGTCCCAAGTCAGCTAGTACAGACAGCTCACCTCGTCCAATAGAATATGTAACCTGCCAAGTATGCAAAGTAAGTAATCTAATATTTATATATATTATTATTTATATACTGTATATTATTTGTACATAATTTCCAGTTCATATTAAAATGTAGATGCTGTTATTTCATTTGGCTATACAAATATTTTATTTTATTTTTTTGAAATTTGCTGGTTTTGTTGTAAACAACAATTATAAAATAGCTAATATGAATCTTTAATATAGAAAGCGATTCTTGAAGATAGGGCATAACTTAAGGAGCTCATTACTAGAATCTTTAGGGAAAAAAAAAAACTATTTTAAACATATCTCAATAGTAATGTAGTTATGAGTTATTTCTCATTTCTCCCTCATGATGTTTACTCTATTGACTTAAAATTACTATGAGTTGAGATGGCCTACTAGTGGCCACCCAGATCAGCAGAGCTAAAACAGTTAGATTGTTGCCTAATTTATGATGAATTTGGATTCAAGTTTGTTATTTCTTAACTCTTAATTATCAGAATAAATACAGAGAAAACTTGAACTTGTCACTACTCAAGATCATTAGCAATTAATCATGAATTCTAAGGTGTAAACTACAGAAAACCAAAAATAGTTCCTTTTTACAAGATAAGAAACTCATCAGTGATGAATTGAAATTTGGATTAATTTGAGCATTAAATATAACTTTAGAAATATATTCTCTAATCTCAGAATAAAATAAAAATCTAAAGCAGATGCCACATTGCCCCAAAGCAGAATATCGAGCGACGGGGCGACAATGTCGCAGAACGAAAGTGAGGGCTGCAGAAAGATATCGTATAGAACAGGGGTCTTTTTTTTTTTTTTTTTTTTGGTTGTCGATTTGAAGGTTTGGTTTGTTTTTTTTTCTGCACCTGCAGAAAGTTTTTCGTCTTAGCATCAATCGTCGCAGAAAGATAAAAAACATTCTGCTTTCGGGCCACATTGTAGCAAGTTATTATTGGTTTTGTTTTTTTTTTTAATTTTATTTTTTAAAGGGCTAATATTTAATGTATTGATGATTTCTATGCATTATAATACATTTTATCATTAATGACAATTGAAATACAATGTTTATTTTTTTATTTTTTACACATTAGCTCTGCAGAATAAAAGTTGAAGTAAATTAAAACTAAATAAATAAATTACATATGGGTGTTCTGGTAAAATTAATAAAGTTGGAAAATATGGAAAATGAGATGGCTATAGTATTACCTTCAGTTTTGAACATATCTTTTTGATTTGTCGTAGAGTCTCTTTCCAGTTGTAGTTTTCCTATTAATTTTCATTTGAATAGTAATTTTACGAGGGTAAATCGAAAAGTAATGCACAACAATTTTTTTTTGCAAATTATGTAATAGGTAAGAAAAAATATAATGCACAAATAACTACAGATGTTACCCATTTTTCAACAAATGAACCAAGTCTCTCGACACATTGCTCCCATAGTGCCACTAACTTTAGTATTCCTCGTTCATAGAACATGTTTCCTAAGATTATAGCCACCTGCTCACGACCGATTTCACTTCTTCATTCGAACCGAAGCTTTGGCCTCCTAGGAATTTATTCAGTGGTCCGAAGAGGTGAAAGTCAGATGGTGCGAGGTCTGGACTATAGGGTGAATGTTGTAGCACCTCCCAGCCAAATTTCTCAATTTTTTTCACGAACAGAAGCCATGACATAAGGGCGAGAGCATTGTCATGAAGAAGTCTGACATTTGCAGCGTCTGTGTTAAGGCGCATCTCTCGAATGGCACGACGCAACTTTGTCAATGTTCTAGCGTAGGTTGCAGCATTCACAGTGGTCCCAGTTGGAAGAAACTTTATCAAAAGTACGCCATGCATGTCCCAGAACACAGTCACCAGAACTTATTTCGCTGATTGGGTGACTTTGAATTTCTTCGGTGGCAGAAACCTAGAATGTTTCCATACCATACTCGCCTGCTTTGTATCAGCCATGTAGTGGTATGCCCAAGATTCATCGCCACTCACTACACCTTCCAGAAAGTCATGACCTTCTTCAGCATAACGTTCCAAGTGGTCCAAGCATGACATCATTCTCTGGCCCTTCTGCACATCTGACAGATCTTTGGGTACACAGTGCGCAATGACTTTGCGAAATCTCAATCTGACATGCACAGTGTCATTCACTGTACCGTAAGAAATGTTGAATTGTTGTGTCAAGGTCCGCAGATTGATGCGCCGATCTTTTCAAATTGCCGCCTCAATGCCTGTGACATTGAGTGGTGTTGCAGTGGTCACTGGTCAGTCGGAAAGCTTTTCATCAATAAGGTTTACTGAGCCCTATGAAGTACCTGCACCATCTGGAGATGTTGCTTCAGTCCAGACAATCAGCATCATACATCTCCAATATTTCTCTCTGGTTTTCAATTGGGGCTTTTCGTTTTGCCCACAAAAAAAGAACTATACTCACTGCTCTTCACAAGTCGACGATGCTAGCAAACGCGCCATCTTTACTCAGTAGTTCACGCTCATTCCGCCAGGGTGACACATGATCGAGGAATTGCTCTCTGCAGCGCAAGATTCAAACTAACTATCTTTCATAATTTGAATGTCCGGACCAAAATAATAATATGTAAAAAAATTGTTGTGTGTTACTTTTCAATCTCCCCTCGCATATAATCTAAATTTTAATGTGTGCATTAAATTTTAATGTGTTATAATAAAGGTGCCGACACACTAAATTAATAAGAAAGGTTAACATTTAAAAAAGAGCAATACATAAAAAATGAAAAGTTTTGCTATTACGACATCTTATAAGTTTCGTCTGATAAGTTTACAAGATTACAAAGAGTGTTTATAACAATTTGACCGACAATTAAAAATTTTTTTGAGTAAAAGTGAAAATCAATGAGGTAGAAGAAGGGGTCAATGGGAATGCATGCCAGTCTAGGGATAAAGATTCTCTAGCTCGAAGGCTTGTGATGTAAGAAATTGGACCCTCAGTGAACATCCGAGACTATGTTTGTCTCATTCATGTAGACGGTGTGTAGTAGTATCAAATTAAAAAAGGGGACCAAACACACTAAAGTAAATATAAATACATTTATAAAATTCATATTTGTCACATGCACATGTTCCGAGGTATCTTATACAAACCTCTTCTTCAGACTACAAATAAGAAAGAATACAAATTAGACAAACTATGTTTGTCTGTTGTGTGTGGACTTTTGGAAGACAATTGTGAGGAATAAGCAACATGAAGCAAAACAAGGGAAGGAAGGGGAGAAAAAAAAGGGGGGGGGGGGTTCACGATGGGATTTCTATTCTCTATAATCCTTGTTCTTATTTTTAGATTAAGGCTCTATAGTCCATGCATTTGCTCTTTGACCTGGCATTTGCACTGTTTCAACAGATTTGAAGAATACTTCAAATTCCAATTCAATTTGGTTCTGTACATCTCCATTTTGTTCAAGAAAACGCAAGTTATCAGTTTTAGATGCTCTTTTTTTTTAATAATTATAATTCCCATGTTTTTAATAGTCAAGACAGTAATTGCTTGGAATTTCACTTAAGTTCCTATGATTGCGTGGCAAGTTGATTGTTTGTACATCATTTTCACATAAAGGAAGATCTTTATCTTACTAATCAATTCTTCAAGACATCTGCCTTCTCTTTAAATAAATGCTTCTACTTCTTATCTGAATGAAATCCACAGAACCTTAATCTTTTTTATCATTGGATTTGCAGTCTCACCTTATTGATCTCTTCCAAAGTTATGCATCTCTATTTTTCCCTGTTCACTTTTGCTAATTAACAAGCAATTTAAGCAAATCAGTTCTGACAGTGCCGTTTTTTTTAATCAGCCAGCCATTAAAAACCTTTATTGCAGTTCTTTCATGAAGCCTTAACAGGAATAGAGTATATTAGCTATGCATTGTAAAGCCTACATATGTTTATTTTTATTAATAAGCATATTGTTTTTACAAATAATGAGGAGTTCACATTACATCTATTGTTTTTCTTCGTCATTTTACTGATATATTATTTGATAAGTCTCACTAAACAAAAACTTTTCAAAAAAATATAATGCACCACATGGATTGTCAGTACTTCCTATCATTAATGCATTACATAGCTTACTGTTTATTCCTAAAGAGCAAAACTTTATAGCAAAATGTATTTTAGAACAAAGACGACTTTCTGCAAATTACAATTGCTTGCAGAATTTTTGACTGTGAGCCTTCATATCTGTGCTTTAATTGGAGGGTTCAAAAGCCAATCAGTGTAAGTCATTTTTTTTTTTTAAATTGAAATTTTTTTTGTAAGTCATACTCTAATGTTTATACTTTCAGTTGACAAAGTGCCCAAATCATTCCTCCAAGTGTATAGTTATGTTATCTCTCAATAAAAAATTCATTCTTCAAATTTACAAATGTTATTTTATGGTACATAATTTTAAAAAATTATTTCATTTTTTGGTTTATTGACTTACAGTGATTGGCTTCTGAGCACTCCAATTATTGTTTTTTAATGTTTTTGTTGTGTCTGTTAAGGATCTAGCTTATTATTCTTATCAGTGATATGGCAAAAGGTAATGGTCAAAAAATATTTATTTCTTTACTTGTTATAAAAATTCTTAATATTATATAAAGTAAATTAATATTTATTAACTGGTGAAAAAATTAAAAATGCACGTAAATAAACAAAGGTTCTCACACTCTGAACTATCATTTCGGAAATCTGGGACAGCTGTTTCAGCCTTTTTAGGCTTCTTCAGCCAGATTTACCGTTGATGATAGCTCAAGAGTGCGGGACAAAGACAGGCCCACTTCAGCTCCCGAAATGCCCCCAACAACATCAACACAAAAATGAAAATTCACCGTGCACGACACGACCTTAAATTCTTTGTCCCAGCATAAGGCTGAAACAACTGTCCCAGATTCCCAACATCATAGCTCAGGGTATGAGAACCTTTATTTATTTTTCTTTATTTTTCTTTGCTTATAATCTGTTTTACTTTCCAGACTAAAATTTTGAATCGCCAATTTATGAAGTCAAGTGTTCAGGCGTCAGTAGATGGTTCAGTAATCTGCTCTTCTTGTAAAGTAATTATAATCATATATTACAATACTCATAGGAAATTTAAAGGGGATATTTAGTGTCTCAAAATCAGGAACTTTTCATAGCACAGATTATTTCCAATGTTATTTGTTCTGTATTATTTTGACTTTAGTTTCAGTCACCAAAATTGCTAATTTAGTTTTAGTCCATCCTTATTCATCATCATTCAGACTGATTTTCATAGCAGGTCACATCACTGTGAAAATGAAGATTAAAAATTAGATTTAATGATTCCGGCCATTTTCCAATTTGCCTGATTAAGCAAACATGTGTAGTATATAAGTAGTTTATTTATTTTTGGTAATAAATAAATTAAAAGATATACAATACTATAAATATAAAAATCATAACCATATGTATTATTTGGATGTTTCAAGATCTATTCATATCTTTTTCAAGTTGAACAATGATTTTTTTTTTTTTTTTTTTTTTTTGATCACCTCATCATTTATATTGAAGATCTGTGAACATAATGTCCAGATTTTGTGGGTTTTTTTAATAGTTTTATATTTATAATATGATGTTTAATGTGTTTATTATCAAATGTATTGTTGTTCTCTTAGTTGTTAGACAGAACCATTTGAAACATTCTTTTTTTTTTTTCTTAATAATTTAGCAAGGATATTAAGTGGTTGACACATCAAATACTGTTGTTGTTTTAATACAATTGCTTATAAATAAATATTAAAATGGACGAGTAAATGAAATATAGTTAGTTATTATGATATGTTGATCAAATAAGAGTAGCTAAGACTTTGCTGCAGCTAGAACAAGTTATGGCATCTGGAAATAATTGGTGGAAAGGGGTAAGAATTGGAGAAGTCATCTGCAGGTGATTCTCCAGCATTTGAATAAGTAAAGGAAATGTGTAACAAACATGGTTTGAATCCAAATCTTTGCATTGTAGTACTCAATTACCAAAGCTGTTACTATCCTGGAGGATATCAGCTAAATTAAACTGGATGAAATAATTGATGGTGTACAATAAAATGGTTGACATATCTTCAGAAGGTAATACAGTAGATGGCCCCAGTGAAATAAGAGCTCATACTACAGAAATCTGATTACCTGTTGCTGATTTACAAGCATTTTCAGAAAAGGATGTAAATTACGTCATAGTTGTGCAGAGCATTAGGAAAGGCCCTGGAAGTTCCAATACATGAAAAGAACATTTAAAAAGCTCCAAGGATTAGAACTGAAGGCCTCTTGCTAATGAAATAATTGTGCAAATATAGAAGTAGTAATAGTCCATAATAATAGAGATGTGTATATGTAGAAGAAAGGTTCCATACAGCTGAATGGTGTAGAGTCTGCTGCCTATATCAAATACAACCTCATTGTCTCATTAAATTGAACTAACAGTGAAAATGAGGTTAAATTAATGCTGTCTGAAATGACCATTGTTGTTATTTTGCTTTTAGATTATGGATGGGGTGAAAAACACTTAATTTGACTGGAGCCAGATGATCATGTTTTGTTTTAAGCGGCTCCTATGTTACAGCTTGCCTGTAAAACAGAGAACTGTTCTTGCTTTTATGCTTGCTGGATGTCACACTCTGTAGTGGCCAAACGGTTAGAGATATTATTCAATTGCTAATAAAAAAGCTGTCTACTAGCGTGCGTTTCAGACAAACTGGTATAATCAGCCCTACAGAAAAGTTACCCCCCCCCCTTGAAAAATCCTGGATCCGCTCGTGTCTAGGACTACTCCCTGACCGGAAGTTGGGGGGTCAAAAGTGATCGCATTTGATAAAATTTTGTTTAAAAAATTGTGCATATTATGGGGCCACTTTGCTTTTGACACTTTCTAAAAGCATTAATTATCTTATTTGTTTGAGATGTTGATTGCTCCCAAACATGAAGACAATGTAGTGTGTAGCTAAATAGACTTTAAAACTTATAGTTTTGATTCATTGAAAATTGAAATGTGATGATAACTGTGAGCTCTAGGAGAAACTATGATTGATTTTCTGAAAGCTTGGGCTGCAATGAAGTATATTAGTCAGAATAACATGAATTCATCTACAACTCCAAAGGAAATGTTTCTAAGTGAAAATTTGCATTTTAATTAGAAATTGGTGTATTTCAGAGTTAATGGCTTTTGCCATTGCAGAAAAAGCTATAGGTACCAAAAGTATCTCTATCATCTCATGTAGATTCTGAATGGCATGACTTGAATGATTTGTCATTTTATGAATGAATCAACCATAATTGAGCTAATATCAGACTAGTGGAAAAAATTAGAAGGAATGGAAATAAAGTAAACTAAAAGAGCAGTTCTTTGCAGGAATTCTTTCAGCCTTGCAAAACAACTGATGACATTCTGATTAAGATAGTGTTGATAATTTAAAACACAATCATTCATCAAAATACTATAGTTTTAATCGGCGTGTTTTAAGAAAAAAAAAATGAAAGATAGAAATTAGGAAAAATAGTTGGTCCTTCATTAAAATTTGAAATAAATGAAATAAAACATCATATGAATAACGAATTCTTGTAGTCATTGAAGACAGTTCACAAACTTGTTAAGTATGTTCTATTCTGCTACATTTATTGGATTTATTCTAGAACTAACATTGATTAAAATAGAAATGAAATTTTTTTCAGAAGATGGGAATAAAAAATGTTTTCTAATGTCTTTACTAGATTTTATATTATAATAGGTGATATTTTATAGACAGATTCTTATTTATCTTTGATTAGTGTTTGAAAAGAAAATTTGATTAAATGCCTTGGAAAGAAATAGTGCATTAAGATAAAGACAATCGTTTTGTATTTTCATTATTTTATTAAAAACTGCTTCTTGTACTTATTCATGTTATAAATTAAAAGAAAAAAGTTTTTCACTTAAGCCAGAGATCTTTTTTTTAGTTTTTTATTTAATTTAAGTATATTTTTAGAATTCTTCTAAAAGATATGCAGTGATATTTAATATAATACATATTTTTTTTTTACTTTATTTATAATTAGAAAATTTCACCCAAAGATAAATATAACATGGCAGAAATTTTCTTATGGCGAAAGAAAATGCCAGTTCCACTGCCAAGTATGTATAAAATCTTATTAATTTTATTGTTGTTGAATTGAGAAATTATTCTAAAAACACAATTTTTGACCAATTCACATTTCTCTTTATTGAAATTTACAATTGTCATTACAGAGTGTGATGAGTCCTAATGGATTCCATTCTAATGACGACAGCCATTTGCAAAATTGCTTCACTTCATGTTTATTTTCTTTCTTTCTTTTCTTTTTTCAAAAGCTAGTTTAATAACTATTAACTATATGCATGTGTAATTAAGAAAAGAAGATGCAATTTTTTATGTAAACTACAGTTCCAACAAGTTTCCAAAGTAGATGCAGCGTCATGCAATTTTATCCTAAACAGATGAGACAAAGATAGATGTAAAGGTTAAACAAATGGACTGTTACTTTCAATTAAAATTCCAAAAACTTAATAATAATAGCATTTAACCAGAGACATAACATTACAGCACTGGTATTATAACTCTGAAGTTAGCAATGATACCCATCAAATTGAGAGAAACCATAAAAATCATGAAACAGTGTTGTATCAGGAAAAATCATGAGCAATTTTGCACCTGAATTGAACACAAAGTAATCTTTATAAAAAAAACAAATATTTAAGATTCAAAGGCAGAAAACTACCCAGAATGTAAAAAAAAAAAATGATAAATTACCAAAAACAAAAAAAAACTTACTAACATTTGTAGAAGTTTGTTTGTCCAAAAAATCCCAAAAGCAGTTAAAAGCTCAAAATTAAAAATTGTTTGACCTACTTTTTCATCTGGAGAAATTATTGGCTATTTTTGTTTAAAGGTAACTCTCATACTTTTTTTATGATGAAATTTGTCTCTAATAAATGTGACATTGATATGAAACTTATCTAAAGTGCAGAAATTGAGAGGTCTATGTATGATTACATGGAAAATAATAATTAATTGTAAAAATAAAATATTTTATGATTTCCCATGAAAATGGTTTCATAATATTTTATTGCTGCCAGAAATTTTAGTTTGGTTCAGAAGACCAACTTAAATTAATTTTAAATTAAGAATTGGTTCAGAACATCAGCAGAGTAATATGGGAAACCTGGCTTTCTACTAAGCAGCAACTCAATAAGAACAGTTCCATAATAGAAGCAGTACTTAATTTCTTATATAGAATACAAACTTTGGTGACTTACATTACTTAGTAGGATCATAAAAAGTCAGTGGAACTAGATTAAACTAAACTCATGATTAAGCAGTTGTTAAGAGAAAATAATATTATTAATTGATTTTTTTTTTATTTTATTTTTTTTGTGGTCAGTAAAAGCAATGGTCTCATTAAAATACAGTCAAAGAAAGTCCCTGTTTTCAGATGCTTTTGTGTAAGTAAATATAATTATGGCATGCTGCAGATCTACACATGAAAACCTCCAGTTAGTAATGAAGAGGTTACCCTTGCTAAACTTAGTGCAAAAAAAATATCAGTAAAATTTGATAAATAAGGAAGTTTGTTTTTATATACAGAGGGGTTCAGAACTATGTACTCACTCTTTGATAATCAATATCCCGGGAACAAAATGACATATAGACGTACAATTCTTGCGCCATAGTGTAGTTCAATAATGTAGTTCAATGATGAGGATTTTGCAGGGAAATTTATCTGGTCTGACGAGGTGCAGTTCAAACTCAACGGTACTGTAAACCTTCACAATTGTGTGTACTGGGCTCCTGTCAATCCACTTGTTCACGTAGACAGGGAAGTGAATCTACCAGATGTTAATGTATGGTGTGATCTATCATCTCGCGGATTGATCGGCCCTTTCTTTTTTGAAGCTACTGTAGCTGGTGAGATGTATCTCCATATGCTGCTAACATCGATTTTCCCTGCCATTCGAGAGATGTTTGGCGATGAGATAGTTTACCTACAGCAATATGATGCTCCACCTCACTACCATCACGATGTCAGGGCGTACTTGGATGCCACTGTACCTGGACGATGGGTAGGTCTTAGAGGTGCCATTGAGTACCCACCATGGTCTCCAGACCTTAACATCTCTGGACTTCTACCTGTGGGGGACCTTGAAGAATGAAGTTTATGAGCAAAATCCAGCTTCACTGGAAGCGCTACTTGAATCAATCAAAGCATCGTGTGCAGCCATCACACCGGACACACTGACATCCATAGTTTGCTCAGCAGTTCAGTGCCATAGACGCTGTAGTGCCGTTGATGGTGGTCACTTTGAACATCTACAATGACTCGTGACCATTGCCATCTGTTGAGCAATTATTGAACTACACCATGGCGCAAGAATTGTACGTCTATGTCTTTTTGTTCCTGAGATATTGATTATCAAAGAGTGAGTACTTAGTTCTGGACCCCTCTGTAGATGAGTATTCTGATTTCTCAGCTGAAATGACTTGTACTTCTCCTTCCTTTCCCTTTGGCTCTATCATCATCAAATATTTTTCCTTAACAACTACTTTGTATTAAAATTATTCATCATGTGTATTTCCATATGAGAGTAGAAAATAGACCATATACACAAAAGGAATCCAACAAAAAAGCTTAAATATGACATGTTTCATGATAATCTCCCATCATCAGATTACAATACAAAATATACAAAAATACAAAATCAGAACGCTGTAGGTTCCGATTTTGTATATTTTGTATTTGTAATCTGATGATGGGAGATTATCCCGAAACATGTCATATTTAAGCTTTTTTGTTGGATTCCTTTTGTGTATATGGTCTATTTTTTACTATCTGCTTTGTATTTTCAAAAAATGCTTTATAAATAAAGTAAATTTTTCTTAAGTAAAATTTTCTTACATTAGATCTTGCTTTATTTTCCTGATTATCATCATCAGTGGTTACATGATAATTGCAGTAAAACCATTGCTCCAATTTTAATTTCATTTGGCTTGAGTTCATTAAAAATTAACTTTTTTAATATTTAATTTCTCACATAAACTCTGAAATTCATCCACAATTTGTCTTTTTGATTCATATCATTTGCAGCTTGCACTACAGTCCCCTTCATAGCTGCTATCTTGACACCATAGTTCTAGTGGATCTTTGTTATATAATATTGCAGTATTTAAATAATTACATGAAAATGTAAAGACAAGGAAGCCTTGTCATGATGATCAGCTCCTCATGCAACAATGTATTACTCTTATCCTACTATGACTTCATCCATATGCTTATTGTGAACTAGATAATTTTCAAAGATTCTACTGTGCATTAGTTGGAATGAATATTTTAATTTGAAGAGTGTGACTGTTGTGCATTTACATTGTTTAATTTATGAATTAAAAGAAACTTAATGTAGATAAAACATTTTTCCTTTGTTTGTTCCAGATTATTTAATTAAAAAACTTCAAAGGGAACAGAATCAAAGCTCACAATCTACTCTTGCTTCCCTTCCCTCAGGTATTTATGTATTTTTTTTTTATTTTTTTTTTTCGGATTTTTGCTTTTAATAGTATTTTTTTTTAACAAATCATGCCTTTGGTTTTTGGCTTTTAATTATTTTCTTATTCATGTGAAATGTTTTCTCTCCCTGTTAATGTCTTTACTGTTCAGTATAACTGCAAATGAATTGCATTGCTGAAGTTTTATGTGTGTCAACAACAAACAACGAACTTTCTAAAGTCTTGTATTTGGATGATTGTTGTGGATGGAAATGTTCTGCGACCTATCATCGATGGAATAATTCTTACTTTTTAGACAAGAATTGCTGCAATTACCATGAAGTTATGTCAGAAACACTTTGGACTGGAACCCGCAAGGTAAAACAAAGAAAGGAAGACCAAAAGAAACTTGGTAACGATCACTTCAGAAGGAACTAAAAAATATCAATAAAACTTCGAACCAAATCAAAATTGATGTTAAAAATAGAACTCAATGGAGAAGTGTGGTCAAAGACCTATGCTCCTTTAAGTAGTGAAGAGGATTAGTAAGTAAGTATGTCAGAAACATTGTAAAATGATGCCAGTGATGTACACAGACACTAGCTATTGAAATACACTCATTCTGAAAAAAATCATTCATTCATTCAAAAACAAATGATAGTGTCATTTGCAAACCTATCAGCCACACAATTGCAACCAAATTATAATAGTCATACAACATATCAAATGCAACAATAACTCAGGAAGAAAAAAAAAAACAAAAAAAAAAAACAAAACAGTGGCTCTGCCATTGCGGTCAGAAAAACAAAACAAAACAAAAAAAAAACTGCTCCTTGGAACTAAGTAGCAATGCACACCCTTTATCATACCAAACATATTTGGTATCAAGAATATCAAGCTGTTGTTGCGGAATGGAGTCTCACTCCTGCACCAAATGTCCTGAGCCCCTAAATGACATTTCTTTCTGTTACTTCTTCCAGACTCTAGAAATGACACTTTGTGGAGTTGACCAGCCTTCAATCACTCTATGATTCTGCTCTGCATAATGTCATCAATATGGGTTTGTTGAGCCATATTCATGTGGTAAACAGCACTGTCGCATCAAAGAACAGCACATGCTCTATCCTGCAGCCAGGGCCCCCACAAGGGGGGGGTCAGTTGGTCCCACAGCACCGGGGCCCGGCCGTTGTAGGGGCCCGGGGTGAAATCTACAGTATGTTTATAGTGTAGAACAGATTCTGTTTTTTTTTTTTTTTTTTTTTGATTGTCGATTTGGAGATTCTGTTTTTTTTAGTCTTAAGATGACCGCGCCACTTGGAGTATAGAATTTCTGATTTTGTTTCATAAGAGGGGGGGGGGGGGGGGGGAGAGGCCCGGTTTTGCATTTGGTACCTGGGCCCGGAATTTGATGTGGGGGGCCTGCCTGCAGCTCTGCCATGTTTGATTATGACCTGTCTTGTGCCTAGTGATGTTTGTAGTGCTTGACTATACAACCTTTGCCTTTGGTCATTCTGGCAGAACAGCTTCTGATGGGAAATAAGGAACATGTTCACTTAGTAATATTGTTTCACTCCCATTAAGAATAGGGTGCAAATTTTAGTTAATTTCATATTTTCTCCTGCTAAGACAGACAGTCATCATGGGTGCTATGGAAGATCTTACCCTTTACTTTTGAATGTGTAAGAAGCTTCTCCCCAGCTCAAATGGACTGATCCATGTGACTGGTGAATTTAAAAGTGCTGGTTCCCCAATAAGAAGTCATCTTTTTGGAGTCGTCTTGAGTTGTTAAGCAGTGATCACATTTTTGATTTCCAATAGTTTTGTTATGCCTAATATTAAACTACACATTTTTCTTAACAATAATTGGTACTTATTAATAGTCAAATTTAGTTAATCTGAACCTTTTTGGGTTTTTTTTTTTCGCAACCTAATTAAGAAATGGAATATAGTGGATGGATGCTGAAAACTATATAAGCCTGTTAATTGTTGGATTACCATATGATCTCATCAAAATTTTCTACTACAGTAGAGACCCGACTATCTGCGGTTCTGCGAAAAAAATTTTTAATTACGAACCTCAAAAAAACCAATTTTAATCCAAGCCAACAACAGGGAAAGTACAATAGGCCCTACAGTGCGAAGGTCGAAAATTACTGACAGGTTTATTGTGCATCGTAATCCTATAGGCCTTCTCGGAATTTGTGGATGAGTGGCAGGCTCTTGCTCTGCAGAAAGGTTTCTGCTGTACCGTACATATTTTAAAAGTTTTTCATATTATGTTTTTT
>JAFIDM010009631.1:133782782-133811681 GCA_023159025.1 Thereuonema tuberculata | reverse complement strand
TCTGCTGTACCGTACATATTTTAAAAGTTTTTCATATTATGTTTTTTGTATATTAAAACATAGTTTTATGCTGAAATATTTTTTTCCGTGTTTACACCTCATTCTTAGTCTTTTTTCGGGTTATCCGCAATTTTTACTATCCGCAATGCCCTTGCCACCCAATTCCATGGATAATTGGGTCTCTACTGTATAAGAATTAAAAGAATGAGTGCAGTATAAAATTAATTAAAATAATCTTGATGTTGTTTGGTAATGTTTTAAAACCTTTATTTCTGCTATTTGTTTAAAGAAAAAAAGTTGGAATAAATAAACTTATTTATTTTCAGTATTAATTCATTCATTTTTTTTATTAGATCAGCAAAAAAAAAAAAAAAAAAAATATGCTGGAACTTCAATTTGGCTATATTGGACATTTCTTAATTTTAACTACAAACTTTTTATAATTATTGCAAATTTGCAGCAAAGGGAAAAAATGTTTAGATTTATGCAAAATGTTACCAAACATTCATTCAAGTCACAATTATGAATGGAAAGATAGATGATAATTTACCTGTAACTGTAATTGCTAATTGAAGTCCAATTTTCTTGTTACAATTTGTAGTTACCCACAGCAAATTTGTTAAAATTATTTCCTAGCAATGTTTTTCTTCGTGTTTTTTTTTTTTAATTGTGTTACTAATTAATATCTGTTACTACAAAAAAAAATCTTATCCTGATGATTAGGGAGGTATGCTTTTCTGCTATGAAGAAAAGTTTCTCTCTCAGTCTGATTAGCCATCAGAGCAGTACAGTCCAAGGCTATATAAAACAAAGTTTAGAAAACAAAAATGTAATGTATATTAAAGTAAGACCCATTTTTCTTTCATTTCAGCTATCATCGGTAGAAATATTTAGTTGCATTGAAAGAATATGATTTTTATTCTTTCAAATGTCACAATATTTAGTGAACTTCAATCACATTTGGTAATAAACCAAAATATCATTTTTAAACAGAATTACAAAGAATTATAGTTAATATATGATATAGATTGACATGTGTTTTTTTTCCTTTAAAGAGTTTTAAGAATTAAATCTTGATGAGCTCAAAAACATATTATTCTAATTTAATCAGCATATAGCCAACATTCTTTTTCTTTTAATAATGTATTCTCATTAATTTAGTAATCATTATTTCTATTTGTATTTTAGAGATTCCTGATCAACATACATTTTACTTTATTTTCTAACTTTATTATTACTTCTATTTATTCTGTGCTGTTTTGATTTTCTTTGTTAATATATTATTATCAATTCTTCTAATAATTCAGTGAAAAATTTTATTTCAGATTCCTTACCAAATTTAACAATTAAAATTTTAATTTTACAATTTTGAATTGTGTGCATTAAGATGAATGATGCATTATATTTTTATTTCAGTAACTTAAAAGAAATTATAAAAATTTCTTGAAAGACTTAGCAATTATACTTTTCAGTTTGCAAATTTTAGCTTTTTTGAAACATTCCCATCTGTATGGTGAGAGCTGTAGGCCTAAATACATTTCTTATTTGAAGAATAAAACTTGATTTTTTTGATTAATTTTGATTTCAATAAACTAAATTTGCATTAATCCTGATAAAAATGAGGTAACAGTTTTAATTATTAACTGTAAATTTGAAATTTTCCATCTTTGGACATGTAATAGGCTAAGTCTTAAAGAGAACACTGATCAGATTTACTATCAGGTTGGAAATCCTAAAATGTTGGTTTGGAGTGAATGAATTAAAAAACTGTTTTTGAGTGTCTGGTGTAATTTTTATTATTCAAAATAGGCTCCATCTGCTTCTAAATACAATCTTGTCAACACCGTCTTAAGCTATAAATTCCTTTCTTGCACATATCCGTGGTTTGGCATTGCACGAATCCTTCGATGTTCTTTTTGACATCACAATTTTGCAGGTATCTCCTGCCCTTCAGAAAGTTGCTCATATGTCTGAATAGGTGAAAATCTATTGACGAAAGATCCAGTGAATAAGGCGGATGAGGCAAAAATCTCATATCCAAGTTCGTGAAGTTTCCTGCAGGTGTGTTATGTCGTATGCAATCTTGCATTGTGAAGCAAAATGGAACCTTTTCGATTGACTAGTGTAGACTGTGGCTTCTGGTGCATTTCAATCAATTCTGACACACACCTCTGCTGTAATTAGGTTTAGGAGTTGCTGCCAGTGGCTCGTTCTTATCCAGCCAAGATGATGAGCATTTCCTATTGCCGTACATTATCCACTTTTCGCCACAGGTTACACTTCTGTCCAAGAAAGGCTCTTGTTCTTCACAAAGATGGAGTGAAGAACAAGTTGTGTAACACTAGCCTTGTTTCCTTCTGTGAGTTCATGGGGTACCGACTTATCCATCTTCCGCACTTTGCCAAGTTCTTCCAGATGGTGTAAATTGTTGTGTGAGATACTGCTGGTTTCTCGGCCATCTCCCATGAACTTTGATATAGGTCAGACTCGATCAGTTCTTTCACCTCCTTAGATGAGACCACTTTTTCATTGTGTCCTCTAGGAGCATTCTTTGCGGTTCCGGCGTGGTCTTGTGTGCAATGTGATGGCCTCGCATGATGCAGATATGTCGGAACTGGGTTCAAATCCCGGCATGGGCATGGCTGTTTGTGAAAAACTTCTTTCCTGTGTTTGTCTGCTTCTTCTTCTTTCTCTTCCGATCTGAATTCATTCTTTAATGATTTCCTGAGGAAGGCAATTTAGAAATCCTCAGTATCTTTCCCTTGAAAATCTAAGGATTCTTCTAGGTGTTTGCCATCTTGGGAACACTAGAGATTCATAGAACCTTCGGCTACGAAGATCGCACTTCCATACGAACTGCACACAACAACAACAAAGAGCATTCTTTATGTTGTAATCTCCATCATGGAATTTTGGGAACCAATGTTGCACTGTCCTTTTGCTTAAATGGTCTTCACCAAAAACACTACAGATGTTCCCCTTTGCTTCAGCTGTCGATAAGCCTTGAAAGAACTTATAAAGCATCACTTGTCGAATATCCAACGTTTCTATATTTTGATTCAACTCACAAAACAGGATGCAGAATACAGAAAGAACCTCATGACCAGTCGATACCAATTGCAGTAGCGAAAATCATTTAATCAACATAACTAATCACCTAAAACATGTTTTAATTACTCCCTAGAAAATGGTGATATTTCCAAGTCAGCCAAACTGACATTTTAGGGTTTCCAACCTAATACTTAATTAAATTTTGATTATTAAAAAAACTTCCCAAAAATAATTTATTGGTATACTTTATTTGCAGTATTAAAAGAAAGGTAAAAAACTTACAGATTTTTATGAATAAATTTCCATAGTTTCAGACCAAAACAAAAAAGGAAGATTTCTAAAGACAGAAATAACGAGATCCAAGCAAAAAGCAAACACAAACCTTAAAGTTGTGCCACTCCACAAGCCATCTGCAATTGAAAAACAGCAGATTAAATCAACGAATCAATCAAAATTTGCAGTTAAAAGAACTGGAGGTTATTTATTTATTTATTTATTTATTTGGTAATTAAAATAAGTAGTAAACCAGAACAGTAAGATAGAATTTGATTTCTATAGTAGAATTGTGATCAGTTTAAGTAGATACTGACTTATCTGAAAGTCCCTTTTTTTAAGATATTATTATTGTTGAAATCTCATATTTGAGTTCATTCGGAGTTATCTAATTCCATTGCTTAGTCTAGCATCTTGTTCCAGAGTCAGTTTTTTTATTGATGGACCTGAGTAGAAGACATGCCACTAGCAATTTCTTTAATTATTGGAAATTAATGTTCAGTTTTCCTTAAAGTTCACTGCAGAGGTCCGAATTATATTACTGAATAAGCTTTTACATTGTTTTTCTATGTTCTTGCAAATGTTGTTATCCATTTTATCATTTTTCCATGCACAAGCCAGGCATTCAGTTGTTTAGTAAATTCCGATTTTGTAACATTTAATATGCGTGAACATTCATCATTGAAGACTTTATGTGTGCTTTATGTAGTAATTTTTTAGGTCTTAAAAGTTTAAATTAACATTTAATTTTCTTCTGTGTATGTTCACTTGCTTTTTTTTTTTTTTTCTTCAGTTATCAAATTTTGAGCATCCGAACCCTTTTTTTCTGCTGAAAAGATTTTGGAGACCTATTTTTCTTAAACCTCAGTTTTAATAATAAGACAAAGGATAAATTGCTATCAAAATATTATATTAAGATTTTGCACAAGCTCACTTATTCAATAAAGATTATTCAACCTTAAAGTAGATGGTACTACTGTATTAAAAAGACTTATTTTGTGCTAACTTTTATTGTAATTTGATTCTATTAAATTCTCTTTATACTTACATGCTAAAGAGGATAAAAATAGCTTATAATAATAATAATAATACTCTTGTATTTGTATCTTTGCAGGACATTAATTTCCATGACACTTCAACATTGAACAGTTGTAATTGATTAGCTTCCTAATAATGGATCTCTAGACATCAAAGATAACATCAACAAAATTGATTAGAAATATTTACTCCTAAAATTTAGTGAACTATAGTTTGAATGAATTCAAGTGTATCTATCAGTTGTCATTTCAGTTCATCATACTAAATTCAAAGTGTACCAAATAAAATACCCATGTGTTCATTCATTGTATGCAAGTGTTCATTTGAATTATAGTTTAAACGAAAATGTTTTTCAAATTTATATTTATGTAAATTTTATGGTGAAATTTTTAATATTCAATAATTAAAAGTTTGTATTTTTTTTAATATTTTTATTGAATATTTGCTAATAAATTTCTAATTTTTTTTTATTGATAAACCAGATTATTTTCATTTCAGCACTAATTCATATTTCAATCACTAATGGTAGCAAAGCAATAAAAACACTTTGTTTGATAGAATTGGTCAAAGGTTTGTGTCCCTCCCCCACTTTAATTTGCATACAAGAAAAAGGGTTAGAAGAATAAAACAAAACAAAAAAAAAAAAAAAAGAAAGATTTAGAATATATCTGTCCATCCATCCATCAGTGATGAGGCCTCAAAACTCAAATGCAATTTATTGTAGGAAGCTAAAACTTTACTGGTAGATTCAGATTACTCAAAGGAAATTGCTAAGGGTGAGGGGAATTCTGTTACAAATAGATAAGAGCCCAAACCTTCAAAAATATATTTTCATTAAAATGAAATAGCTCAGAACTTACATAGGAAATTGAAGTTTTAGTGCGAAATGAATGTTATGGATTGTGATCTTCCTATTGATTTTGATAGTAATAGGGACCCTTATTTGAGGTTCTTGAGTTCAAATTACCAATGCATGACTCTCCTTATGGTCAAATCACACAGAAGATGTTTTTGTCATAGTTATGATCACTAATATATACATAGAGAAGGATCTGCATTGTGTTTTGGGGAACACAATAGACATATTAATAAATACTGGGATGGTTATCTTAGAGTCCCTGATTGCCTTAAGACTCAACAAACTCCCATATCATGTTATCAGGAACTGTGAGTTAAGTTCCTGGTGAGCATTACCCCTGGTGAACCAACCCCTTTGTGTGCTTACCGGGATTACTTCCAACCCCTACCTGAAGCAGATTATTGCTTAATAAACCATACCTTGTCCAAACGTGTCGTTGGTACCTGAATTAAGAAATGCAGCCCTCCATACTATCAACAAGAAATACCCTAGACCCGACTGGATACATATTTATACGGATGGCTCCTCCATACCAGGAACTGGAGAAACAGGTGCTGCTTTTTATTGTCAAGATTTTCAGGGCTTCTTTGCTGTGAAAGCCCCACTTAGCAACTATGATGGAGAGATAGCTACCATTTATGCTGCTATAGCTGAACTTGAGAGCTGTGGTACTCCTGCGAAGGTGGTTCTTCTAGTTGATTCTCAGGCAGCCATCCAAAATCTTTCTAGTAATTCCCAAACGGATTGTGCAATAACTATTGACAATTAGAAAAAAATTGAACTCTCTTCTGGGTCTAGGATGGATTATTAAATTTCAGTGGATCCTGAGCCATGTTGATATTAGCGGTAATGATATCGCTGACAAATTGGCAAAGCAGGGGACAACCCTTCCTCAACCTAGACTTCTGAATACCCTCCACTCCGCTAGATCTCAAATAAAAGTTGCTCTACAGAGATGGAATTGTCAAAGACTTAGGAAGATATCATCGGGAAAACGATGGAAAAGTTTCGTTATCGGAGGTCCCCTTGATCACAATCTTCCTCATGCGGTAAGTGTGGCGATCTTCCGGATGAGAACGGGACATGATTATCTTGCCGCACATCTCCATTGGATTCGTGTCCTGTCGTCACCAGAGTGTCTGTTGTGTGGCTATGAAATTATGAATGCTGAACATCTGCAATTATGTCCTGCTCTGGTTCATAACCAATACTATTGCAATAATCTTTTTAAAGAGGCCCATCTATACTGGTCAGCGCGTCACCAAATGGCTCAACAGCCAAGGGTGGGCGTTGACTAAGAAGAAGAAAAAGAAGTTAATCACTGACACAATCATTAGCACTCTTTGATCGCATGATTTGTTTCTATCATTATTTTTCATCACAGAATAGCATTTTGCTCTAAATTTCAGTGAAGAATCTTTAGTCTGCACCAATCAAGCGCAATGGAGTAATGATATAGCAGCAAACAAAGAAGGAAAAAAACCCATATTCAAATAAGTGGTGAAGCAGCAGCGTCATTTTTACTACACTAAATCCAAGGTTATTATGAATTAAGTGTCACACTGAGGAGATTATCTTTCAAAAACAAACATTTTTACTGAAATAAATTTATTTTATGCATCAGAATATACTGATGTCTGTTTCATAAGAGATTTTTCATTTTGTGTAGAAGCAACACTAGTTTTGCAAAGGACTATTAGATTATTTGGCATTCTTCAAAAATTCAATTTTTTTTTCATACGGACTCTGCTTCTGCTTAAAGTAGAGTAAAATACAATGCATTTGGAACAGGTTGACAACTTGCTAAAGTTCGTTTAATATTCTACAGAAATGCATTATGTAGAAAGTTGAAAATATTATATCTTAGTTGCTAATCTAGTTTAGATCTAGTTCTTTGATTTTCACCAAATACATGAAGCATTTCTTCCCATTTCTCTGATTGTCTGATTTGACATCATTATAATCCAATGACAGCAGCCATCATCAAAAATTATGGCTATTTCTTAGATGAAAGTAATGAGGAAACTTCATCAGTATGATTTGCCTTTAAAGTGTGAAGTCACAATAAATGGACACTAATTAAATAGAAAGGCTGATAATGTCTCGCCAAATTTAAACTATCCAATGTCGTTTTGAATAACTATTTTTTTTTTTAAATATTCTGTGGATATTTAAAAGTTGGCATGCTAACTATACATTGTTTTTCATTCAATTTATTTTTAAGCAACACAGAAATTTCTTTAAACTAGCATATCTGTTGAATTATATTAAGTAATTTTTAAAAAATACAAATGCATTACTTAAGATTTATTAATCATTTACAGTAGAGTTGCATTAATGATTTTACATATGCCAATTTAGAAATACAATTAAAAATCTATATCTATTGAATGTTAATGACCTACTTTCAAATGTTTGAAAATAGCTTAAATCCATAAATTCTTACTGGCCTAAAATTCAATTAATTTTAATCAAAATCAAGGATCATTAACAGAATCATTAATAGGATCATAGACAGAAGCACAAGCCACACCCCAGATTGCATTGTTGTCTTGTCAGAACTGTTTTGCTTCCAATCTTTTCTAGTAGAAATTTTTGTGACTTTCAAGTTCTCATTTCTTCCCAGCAGTAAATAAACTTGCCCTGTTAATTTCTGCAAATCTTCTGAACAAAAGCTTTAATTTGATATACAAGTAGGTATAAAGAATACAAATCACAAACTTCTATGGTGTGTGGGGAAGTCAGAATGGATCACTTTTTGATAAAGAACTCATATTCTGAAACTCATCGTTTCCCAACTACAAGCTCTCCTGCCCCATTTGGATAGTTTAAATGGTATAGTTTGTTTGTAATTGGGAATTTATCAACAATTTCAACACAATGGTGTACCACTGCACCAGGCCCACCTCAAGCAAAAATTAGCAGAAAGATAGATTGACTGTGGTGGACTAGTGGCATGACCTCCACACTCACTGGAGTAACTCCAATGAAATTTTCCTGTGGGGACACATGAAGAATATTGTTTACGAGACCCTAACCATGTTTGGAGAACTATTTGGTTTCACTAATTCACTCTGTGGCTCTCAAGACATCCAAAACATTTTTGAGAGAGTTTTTTAGAATATGCATCACAGATGCCATGCTGACATTGAAGTTGGTGCCCATCACTTTGAGCATCTCTTGTAGCACAAACGATACAATGAAGAACACAAATATCCTCCTGCCAAGCACGAGGGAAAATGACCATTCAAATTATCCAAATGAGTCTGAAGGGTCTGTAGAAGGCAAATGGTGTATTTCTTCTTATCAAATAGTGATCTATTCTGATCCCCTCTCATCCTCTATATGCCCTAGATGTTTGAAATTTATATTCACTTACATCCTGTAAATACAGTCATCATGCTTGTATTTGACTGTATTTTAAGCACAAAGTGATACTTCTTTAATTGTCTTCATCTCTAGTTGCTATTGTGTAAATGTCATAAAAATACAAATTAAAATTCTCATAATACTTTTGTTTAGACGCAGAGAAAGTTCTTTTAACTGAGGATATATTGATGTAAAATCACAAATAAAAATACTCCTGAACACTAAAATAGAAAGATGCATTCTGACAGATTAATAAAAACCAAAGAATCTTGTATAATTTCATTTGCTCTGAAAAAAAAAAAGAATAAAAAATAAAAGGGTCCTTTCAGACACCTATTCGTTGCTTTTAGTTGATAATTACACTAGAAATGTAAATATAAAAAAAAGTTCTACAATAGCTTCATGTGTCCTTCAAAAAGTTTTAGTATATCCGATCTCTAAGGAGCCCCAAGATGAAATCACATAAAAACATCATGTAAAGTGCCCTTTTGGTTTGAAATTTTGAAAAGTCAAAATTTTAAATCAGTTTTATAAATATAAGGTTCATTGCAATCTAAGAGATTAAATGAGCAGAATTAAACTAACTTTGATGGAGTCTGGCTAAAAGAATTCCTGCAATATTAAGTAAAATGAGCAAATTGCTCTCTAAACTCAAGATTTTTTTTTTTCCTATTGGCTGTCCATGGATTGATACTGTTTTCTTAAAAAAAAATTCCCAGCCCTCAAAAAAATTCTTCAAACAAAAATATAGTCACTCATCATACATTATTTGAACTCAAACAGTAAAGTTCTGTAGTAGCAAAGGACAACAGAATTGCACTGGTTATATTATATTTCTATACTGTAAAAATACACTGCCTGCTCAATTGGAAGTGCATACCTGTGGTATGGAACAGATGCTTTATTTACAGCATGTCTAATAGTGCGTAACTGTGGCCTTTTGCCCTAAGCACAGCATTCACACGCCATGGCATGCTCTCCATCAGTTTCTGATACCAACTGGTATTTTTTCCCACTCCTCCTTCAAAGCCTGCACAAATTGGATGCATGTTTGCAGTCGCATCGGACGCGCACAAATCTGGCACTCCAATTCATCCCACAGATGTTCAATAAAATTGAGGTCCGAACTCTGGGCAGGCCAATGAAGTTCCTGAACATTATTCGCCGTAAACCAGGCGCTGATAACACGGGCCTTATGGTATGGCTGGAACACAAATGGCCCTTCACTGAACTGCGACCACAACTTAGGAAGCATGGAGTTGTCTAGAATGTTCAGATACTGTGTAGATGCCATGTTCCCCTTGATCACAACCAATGGACCATGTCCAAATCAGGAGAAACACGACCACACCATTACACCACCACCGCCAAACTTCACTGTTGGGATGACACTCAGGTAGCAGCCATTCCCCTGGCAAACGCCACACCCAGGTGTACCCATCCAATTGGTAGAGTGTGAAGCGTGATTTGTCACTCCATATAATGCTCTTCCAGCAGTCCATCGACCAAGACCGTCATTCTTTACACCAGGCCACACGACGCAGGGAGTTTACAGGGGTGATGTTAGGCTTGTGGGCAGCAGCTCGACCAGTGTACCCCAAGGCATGGAGCTCCCGACGAATTATCATGGTACTGACAGTTGTTCCCGTTGCCTGCTCTGCCATACCAACTGCTTCAGGGCCCTATCCGGTCTCTATCTATGCGGGCTCGGCCACCTCCATGACGTCATGTTTCCACTTCGTGATAATAGCACCACGGTCGACTTTGGCAGATTCAGTGTTGTTCCTATGGCTGCACGCTCTGGCCACTAATGTGGCAGTCTATGACTACTCCACGTTGAAAATCGCTCAGCCACTTTGATGGTGGCATTTCACCTCCGCACATGGTTGACACCAAATTACTCCAACTACACATGATCGTGTTGTTTTATAACGAATATATTCAAATTATTGTCCAAATTTGCATGGGTTGTTCCACTACGGCAGGTGTCTATTTTCAATTGAGCAGTCAGTGTAGTTGGTAGATTGGTTTGATTGTGATTATAAAAGAAATATGGTAAATTTAATTAAAAAATATTGCTGCTTATATTTTTTGTGAAAAAACATCAAAACAAAACAAAGCAAGCAGAATATATGAATGAAAGATTTCATACAAGTTTATTAGCAAGCATTGTACCCATACTGAAACGTTCTATCTACAATAGTGCAATAATTATTGAAGTATAATAAAATAATGCATATACTTAAGAATAGTTACTGGTTTCCATTTACTGAATTCAAAAGTATTAAATGTATAACAATTATTTCAAACATCAAGAAACACTAGAAAAAATTTGTTTTGTTCCCCAATCTTTTTTTCCACGGAGAACTTCAAAATTACTTTTTCATATCCTTCTTAGTAAACATTAACAGGCCAGAACAAATTTATAGCCACTATTGCATGATGTCTTGAGGATTTTTGGATTTTTTTGCAATAATACAAAATTTCATTGCATAGTTTATTTTTATTATTTCATGATCAATTCTGCATGGACAATGATTTGCAGATTCCTGTTTTAAGAATCCTGGTCATTGAAATTACTGTGGATTAGGTGGGTTTTTTTTATGTGGTTTGAGCTACTATTTCTCATGATTGCAGAAGACCCATCAAATAAGAAAACAAAGAATGGTTAACATTGATCAAATAAGTTTGTTGTTTTTTGTTTTGTCTTTTTGGTTTTTCAAAATGACTGTAAGATGTGGGTAAATTTAAAAATAAATAAATAAATATCACAAAGAAAAATTATTTAAACTTAATTAGGCTAAATGATTTTGCTGTTATAGTTAGGCCATAAAGCAGCAGTCAAATGAACATTAAAGATCTGTTGTTGTTTTCTAATGGCATAAATAATTGATTTGTATCGTTTTATCTCTAGCTTCCAATATAGATCTGCAATATCATGATTCATTTGCTCAAGATGGTCAAGATCTTTATACAATTTCTTTTTTTTCATTAAGAACAGCATTACGATTACATAAAAGCCACTTATTAGTAACAGATAAGTGAAAACTAAATAGATATTCAGCCAGGAATTATGGCCTGGAGTCTTACAAAAATGTGCAACTGCAGTTTTTCACAGAGATTAAGCAGATATTGTTGCTTTACAATTTTTTCATATTTTTTTATCCTTTAACTTATCCTCTGCTTCTTTAATTAAAGACATAATTCTGTCCAATGGTTCTAATATATTTAATATAAGAATGTAACTCAATAGAATTACTGGTTGACGTCATTGCTTCTTTTGTTCCCTTAGCTAGAAAGTCAGCATTTCAAAGTTTCATTTCAAGTCAATCCAATGTCAGCAGGGATCCATTGTAATAAATATACAGTAGAGCATCGATAATCCGGATTCAATTCTGGTGAAAAAAGAAGTTCAAAAATCAATAACAGATTTTTTTAAGAGCTCTGACAATGTATAAACATGTATATTCTTTCATTAAAATACATTATAAGTTCATATTATAATTAATGGTTTTATTTATCTGCTCCAATATGTATTAACCACTAAAGTGGATTATTAACGGTTTTAGCAAGTTTTCTTTTTGTTATGAACTCAAACGACCTTTTTTGGTTCTTTTCAAAAATCCGGACATTTTGATAATCCGGACAGGGTCTGGTCACAATTAATCCGGATTATCGACGCTCTACTGTATTTAAATCTAGGTTTCAAAAGTTTGATTAGAATTATGATATAACCTATTACTCATATCAATAGATAATCCAAAAAACTTCATACAAACAATGGCGCAACCAGAAATTGGCTGGGAGGGGGGGGGGATTAAGAGAAAATTATATACATTTACTTTTTTTTTATTTAGCTTAATATTAATGCAACCTATTGTCAAGACGTCTTGATTCTCTAGCCATTATATCAAGGACTGCATCAAGAGATATCTCCACATCCTCATGGATAAAAGCTAAAGCCAATCTGTTCAGACGTTCCTCATTAGTCAAACTGGGGAGGTAGTTCTTTAAGTACTTTAAAAAAAAAAAACGATCATTCACATGTACAGGTTGTAACTGGCAGAGTAGTAAGTATTGTGAGTAGACTGTGAACTCAGGGAAACATACTGCTGCTGCAAGCTTGTATTGCTTCTAAAGCCCTGCATGGAATTTGGAAGTACTAGCACAAACTGCATCCTATGCAGCGCTTCACTCTTGATGTCAGTGGTGAGCACATAGAAATTAGAGTCATGCGAATTCAGCAGTTACCTAATCTAGGTCATGTGCTTCAGCTGTGGGAGGAGACAGAAGATACCGAAGAAGCTTCAAAACTTTGCTGTGCTAAACAAACTTTTTGTCAATTGCTGCAAAAGTATGATCAAGAAAGGGCTGCAAAGAGCTCTTCTGAAATATTCCTCCGGAGTGTCTGCTGGAATGTTGCCTCCATCTACCTGTCCACCTGCAACTCGTGGTGGATATAGCTCGACATCTAGTTTTGTGCAGATGTGCATAATATTGTGTAAGATTTGGGTGAAACGCACCTCTACATTTTGCATCAAGTCTTCTAGAGTAACTTTAACATTCATTGCTGAGATCACACTGAGTTTTAGATAAATATTTTCTGTTTGCAGATACAGTCAAACCTGTAAAAGTCGAAATTTTTCAGTGGCACTAGCATCTGAAGTCAACTTTAATTAACCTCTGTAACTCAAAAACTCTCCAACTCAAATTTTTTCCACCGTTCCAGTGACTTCGACTTAGACAGGTTCGACTGTATTTATTTAGATTCCTGATTACTTCAAAAACGAGTCTACTGTAAACAAGGCCGTGAGAAAATTTGATTTACAGATAGAATTTGAAAGGAGCTAGGCATCTGTGGCTGTTTTCTTATCAGTCCATCCAGTGATGACATCAAGAGCACTGACAACTGGTTCAAGAAGTTCGATGAGGATTTAAGGGAAGTGTGGGATTCAAACCATCGTGTGGGACATACTAACCTCTTCAGCTTTTGGGCATGGGATTCATCTGGTAACTTGAGGATTTCTTCCTAGAAAGAGTATACAAATAGGTGCTTATTTGTTAAAGTCATTATTACTTTCATACCTGTAGGATATTCTGTCTCTTCGGAAACCAGAAAAATCCGATACTGTATCTATGAGTTCTACACCAGTTTCTTATTTCCTGTACACAACATCCGTCAGTAAGGGACAGGTTGAAGGAATGGGATGCACAGTGAACAAATGTTGCTTCTGTTTGATGATGGCTGGTGCTCCCCTCATAGCACCACTCACGGCTGCTGCTCTGTTATAACCTTGGCCAACTAAGTTACTGCAGTCTAAGTTTCATATCATTTAGTGCTGTGCATATAGCATCTGCAAGGCCCTTGCCAATACAGTCTTTTACTGGTATGAACTGCAAGAACTACTCATGAACACTGGCATTTTTTACAAATCTTACACAGAATGAAAGTTGAACTATGCCAGCAACATCTGTTGTCTCATCGCACATAATAGAAAACCACTATGCGTCATTGACTCTGTCTACTAACTTCAGGAGAATAATTTCATTTATCAAAGATATAATCTCATTCTGTATTCCCCAGCTAATTTACATTGCATTTCATACAGTATTTGACAAGTGTGTTCTCAATTCTGCATCACCTGCTTCGACTCTGAACTTCAAGGCGGACATGAAATTACCTTCATAGGTATCTAACTCAAATATCAAATTCAAAAATTCTTTTCACGGTTTCATCTCATAAAGTTCTCTTTCTACTGTAAATGTCAAATTTTTAATAGGTCCCCCACCAGAGATATTGGGGCTCAAACTTTGAAAAAAATGAAAAACGAGCATTTTTCAAGAGCTATAACTAAATTAGGAAGCCAGTAACAGAGCTGAAATATTTTTTGCTAAACCTTTGGATGTATATCTTTTCTCAAAAAAATTTAGTTTTTCTATTTCATTAAAAAAAAACCCCCATAACTTTGATTTTTGTTCAAAAGAGAATATCAGTTTTGGTAAATAAAGTACATTAAACTTCATAATACTTCTTCATTTTATTCGGCAATATTTCGCAAAAATTATTATCATTTTTGCTTTCTCAAGCCTTCCTTTTTTTTTAATTATATCTACAATAAGTCTGTCTACATTTTCTGACAACAAAGAAAGATCGGTAATGATACATTAAGTTCAATTTTGCATTGATACATTAAGTGTTTTTTTACATTAAGTAGAAATAAAGTAATTTGTTGTCAAAAATGTAGACAGACTTATTGTAGATATAATTAAAAAAAAAAGGAAGGCTTGAGAAAGCAAAAATGTTAATAATTTTTGCGAAATATTGCCAAATAAAATGAAGAAGTATTATGAAGTCTAATATACTTTATTTATTAAATATTAAGAGGAAATGAAGAAGAATATTGAATCAGTTTTGGTTCTAAATTTCAGCCATTTGCATTAGAGATATGGTAAAAAGATAGGACATAAAATGTAGTTTGAAATATGCTGAAAATAATGTTTTATACCACAGCTTTCTATCATTTTTCTTAGCTGAGTTATCAAATTTACCGCAACTGTCTGCAAAGGCCAAAAATGCAGGAAACCATAAAACAAAAATGGACGCCATTTTTAAACGAAGTTAAATAATAAAAAAATAATGCCTGTTTTAAAGTACTCATGCACAGGGGTAACAACAGTAAAAAAATCAATTTTTTTTAAATTGGTCGAGCAACCAGTGCTGGACTGCTTGGTATGGATTGACCCATAGGCTCCAAAATCCATTATCGAGGATGATGGATGGACTATGGCTTCCAGTTGGAGAGATTCATTTTTTTTTCACTTCTATTTCTGAAGAGTTTGCTACAGCAGGCCTGTTTTGATCTGAATCATCCATGAAATCCTGAGGTGGAGCGAACTTGTACATTTGGTGGTGTCATTTTTTTCTAATGTTGATTTTAGAAGAAAAATGAAAGGTTAAGAGATGCCTCTATTGTGTAACTAAACTGCAAAATTAAAAACTGTCCTACATAATCATGGGAACTAAGAATAAGATTTGCCTTAGAATCTGAGTCTAGTCGAAAGTAGCACCTTTCTGAAATAGGCCTAAGCTGTGGGGTATCTGGAGGAGGGAGAGTGGGGGACAACTTGACCTTAGGGGAAACAAATTCATTTGTTATCGTATATTAAGTAAGAAAACAGTCACCATTTATAGTGATTTGAAATATTTTTAGTTAAAATTAATTGATTTTTCAATGATTTTTTTTTTCAAATAAAATTTTTATTTCTCATCTGCTCCCTGGCTATGATCTGGAAGCCGTGAATTTCAATGTAAGAAAAAAAAAATTGAAACTAAAAAACTGGGAAGCATGAATCCTGCGAAAAACAATGATTCAATACGCAATCATATGCTTATTACAAAAGGTAGGCTAAAGCTATTATATAAAATCATGCTAATTTTATAATTAAACCCTAAATGAAAAGATCCACAAAGTTTTCTTATACTTACCTTCAGAATCTTCTCTATTTGTTTTCATAAAAAATGACATTAGGGTAGTTTGCTTTTTTTTAACTGCTTCATTCTAGATTACCATAGTCCACACAAATGCAAGCAGTCAACAGCAAACAAGTAAAATTCCCAAGAGACAGACTAAAAACTCAGTCCAAGTCTGAAAACATGTGAAACTGAGCAAAAGAGTCCTGTGAGTTCTAAAGACCCTGACAAAGTTGGTGACAGTGGTGTTTATAACTGAAACAAGAATAAAAGATGCTGCTGCTACAGTATATCCAGGTCAGCAGTGGTATTTATGATTTTAAGAAGAGTAGACTAGGGAACGGCAAATTCGGAGCTTTTTGAGTTTGAATCATTGCAAAGTTAACACCAATTACCATTTCTACAATTTTGGGAGGCTTTCCTCCTCCTTTTTTATTTCTTTTGCACTTTTATAATTGATTTTCTACAACTCATTTTTCAAACTCTGGGGGAGGGGGTTAACTCCAAAAACCTTCCCCTCGGTTCCCCTATGATATAAAACTACTTTACTCCATTGCACAATTCTTCATAATCACTGAGGATGCCACTGCACACCACCTGACAATCGTATCAACAACTGTGGGAATATGACAGAGGGTGTATCATGGGCTTGAGAGAGTCAGGTTAGACATATTGTTCTATAGCTCACCATTTGGGTCACAGTGATGCCACAATAAGATGTTGTTGGAAGCAATGGGTCTGGCAACGCACACATACCTGTTAGGAGGGCAGTGGTAGGCAGAGAATAACCACTACCAGGCAGGATCGACGATCGTGAGATCAGCCCTCAAGATCCAACAGTTTCCATAAATGCCATCCGAGGAAAGTTAATGGCATCTCTGCAGCCTGTTATTTCACGACAAACCATTGCCAGAAGGCTCGCCCAGGCTGGATTGCGTTGCTAGCGAACATTACGAAGACTACTACTGACCCCACAGCATTGCCATCACCACCTGCAGTGGTGTCGTACCACAGCAGCATGGAATATAACCGATTAGGGCCGCATAGTGTTTAGTGATGAATCTAGGTTCACACTTGGAGCTGATGACTGCCGAATATATGTTGAGACGATCAGGCCAGCATGCTTCACCTTACCTAACTTTGGAGCATCACACAGCTGTCACACCTAGTGTCCTCGTTTGGGGAGCCATTGCATATGACACCTGGTCACCCTTAGTTGTCCTTCAGAGTACTGTCACAGCACAACATTACGTCCAGGACAGTCTGAGACCTGTCATTCTGCCAATGCTGCAAGGTCTTCCAAGAGACGTTTTTCAGAAGAATAATAGCTGACAGCATACGATTAATATCTCTAGAGAGTGTGTACGTGGTTTTCGGACAGATCCTTGGCCTGTTGGATCACCAGACCTATCACCTATAGAACATGTCTGGGGCATGTTGGGATGGTGATTAAGTTACCCCGCAACGTGGGCGAACTAGCCCAGCAACTCTTAAGACATTTGGATGAATTTTCCACAGGACACCATTAGGGCACAGGACATTTTCCACAGGACATTTATATGCTTCAATGCTATGCCATATATTGACATGTATCACCACAAGAGGAGACTACACAACATAATAATATTTACCGATTCTGGGCCTATTGTTCCAAAATCAACAGCTGCTTTGCTCTCACAGTGTTCTCGCTTAATTTTCTTTCCATCCTCTTTGTACATATCATGTTTCATCATGATTACATTATTTTTCCAAGTGCGTTGTTTTTTGTTTTGTTTTTTGTCACAGAGTGTATTATTCTGGAGTCCTAGATTAAGCATTTTCTTTAAAATCAATAAACAAGGCAATACTATTTTCATTCTGTTGAAGGAATCTTTAATTTCTTGTACAAGTCTTGCAACTTTATGATTAGTAGATAATCCTTGTCGGAAACAACATTGTTAATGTTTTATTAAATTATTTGTTTCTAGATAATAGATTAGCATTGTTTGAACAATAAGTTCAATTAGTTTTGCTAATACAGATGTTAATGAAATAGGTTTGTAGGATTCAAGTATATTGTCATTCTTTTATTTTGTAATCATCTGTGAATTGTTTATTTGGATCCTGAAAGATTTTGTGTGGTAATCTTTGTTTTCATTATTTAGAGTTTATATATTGATGAATTATCGTATTTGTTTTGCGATAATCTAAGGTTTCAGGAAATTTATTGAAAGGATTTTTCTTAGAAAGTTGTACATTCTTTGTAAAATGTGCTGATTTCTGTCGCCAAATTTTTACATCTTCAATATCTTTAGTATTTTCATCAATAATTCTTGCCCCATCTCTTTCTTTTTTTTAATTCAGAGGGATGTGCATTCCAAAAATGCTTAATTTTTCAAGTATTCCTTTTGGTATATGAATGTTTGCTGCTTGAAGGATAAATTTATTAACTTGTTTAATCAATTTTTCATTATTGTTATTAATTTTATCAATTTTTTGGAAAAGTAAATCTGTAGTTTCTGCATAGTTGTTCCAATTGGACTTTTGAAAATTACAACTTAATAAATTCACCATTGTAATGTAAATAGGTATTGAGATCATTTAATCTGTAAAGAAAATTTAAAAAATTAGAATCTAAAAAATCTTACATGATTTTTCCAACTTTGTTACAGCTTTTACAGCCTCATCTTATAAGAGTGGGCATTGAAGTCACCAACTACGATTGTATCTGCATCAAGATTGATATGGTCAATATTTAAATTATTATTATTTGTTGGAGTGTAGATGCTGAATATATGATTTCTTTCTCCAAATTTTGATTCTAATAATTTCAGCAGTGTCTATATCATTCATTTCTTTAATGATATCAAATTAATATATTCACTAGCACTTTGTTAATGCTTATATAAAGCATATAGATAAAAATCATTAAAGTGGTCAAATTTAACATTATCAAGGATAATATTAGCCTAAAAAAAATCAACATTGTAAACAGAAAATGTGTTGAATCATACCTTTTTTACACTGGGATAGACCATTCACATTCCAAGATAGTACTGAAAAATGCTGTTTATCAATAATATGAGGCATGATGGGAAGCATTTCAGGCCTGTAACTCATTTAGTGTTATCCAGAGGACACCTGTACAGTAGCGTACCAGGGGGGGGGGGTCCGCCCCGGGCCCCCACCTGGGAGGGGCCCCCATCAGCAACACTTTTCCTTTTTTTTGCTTGTAAAAGCAAGACTAGGGGGCCCCCTCCACACAAGTTTTCCTTTTTTTTTTTTTTTTTTGCTTGTAAAAGCAAGACTAGGGGGCCCCACCTACAACTCCCGCCCCGGGCCCCCAAAGGCGTTGGTATGCCACTGCACCTGTATCCCAAAAAGATACAGAGGCGAGTGATGTTGTCCTCCACTTCAAAGATCTTATAAAAGGTTTTTCAAAAACCAAATAAAAGGTCAGAAAGAAAATATTTAAGGTAGTTCTTTGTAATATTACTTTGAAACTTAAATTTGCTTAATAAAATGCACGTTTTGTCTATGGTTTGGGCAGTGACCTGTCTTGTGCCTAAGAGAATGAAGTAAAAACATTAATATGATAATAAACGTATAGAGAACAAATTTATAAAATTTGGGGGAAAGGCTCAAATCCTAGCTATATGCTGGGTTGTAGAATATGCACTTAGAATATGCTACTGGGTGCCAGATATGCATCTAGCCTATGAGGCAATGAACAGAAATGGATGAGCCACTGTACGATTGTATCGTGAACAATTCCCCAAATAACATGTGCCCAGTCATCAAACGTTTGCACCAGAGATTGTGTGAAACTGGATCATTCGATGGAAACAGGCATGGATGTGTACACCTTACTGTCATATTGTAAGCATAGGGCTAATAAACATATTGTCTACCTTTCTTGTTGTCTTTTATTTCTGAACCTAAGTGTACCTTCTAGCACATTTGTGGGTGGCATTTGCGGACATACGTTCCACTATGAATACGGTTGGTTTTTGTATTCCTTTAAAGTTTGTGAAAGGAATTTTGAATCACCCTATGTAGCACAAAATGTCATGTTTAATTTATGGGTTTTATACACATATGGTAAGTAGAGCTTAAGAAAGAGTTATTATGTAGGTTTGATCTAATGTTTGTAAAGCCTCTTAATAGGCAATGGAGAGAAAAAGAGTTGGAACAAAAAAAAGTTTTAGAATGAATTTTTAAGTCTAATTATGTCTGTCTGTGATCAAGATAACTCTAAACTATTAGTCTTAGGGATTGAAATTTGATAGTTGGTTTGCTTCTTAAAAGGAAGATCTCTATTATTTTTGATGCAAACTGGAATCTAAGGCAAGGAGCTAGGAATCTTAAGATCAAAATATGCTACCCAAAGCATTTTTTGATTGTGGAAAATTCCATTTAAATAACTTTTATAAATATAAAAGGATCATGCCCATTTATAAAAGTTTTTTTAAAAAGCATGAGGCCCTTTTACTTAACTAATTCTGTCTCAATCTTACACCATTCAACCAAACAAAACAATGCTATTTCCGTGTACCTAGCCCTTGGTTACCTATGCCTAAAACTATTGCTGAATGTTGCTGATCAAGAAAATCATTATATACTGCAGTGTTTCTCTACCTTTTTCACTTCACAGTGCACTTTTATATTTGGTAAAATCCTGCACACCAAACACTGTTCCTGAAATCCCAAGGCACACCAAACTTTTTCATTGCATATAATAGAATCCTTTAAAAAACACTTATGATTTAGAAATGAATTAAATAATCTATTTGAAACATTTAAGAATACACTGAAATATTTTTTTGTATAATTTAAAAGTGAATTAATACTTTATTAACTGTCATTGTTAGAATGAAACAGAATATACTTGAAATCTATGATAAATTAGATTGTTTGATGTCTAGGATTTAATCGAGATTATAACATTTGGCTAAGTGTAGATTACAGATGCACTCCAAAATTTCCTTTAGGCACACGAAGGGAATCCTCCCAGTATACCTGTTGAGGAGCTCTAATATACAGTATCTCAAAAAAATAAAAATAAATAAATAAATTCGCTTTCTTTAAGGCTGCATATACTATTGCCCTCAGTTGATTCTTGAAATTTTATCGTAATTCATGTTTATATTTTCTACCTTCCCAATTGTCACCAGACTTTTATAGCTTCCAAATGCCTTCTGTCATTTGCTATGTTCACAATTTATTTTTTTGTAATCACTAAACAACTTTTTTTTTGGGGGGGGGGGTCAATTGTTTTTGTATGGCTATCATGCTGATATTCGAAAGTTGGCACAACTATCTTTAAAGTGAATTAGCTTTGCAGTTTAGTTTTTTTTTAGATTGAAAAATGACAATCCTTTTATTAAGATAACACAATTTTAGACAGACTATCGTTAACTTTTTTTTTATGCTGAAAAAACAGATATTCGATTGTATATAATTTTTCAAAATAATGATGACGATGAAAGGTTTTGGTAACTAAACATTTGCAAAAAAAAAAAAAAAATATTGCAAAACGGAAACTCCACTTGCCTGACGTAAATAATCCATCATTTAATGATGGCCGTCGAGGGTGTAAACTGGGAATCGTTGATGTTACTTATTAAGGTAATGGTTACTCGTTTTGCCTAATTTGTTTTAACTGTAATCTAAAATTAAACTGCTTTCGACTGATTGTTATGGCATTTTTAAGTCACTTTATTATCATAATTTCTGTACGAAAGCTTGTATTTTTTGAGAGGTTTGGCTACTAATAAGAAAATTGAAATTCTTAAGTCATAATTTTATAGCGGTGGACGACCAAGATTTCTCTGCAAGAATTCAGATATTGTAGACATAATGGAAGGTAGTTTCTTACAATGATAAATGGAATATATGAGGTAACAGCAATATACCACCTGATAGATAAGGTGCTTCCCAAAAAGATTTGCTTTGTAATAAAATACTTTAGATTATAAACTATGATGTTTAATTTTCCCTTCAGTTTTCTTTAAGTAATCAGCGTGTATGAAACATTGTATTGCCACCTACTCAAAATATTGATATTTTTATCTGACAAGGAAATCGAATTAATCATCTTGTTAGGTCTGACTTAATTAAAAAAATAAGTTTTTAAAGAAGAAGTATATGCTACTAAAATGGTTATCTAAAATGAAATACCTTACTGAGGTTTGGCAAAGTAGCATTATAAATGTTTTCATTCATTGACAAAAATTAAACTGTCCATCCAATCAATATATCTTGAACAACATTAAATTCTGTTTTAAAATATTAGGCAACCTTCTCGAAACATGTTAGCGTAATTGCCCAAAATCGAAACTTATCGTGAATATTTTGCAGTTAGTTGATGGATTGCTTTAGTTGTAACTTCAATTTATTTAGGAAAAACATTTTCAAATTAAAATTTATATATTTATAAATATTTTGACAGGCGAGTTCTAAAGAGCAAGTGCAAAAAATATGTGAAGAAGCTTTCGAAGTGACAGATGGTGTTATCCCTGATGAAGTAGTCAATAATGTTACCAATTCTTTGACAGTAGAAACTAAAGAAGCTCTAGAGGTTTGTGATTTATTTTGAATAATGCAGTTTATTAGTATTTGCTTTTCATTATTTTTGAGGAAACTACTGATCAGTCTAGTGAGAGATACTGGAGTACCTTTGCCAAATTGAACAGAAGATTGAATTTTCTTAGAACCACTTGAACAAAATTTCCCAAAGCATATGGAGTTTGAATTTCTTTAAGGCAAGCTTAATGTTTTCTAAATATCCAGTTTATTAAATTTTTGAAAAATTTTATTATTATTTGAGTAGAAATAGGTACAGATTAAAAAAAATAAACAAAAACTTTTTACTCTGAAAATTACTTATAGGATGTTAACAAATATACAGCTTCGCCAAGTATCTGATTACGCACTCCTCAAAGTAAAACTTTCTTTTTATTTGAAAGGTTGCAAAACAGTTTTCAGGCAAAAGTTAATAAAATGAAGGGAGGATGCCTACAAAAAGTAATTTAATAATATGTCACAACATAAGTTCTTTTTCAAAATAATAACAATAATTTCAACAGTTTATTCATGATTAAAATTACAAATTGCTGTGATATTGAAAGCAAGATCTCATTAATGTGAAAGTTGAACAAATATGCTGCTGGTCACCATTGCAAAGGATACTCGTTACATTTCTACTTGCAAAAAATAATATGAAAAATATCTTATTGGCTATAGTGTCTGCACTAGTCTTAAATAATACCAAAACACATAACGTACAGCTATTTTTACATTCAATTGTAGATTGTATTGAGAGATCTAAGGGAGGTTGGATCACAAATTTAAAAAGATTGTATAAACCTAAATTACATCTTGCTGATTTATTAACATGTTTTTTTTTTGTTTGTTTTGTTTTTTAAGAAAAAAAGATGCATGTAAGGCAATTTACTTTTGATAGTTTGATTGTAAATAGGCTTATCTTTTAATTAAAGGCCTTGAAAATTTTTTCTTCCAAAAGTATAGTATCCAAACACAGTATAGACTAGAGGTTGACAACCTGTGACTCCCAACATCCACACTTTACATTCACAATCTTTCCTTTATTTATTTTTTTTATGGGGGAGGTAACTTCAGCACTTTTGTATTTCAGATTTTGTTGAAATTTAAAATAAAAATAAAATAATTCCCTAAATAGCTAAGGTTAAGCTCTAAATAGCTTTGATATAGATTATCAGTTTGACATTTTTTCCCTCTAAAGTAACATAGTAGATAATCTCTGTAGTGTCATCAGCCATTTTGTATCATTCAATTCAAATAATAAAAATTATTAATTAAATCATTTTTTTAATAGGTTATTCAAAGTTTAAGCAAACTCATTGCTGTAATTCTGTTTCAAGGTTTAACAGAACCTCAACAATTACATGGAGTCTTTCCAAGTAAGAAACTGTCATTATTACAAAAGGATTATTTGATTTTTGTCACCAGACAATTTTGTGTATGTTTAGGAAGAAAAAAAAAAAATCAATAGAGTGATGTTTGAACTTTAAGATTGAGAGTTAGGCTGCCTCTTTTGATTTACAGAAAATGATGTTAATTTCAGATGAAATGAGACAAAACTCGTCTTTTTGATGTAGCAGTATTCTAATTTCAAACAAATCAATTTTTAAATATATCATTATTTAAAAATCCTAATTGTAAAAATTATTTTACAATAGTCATTGATAACTGTTTAGAATTAAAATTCTTTCATATAATATTTTAATTGTAAATAGTTATCAATGACTAATGTCTAACAGATGGATGTTGACGATCCCGTATTTTCGTGATTTCATGTAATTTACGCGAGAATAGTCTCTATCCATGTCTTCTCACAAAATATTGAAATATTTAAATGAATTAAATGAGGGGAAATGCATGAGACTTTTACTACTTTTTAATATAGTTTTAATAAATTGAAAACAGTCAATAAACAAGCAATAAATTCATTATGTAGCATTATCATAGTGACAGACATTAAAAATACTAAATTCCTTGAGACCTCCTGAAGAGGCTAATGGCGAGATCTTGTGTTTTTCGTAATTCTCGCGCAAACGTGATCGTCAACATCCATCTGTTAGACATTATCATAAAATAATTTTTACAGTTAGAATATTTTTAAATTATCACAATACCAGTATGGTATTTTAAATAATGTGCTCTACCACCAAATCAGTTTTTGGAAAAATAAATTATAATTCGTGCAAATAATTTTTACTGGAAGACCTTATTTAGGTATTTTCTTCTGGTGAACTAAAGGTCTTTCAAGGTGTCTTACCATGAGGTTATTTGAGTACTAGCCTCCTACAACTTTCATAATTGATTATGGCCAGTCATTCGTGAAATCTGTGAAGAATGTGAAGTATTATCTTTTTGTTTTTGCTTTGGCATTCAAATAATTCTTCTGTGAATCTCAAACATTGTATTGAAAGTTTTCATCCCCCCCCCCCCAACTGAATGGAGAATGGGAACCACAATTTCTGAGTCTTTATTTTTCTTACTTTAGATAACTTAGATGGAAAAAGCAATCCCTACAATAAAGAACTGCTGTCTAAACCTCATGTTCTAATATTTTTATCATTCTTCATTTTTGGATGATTTATTTTCTTGAAAATGCTTCCATAAAGATCTCAAAGATGTTAACTGTTTATAGTGTCATTGAAAATCGATGATATACAAATAAACATTTTTCTTGTCTTCTGCCATTTTGCCAGCTTTCTTAGAAGCCAGATTTCATATGTACTAAATACAGGTTTCTGGAATAGGCGTAAATGCATCACTTCACAACAGGAACTGACTTCAGGAATTTTCTAAATGATTAGCAAGTAAGATTTTCCTGTGAGTTGACATGATGATTATTTTTTACTTTTGATGCACATTGAGTTATTCAGAAATAAATGTCAAAATTCAACTTGGCTTTCCTCACAGCAACATGGACAATTCCAGATCATCCCCTAATGCTACATGAACAAGAAGGACTTTCTTCTGATTGTTTTCTATAAGTTCAAACTTGGACCACTGAAACTGCTGAAGTCTTAAAGTTGTAGAAGAAATCTATTTTTAAATAAAAGCAAGCATAACAGTATGTGAGCTTGCAGAAAAGCTAGTATTGCTAACCATCTTAGTGCGATTGTAAAGAAGGAAAAGTTGGGCAAATTGTTATAAGATTTACTCTACATATAGTGCCTTTGTGGAATTGCAATGATCCCTTTCTTGACCTGATAGTGATTTGATGAAAAGTGAATTCTTTATGACAGTCATAAATGAACTGCACAATGCTTCATTGCTCACAGGGATGAGAGTGTGGCAGTGAAAAGAGTAAGTTTTTAACATAGCTTAAAGATGTTCAATGTGTCCCTCTCTGGTAACTCGACAGACATCAATTCTGTAATTTAGCTTTTGCCACATATGAAGCAACATATCAACATCGATGATAGCAACTACAGCCACGATTCTTTGTTTAAGCTCTGGTAAATCACGTGGTAAAAAGGACATGTAAACTTTATCTTTAACATAGCCCCAGAGGAAAAAGTGACATGGGGTGAGATCGGGTGACCTGGGAGACCATGGAATAACTGCGGAGTTTTCGTTAGACGTGCGCCAATCCAACGGTGAAGTAAAGTGTTATTGAGATGACTGTGAACATCCAATGAAAATATGGAGGAGCTCCATCCTGTTGCAAAATAAAATTGTTACTCATGTAACTGTGGCAATAGCCATTGCCGTAAAATGTCTAAGTAAAAAAAACTATTAACACTTTTCTCGGCAAAGAAAAATAGTCCTTACACTTTCCAAGATGAAATTTCACGAAACACATTAACTTGGGGGAATCACGGATATGTTGAGCTGTTTCAGGAAGGTTTTGTGCTCCAAATAAACACATTATGGCGATTGACCTTGCCAGAAAGATGGAAGCACGCCTCATCACTGAACACAACCTTATCTGCTATTCCTGTAGACGTTCTTGAAATTGCAAACAGAATTCAAGATGGAAATTGTTATCTTCAGGAGTGAGAGCCTGAAGCAGCTGGCAGGGTCCATATCGATTCAGACAGGGGGGGGGGGGTTACCTAAATCTGTTTGTAATCTTTCCCAGTAACAAATCTAACTGAACCCATTAACCTCAGTATGCTGGATAGGAAAATTAACCATTACCAACTAACCAGCCAGGAATTAAAACAGTGCAGACCAGATAAAACAATTCTAGAATAATAGTGATCTAATAGTTTCCCACTGATCTATAAATGCATTCATTGGTTTGAATTGCCAGTAAGCCAGTCCACTATATGTTACAAGGAATTTTGAACAGCCATAAGAAAAAATATTAAAATGGAAAATGTAACCAGCTAGAAAAACAAAGGAACAAACTAAAAGAGGTTTGTTCAATTGGTAAGGAACAGATGAATGCTTTGCAATAAATAAAACTGAAATATTTATTGTAATCTCTGGATTATCTCATCAAAATGAGACCGATGAATAGATAATGAAAATGATATAGGGAATACCAATGGAAAACTGGTATAAATATTTATGAATTCATTTTATTATTAATTCTAATGAAACAGTTTTCAACAAATACAATATTGCAATCAAACATGTTTTTTATAATTTTAATGAATTGCAAAGAAGTTTAGTGCTAAAGAAATGAAATATTGGTATTTGTTCTTGGAAATGTAACATTGTGTGGCTTAGCTGTTCACTAAAACTTTACACAAGTAGATTGCTGAAACATGATTATAACGTAGATTGCTCTTATTTTATTGAGACTGGCTGATTATTGATTCAAAGATAAATATATTTTATTTAGTTATTTTTAGAATTGATTAATGATACCTAAACAGAAATAGAGAAATATTTGATGTCTTATCATTTCTGATTTGGTCTTCTTTTTTTTTCCACCCCTTTTCAGATGGATTTCATAAAAATCTCAAAGAATTACTTTCTAAAATAATCTTAGAGAAACTGCCACAATGGAAGAGTTTCCTTATAAAAAATCAAAGTAAGCTTTACTTGTTTTTATTTATTTTATTTTTTTTAAGTTTCAGAAGATTAATGAAGTCTGATATGCAGTTTTAATCATTATAAATTGCAATATTTTATTTTATTTTAATATTTAGTTTGCCTACCAAAACTGGTAGATTTCGAGTGGCAAATCAATATTAAGACATCTTCAGAAATGGTCTCAAGGATGTCAGTGCCCACCTGTATGCTCCAGTTACAAGTAAGTAACTTTTCAATGATAGAAAATTAACACAGAGAATTAGAACTTGTGTATTAAGTCATGATTTGGTATAATAGTTACGTTATGTTCAAGACATGCCTTGGAATTCACATCTCTAGGCAAAGGAATGAAATCATACACAGCCCACAAATGATGTAAAATGTACGCGCTATTAGATGACTGATAGTTATTCTTTCTTTGAACATTCTATTGTGCTTTTCTTAACTTTTTGTTTTTGTGGTTTGACCTCTTTTTTATCAGAACTTTCACAGATTTGTACCCAAAAATGATCAAGAAAGTTATCCCAGATTGTTTCTCTTTTAGACATTCCCTATAGCCCTTTGTACAGTAGGAATCTGATTTCTTTTCTGGGGATTGAAGGTGAGTGAGCAATAGCCTGGCCATCCAGGTCTCCTCCCAGTCCCAATTGAAATGCTGGAATCTATGCATCTGCTATCCTATGAGCCTTGTAGGTTCCATTCTATCCTGCCTACTGTAGATCTTTTGAATCGAGGAGTCTTTATAGTTGAACTCTTAAAAGAAACAACTTCAAAGAATGTGTACAACTGACAGGTGAAGTATCAAAACAGGAAACATGGGGTTAGATTACATTTCTTCTAGTGATGAGCATTCCCTGAAGAATATGATTAATTGAAAGAAAAAACTGAGAGAGATTAGTTACAATTCTTTACTTTCTTATCGGTACATTTTTAAATGTTATTATTAATGGAATAATTATATTTTGTAAGATTATGAATCTTTATTAAGCAGATCAGTAAGGAGACATAATATAGCTATTTCACACTAATTGGTATCATCAGTTAGGACAAGCCAGTACTTTTTAAATACCTGTCTAATTGGCTTTCTATTTTTAAATGTAAATAATTTTAAAAAAGCATCTCATGTAATAAAACAAATATTTATGCTTCTTATGAATTAGGCAAAAGCTATTGAAATTGATGAGCCTCTTGAAAGTTGAATTAAAACATGAAAAGGTTTTGTATCATTCTGCTGCTTTCTCTTCATTTCACACAAAGAAGTGACCTTCTGTCTGCTTTTACACTATACTCTTGCGCTTAATTATGCAAATATCTC
>JAFIDM010009631.1:133769393-133782772 GCA_023159025.1 Thereuonema tuberculata | reverse complement strand
TTTGTGGTCTGAGGGTCTTATAGTGAATAATAAGTCTTATACATTATAAGCTTATCTAAATAACAAGTTCAATGAAAGTCTTTATTCATTCCCCTTTTTAACATAAGCAGAGACATCATTTCACTAGTATAAGGCTTCTAATAATAGCAATGTTTATTTTAATAGATTTAAGGTATTCTTTAAACAGAAAATCCATTACTCAAATAATCCATTTGCTATTGAATGTGAATCGCCAACTGTAAGGTTTTTTTTTTTTTTTTTGCCAAACCTCATATTTTAATAATTCTTTAATTCTTGGGGTGGGAAAAGAGATTAAAATTTTGACAAAGCACAATTGCGAGGCTTGTGTAAGCTGAGTGACATAAAAATTACAGCAAGATTTTTCATGCATTTTAAAATATAAATTCAGTTACATGAGCATTCTTTAACGGAAACCTGTAGATAGTTAACAGTCAGATGTTTTAATATATCTGATGTGCAATGTTTACATTTGCATTTGACTGTGTGTATTTTATAAAACAATTCAAAAAGCAGCTTATTGTTGCATATGATAGTAATCATCAGTGATCTCATGTATTACAGCAAGAAAACATTGTAAAAAAGCAGGATAAATACTTCAAGTATTGATCTTTTAATTACACTTAAGTAATCGTACCTTATTTTTCTCTTGTATGCAGAGAAATATTCTATTTCGGAGGAGAAAGAAAAATAAACATTGTTAACCTGAAAGAATTCTTTATTGTTGATTTTTTTTTAATTATTTTTGCAGATCCAAGGAAGCCCTACTGAAACAAATGAAATACAATCAGTAGATCATGTAACAGTAGAGCTCTCAAAGCAGACCATTGATACAATGTTGGATGGACTAGTAAAGATAAGGGATCAGTTATCTTCAATATCAAAATAAAATTGTAGTATGAGCTGGAAAAAGTTGCATTAACTAAAAATGAAGTTTGGCATATATTGAAGTACAAATAATGACTTTAAATATGAAATCAGGATTATATATAGTACAAATGACTTATAAAATAAATTAATAATAAAATCCCTGTTGTAACTATTTCTGATCCTATTCAAAACATTCCTTGTAATTATTAACCCTTCCTTGAATTGAAATTATAAAGCATGTGAATAAAAACTTGTGGTAATTTTGTTATTTATTTGTTACATACTTGTAGTATTAAAAACTCATTTCGTAAATAAACAATTTCATGTTTTACAAGGCTTATTTTATCAGATAAGTAAATGGAGAAATGATAAGTTATTATTAGGTTTACATCCTCTTTAGATCATTACATTACGTTAGTTATTTTTATTATATTAAAAGAAAATATCTTAACAGTATTGGCAGAATGTATGTTCAGCAGAATTAAACCTCTTGTATACCTTAAACCTTTTTTGCTAAACCTCATACATTCTAACAATTGTTTAATTCTTGGGGTGGGAGAAGAGATTAAAATGTTGACAAAGTATATTGTTTCTCAAAACAACAAAATCAGAAACAAGGGCAGCACAAGAATAAATCAATTGCCTTTCAGATTCAATTATCAGAGGGAATCGGGAATGACCATTTCGTCCTGCATGGCACTCATCAGTGCAATCCGCCCTCCCCGATAAAGAACCCAGAAAGGCAAGAACTTAAGTGAAGGCCACCGTCACACCTGGCAGTGACCCCCGATACCAAAAAAAAAAACAACAATAATAAATGTTGTGCTATTTTGCACAACCAAAAACTTCCAGCACGTTAAAGTTATTCTTAAACCTTCAATCAAGGAAAAGGTGTTTGTTGTGCAAAATAGCACATTTATTATTGTTGATTTTTTTGGTTTCGGGGGGTCACTGCCAGGTGTGACGGTGGCCTTCACTTAAGTTCTTGTGTTTCTGGGTTCTTTATCAGGGAGGGTGGATGAGGCTGATGAGTCCCATGCAGGACAAAACAGCCATTCCCGATTCCCTCCAATAATTGAATCTGAAAGGCAATTGATTTACTCTTGTGCTGCCCTTGTTTCTAATTTTGTTGTTTTGATTATAACTTCCAGCACGTTAAATTTATTCTTTATATTGTTTCTGTGTGATATTAAGTGTACACATTGGCTTGATACAGAACCACTAGTTACTGCAGGGTTTCAAATATTGACTTTTAGCTACTTTAGTTCCTTTTTGAAGAAAGTTACTGCAACCTTCTGAATACACCCAACTAAAATGCAGATCTGCAATACATATCTTGTAAAATCTTGATTTTTTTTTTTTTTTTGTGTGTGTGTGTATGCAATTCAATTATCAATAGGAAATAATTATCATTGTTTTATAATACCATCTTCAATTTTACTTTTCAAATTCCCCATTTGTTGCGTGCATAACATCTGGACATTATATGTCAGATATGACAATAAATTTCAGCTTTGTTTTGGTTTTTCTTTCCCACTTGTAATTTCTGTAAAAACTTGCAATATCTAATAAATAAAGAAACAATAGAACTAAAATAATTAAAAATTTAATGTGTGAAAAAAACTTTAGTCCAAGTAAATAACTACACATGCACATAATTAATTAAAAAGGTAAAAAATGCTATTGATTTCAGTTATCTTCCAGCTGACCATTGATCTTTTTTGAATTAATTTGTGTATTTATAGTGAGCATTTTATTCTCTTGTATGCTTGAAGAAAGCAACTGGAAAAAAGATAGCTGAAATCAATAGCATTTTTATTTAAACTTTTTAATTATGTGTGTGTAAAGTTATTTACTTGAACTAAACAATAGAACTAATTCAAGACTCCATTCCAAAGAATGCAAATCATTTCATAATATAAAACTGCCATATTCGATCTGAAAGTTTTGCCCCTAAATAAAATCTCGTAACTGTAATATAAGTAAAGCTAAAATATTATTTATAATCCACATAATATAAACATACACCTTAAAATCCAAAATTTATTTACATCATATTATTATTAGTTGAACTACAAAAGGAAGTACTATATCCTTAAAAGAAATGAAACTTACAAATACATGTCTAATCATCAGAATTTAATGAGATCTAGGCAGTAAGAATAATCTTTTAAATATTAAATTTGATGTAATCAGTGCGTTACTCTTTGAATTATTTAAGGGCATCATATTTTGGCCGATAAGTTGTATTTAGGTAGGTATTAACCATAGCAACCTTCATGGCTCATCGGGCACGTAAGGTATAGACTCAGATGTTTCAATCACCAATGGGACTAGTTAAGGTTGGCTGACTAGAGATAGTCAGCCCAATGCTCACCTGTCTTTACCTTGAGAAAGAAATCTTGTTCCCATTTTACAGAAGGCTGGGCAAACCTTAGGGTCAATCCAGAGGAGAAATAACCTAGAAAAATGTTTTGGTTGTTTTGGCCCTTAGACCTGTATATTCCAAAATCCTAATTGGATCTCAATTACAACACAAAACTCTTAAATATGAAGTTTACTATAAATTTGCCAATTATTTTTTTCAACTTACTGCGCCCACAAGATTTTTAATAACAGAAATCCCCTCTCTCTCTCTCTCTCTCACACACAAAAAAACAAACAAACAACTCTATTTGGCATCTGGTGTGAAGGTTTTCCATCTTATTGATATTAGTGACATGTAATAAACTGTTTTAGTTGTATGCATTGAAGTGCATCTTCAAAAAAGTAGGTTCGTGTTCTATGGCACGCTAAAGTTGCCATCATGGTGAATCCCTAGAAGCAGCCATAAAATATCCTGGAGACAGATACTGAGGTGGTTTCTTGTGGCCTTCATCAGGAAATCATTAAGGAATGATATCAGGCTGGAAGAGAAAGATGAAGAAGCAGACAAACACAGGAAAGCAAATTTTTCAAACACCCATGTCAATGCCAGGATTCAAACCCAGGTTCCGACACATTTGCCTTACAGCAGTCTGTCGTCTAGACTACTAGGCCATACCGAACGGCATGTAATAAATAAATATCAAACTAAATTAATGTATTTTGTTATATGAATGCTTTCTTTATTAAACAGAAAATTGTTAAAACATACAGAAATTTACAGAGATAAGGTCTCAATGGCGCCTTCATTGATAGGGCCCTGACTGCAGTGGTTCTAATCATCCTGTGCTTAGTAGAAGATGACATATCTGCCAGTCATCAATATCAATTATATATGCAAACTTCATTTAACATCTCTTATATCTTCGTATATGTATTTAGCATCTACAACTATCCTAGAGTTGGTAGATACTTATTTTTCATTTTTCAACTTGATTGGTATTAATATTTTTAAAGATATGAGGTTGCATGTAAATTTAACATAATTGTGCCTTAACTTATAATCCAAGCATTTGTTTAACTTGTACAAATAATCTTAATAGTTAAAAACATTTAATCATGTTTTCAAAGATCTTAATCATTGATTTAAGACTATTAGGCATGTTTTTTGTGATATGCCTAGTTACCAGCGACTTATTATTCTTACTTAAAGCCATCTGTTGATTTCGCTAATACAATATGACAGTTAATGTGTGTTTTTTTAATAGTCTTTTAGATCACCTTCACCTATTTAGATGTTCTTACCCAATATCCATAAAGTTAAGTATGACTTAAGGGATTACTATGTTAGGCAGTATCTTCAAACAATTTTCAGTAGTTGTTCATACCAGCTGCAATCTTGCTTAAACCACATGGAGCGACATTCCCTCCTGCTTCTTATCTCAGCAAAATTCCTCTCTTTGGCAGGAATCATAAACATGTCGTCAGGAAAGTTGTGTTCTGCCTTCTTTGAGATTTTATCATCATCATGTTTTCAGGGCTTTGAAAAAATAGGTACGCTTTGTGAAATATTGAGTACTTTTGAATTGCTCTGTTCCTATATTTCACAGATACATTTCATGCTGCCATCTTGTTTTTTAATCAAAATAAATTGGACAGTAGCCTTCAAATTGTTATATGGTATCAACATTGTAACTGCTTCACATTTTGTATAGTAGTATCTATATATTGTATATTCTTTCTGTTTTAATAGCTATAACTCTGTATGTCTTGATCCAAATCATGAAGATTTATTGCTCATTTATCCAACAGGATATCCATAAGGCCATTCCACATTTAATCAGCAAATTGTAAAAAAAAAAAAGAAATCCTCCCACCTTTTTTTTTTTTATTTTGATGAAATTTAGTATGTGGCAAGTATTGATGTTTGACAGTCCAAATCCATTATTTTTAAATTTCTAAAAAAATTTGCTTATTATTGAAGCACTATCACAGAAAGTTCAATTTTATTGTGCAGACAATGGAGATATGTCTTTTTCATGGGAGCTGTATATAGGGTCAATCCATATGAAATCAACCAATAGGTGTTGCTGACAAATTTTATTTTATTTTTGATAGTACATTTTCTGTTTATATGTACTATATAAATTTGCTTTTTAGTATTAAATGTAGTTTTTTTACATTTAAATTTAGTGTGATGTTGGAAATATTTAATGGTAGAGGCTGTAGAAGGAGGGATCTACAAAAGAAAAATGGGAACTTTACATATAAAATTTTATTATTACTACTTTGGCTTTTAGCGGCCATTTTGTTTATGAGGGTAGGCCGTTTTTTGGCGTTTTCAGAGGTTAGCGATAAGTTAAATAACTTTTTTGTTTATTAAGATATCAATTTGAAATAAAAACCATCTTATTCTAAATGAAACCATCTTCATATCATGTTATGACCAAAAATGTGGTAAGTTGTAAGGAAATAACCTAAAATTTAACTAGAAAAATGTGTTTTCGATTAGAATAAATTGAAGATTTAGGGAATTTTTTTTCCAAGAAGGGATTAAAACACAACTTTAATGATTTTTTCCCCTTAAAAATATAATAGAGAAGAAGACTTAAAAATAATTTGATACCTTTTAAATGCCATCTTTAGGTTTTACAGGCCTTCAAATATCACAATTTGTCCAAAATTGCAGATTTTCAAAAAGGCATATCTCAAATAGGGGCTGAATCAAAAAATCTGAAATTATCATGAAATACTCTTCTAGTATCTGGTAATAACCACATGAAATTTCATCATGGGGTTTTAATCAGAAGTATTTTTTTTAATTAAAGAAAAAAGCAAAAATACACAGTACGATGCACATTGACGCAGACTCCTAAAGTGTTAAAACACTTAAAAAAAACACACCTAATAAACTAAATAAATAATAAAATAAACATTTTATTTTACTAAAGGAGCATTTTTCTTTTTTATATATCTTCAGTCAAATGTTTTTGAAAGCGGGGCACAATCACGGTACTATGGTCCAAACAGTCACTTATAACAGAAAAGCTTCTGTGGCTCATGTAAGATTCTGTAAAACCTAAAGGTGGCATTTAAAAGGTATCAAATTATTTTTAAGTCTTCTTCTCTATTATATTTTTAAGGGGAAAAAACAATAAAGTTGTGTTTTAATCCCTTCTTGAAAAAAAAAAATTCCCTAAATCTTCAATTTATTCTAATCGAAAACACATTTTTCTAGTTAAATTTTAGGTTATTTCCTTACAACTTACCACATTTTTGGTCATAACATGATATGTAGATGGTTTCATTTAGAATAAGATGGTTTTTATTTCAAGCTGATATCTTAATAAACAAAAAAGTTATTTAACTTATTGCTAACCTCTGAAAACGCCTAAAACGGCCGACCCTCGCATACAAAATGGCAGATAAAAGCAAAAGTAATAATAAATTAAAAAAAAAAATCGTTTTATACTCCCTAATGTATATATAAACAGAAAATGTACTATCAAAAATAAAATAAAATATGCCAGCAACAAATTATTTTTTTATTGTTTGAGTTCATATGGATTGACCCTATAGCTTTCATATAAAAAAAAATATTAGATAAAGATTGTGAACTCACTGGAAAGCTTCGAAGGTATTTTTTTTTTAATTATTGCAAATTTGATTGTAACCAAGAGGAAATCTTTTTGTGTGTTGTGTGTTTCAATTGTGGTTTTTTGAAATTTTAGTCTTACAATGAAATTAGGTATAGGCTCGGCTCAGCTTTCCATCACATAGTGGGGCTGGACATGCAGTGCTGGGAGGCCTATTACAAGGACTTGGAAAAAAAATAATCATACTTGTATTTTAAGATGAGTCCTATTTAGAAATAAAATTGAAATTTGAGAATTATGAGAAGTTGCTGTTTCTGTGTTTACGAAAATCATGAGACAAGTTTGAAAATCTGAGAAAGTTAGGGAAAGAAGTCCTTACAAGTATTTTCTCAGAAAAAGTACATCATCTTATTACTCAAAACAGTTAGACAATGAGAAACAGATCTGAATAGGCAAAGAATTGTTGTAAAAAAAAAAAATCACATTCACTTTTTTAAGGCTTTTCATCCTGAAAAATGCACAAATAATGTTGTTGCATATACTATACTTATTTGTGAACAGTTCTAAGGTCTGGGATATCAGTGAAAGCATTATATTCTATCAAGCTACCTTTAAACAGGAGATACCTAAATGGGCCTATGGAATGGAAGAGGACTGAAACTGCATGTATTGAAAAAAATGCACATTATCCTATGGGCTCAATCCTTTGTTAAGAAGACTAGATAGTTGAACTGTTATGGTATCAATGTGCTTCCTGTTATTTTTCTGAAGTTTACTACAATTAGAATAAGTTCTGGTGACAAATACATACGGTACAGTAGTACTCTGCAAAACCCAAATTTCGGATAACCGGAACAGGTGTTTGAAAAAATAAAATTCAGATAAAATAAAGTAATATGCACAACTTTATTGCAGCAAATCAAAGGAAAATATTTTAAATAGAATGTTAGATACAAAACAATCATATATAATAATTAACAATAATACTTGTGATATTAATTAAATAAAATGTCCAATAAACAATCTGTATTATTAAAAAAATTGTGTGCGCACCTGCATTCTTATATCCACCAACAATTGAATTTCGCAACAAATTTCCAACTTACACAATTACTTTATGGATTTCAATACTTAATGCATGTATTTTTTAGAATTTAAATTTTAATTTAGTTTTAAGTTGTAGGTTTTAGTTTACTTGATGTAATTCTTTTTTGTGAATAAATAAAATGCTTTTTTTCGTTCCATATGCAAGGCTTCCTAGAAAAGCAACGGGCAACCATCTAGTATTACATGAAAACAAAACAATACAGTACAAAAAAGTTTAAAAAAAATACCTAATCTTTTCTTAAAAACAAATTTCTTCAGGCAAAGTTTAGACATTTTGGACTTCGCAACAATATCTCGCCAGTGCTTCATAAACATAACATCAGCTGGCATGGTTTTGCTATGCTATTCAACATATAGTGCTACCTCTAATGTTGATGCACCTTCTGTGTGTAAAACAGATTCCATCTCAGGAATTGCATCATCACATTCTTCGGAGTCGGAGTCTGTTTGAATGAAAGCCACAATATCACTGTCTGGTGGCTTTTGTCATACTTGTCAAGGTTAACTCACTGAATAATGTCATTTCGTCACTTTCTTCACAACCTGGTAGCTGCTTCATCATCTGAAGAATGGATTCTGTTTCACTATAGTTGTCTGTTGATATTCATTGATCAATGTACATAGCATCAAGTCAAAACTTTCTCCAGGATTTTTTTATGGACTCACCCTTTACACTGTTCCCAATTGAGCAATTCAATAAATACCATCTTTGATAGTAATTTCCTTTCAGTTCTGAGACAAAGAACGATTGTCATCATCATCCTCAATGAGCAACTGAAGAAGCTTTTTCTTATATATGCACTTCATGTTGTGCAGCACACCCTGATCCATGGCATGAAGTAATGGCATCATATCTGGAGGAAGAAAAACAGCTCTTAAATTGCCACAGATTAGTTCAGACTCACTGGGATGCAATGGAGCATTGTCAGTAACCAACAATGCTTAAGCAGGTAGACCATTTTTCTTGGAATAAAATTTTACTGCAATACAAATTGCTAATGAAACCATTCCTTAAATAACTGCATTTATCAAAGCCTTCTTCCAATTTTTGTAATAAACTGGAAATGAATTCATATTAACATTTTTAAAGTTACGTTTAGCCAATTTTACAATAATCATGAGTGGTATTTTATTTGTCCCTTTTACATTGCTGCATGCTAGAACCGTTAAGAGCTCTTTGCTTACTTTAAATCCAGGAACACAGGCTTAATTTTGAGACGCCAAACTTTTTGATGGAAGCATTTTAAAATTTAAACTTGTCTCATCACAATTGTAAACTTGCTCCATAGACATATTTAAAGTAGATAGCAAATTTTTAAATTTAATTTTATAATCATCAGTGGCAGTTTGATCACAAGATAAAATTTTGTGACACGCAAAAAGTTGACAAATTCCATGTCTCTTTTTCCATCGATCTAACCAACCATTACTCAGAAAATGAAATATCACCTTTTAAAAGAGAGTTTTAATTGTTAAGCCTTTTTCTTGTATAAATGGTCCTTTTAAATGAGTTCCTTTTTTTCCTTTTCTTGTATAAACCATAAATGCAGTGCTTTATCAATCCTGCCAAACACTGACACAGTATTTTTCAACAGTATCAGCAAATGTTTTTACACAAAACTGTTCAATTTTAGCACGGTTCTTTTGCAATCGCTGTTAGTAGCTTTTGTAACACCAAACTATAGCCAATTTAGTAGCACTTTCACCATTATCTAAACATTTAATCACTTCTAACTTGCCTTTTAACGGACATGAATTGTGTTTACCATTACTCAACATTTACACTGTAACTTAACTTTAATACAGATGTTTTAATAAAAAAAAAGATTACATTTGCACTAACTGAACTGTTACTCACACTCATACAGTAAGCAGCATTATAATAAATATAAAACAATACAGTAGGATTCTGTAAGCAGGAGGTTGTTTATAACTAGGGCTAGGATTTATATGCACAAACAAAGTCGAAAATATGCGTACTCAAACAAGAAATATGCAAAAACATACTAAACATACAAAATTCAATATTCTTTTTATTAATTATTATTTAATAATTTTATTATTTTTCTACAAAAATGTGAATGACATGTCATATATTTTTAAGTTTCAATATGTACACTATTTCTTTACCTTATTTTTTCTGATTGCAAATTAAAACTTTTCAAGGTTTTCTGTTGTTAATACTTTGTGCTTTATCAGTGATATTTTTGAATGCTGAAAAACGATTGTTCAACTTCACATGAGGTTATTGGACAAAATTTTAGGGCACAAATTTGTGAGTTTGTAAATTTGTTCAAGTAATCCACACGTTTTCTTTACTTTGAGCACAGTGTTGTACCCAGAGTTTTTTTAATAACACCGTGTCTAGTTTCATCTTGACGGCCTCACCAGTAGCCCTTGTGCCTGGGGAATGTGTGTTGTTAGGGATTCTATTAATTTTATTGTTTTTAAGTGTGGGATTCCTCTGGTCTCTAGGTTCTTTTAATGAACTCAGGAAGTTTTCCAAAATATCAAAATCGACAATTTCGCAGAAGGCATCACAAACGCACTCTCACAAAATACAACAAAATCAATTGACACAAGCACTGCTGCTGCTGTGGCATTTACTGAGAATATGACGAATAAGCAAAACAAAATCAAAGCAGGTAGGGATGGTAGTCACATGTTCTCCCTTCCCAATACAAGGACAAGTGGAACAGCAGCAGGGACGGGTTAATATCCAGTCAACGAAAAAAAATATATTGATAACAGCCAAAAAATCGAGAATCTTAATTTTGAGCGGTCTCATGTTACAGTTAACATAGGGAACCACTCTTGCTTTTGTGTTGTCTGTGTGTCACACACTGTAGCGGCCAAACGGTTAGAGATATTAGAATGAAACCTTCACCATTATGTTCAGCATCCAAAAGTAGGTGACAACGTTAAAAAACTCAGACCTGTAGGACCCCCCCTTGAGCCCCAAAATTAACGTTTTCCATAGCAGTGTTCGTAATAATGATAACAATTAACACAATAATAATACTGATTCTTCATACATAACAATACTAACAATTGCCAACAGGATGTCATTGTTAATATTTACAAACGTATTGTTTCATAAATTCTTTAAATATCCAAATGATGCACTAAGCATTATATTAGTGGCCCCTAGGTTACAGCTTGCCTGTAAAACAAAGGAACGGTCTTGCATTTATATGCTCTTGCTTTTAATTATTTTGTTTATACAATTGTGCATATTATGGAACCGCTTTGCTTTTGACACTGTCTAAAAGCATTAATTACTTTGTTTTTTTTTTTGAAAATATGCAAAATTTGGGGATTTATGCAGTGAAAACCTAAAAATATGCTACGAAATATGCACAATAATCTATTATATGCAGAAACACCTCAAATATGCAAAAATAGGCACAATTAACTTTGCATATTCTTCATCAGAGATGTTCAAAACATGTATAAAAATGTTTTTGCATAACTTTCAATTAGCCAGTAAAAATATGCATTTGCATATGAATCCTGACCCTATTTATAACAAATATCCACAGCAGCACATGCTGTGGATATTAGGATAATTAATACACATTCCACACAACTTGCCTTATACGTCTGCTTAATCCGAACAGGGGTTAGTACTAATTAGTTCAGAATAATAAGGTTCTACTTTATCTGTTAAAGCCCGTTTTTCATTGGAATCAATCTTTACTTTATTACTTAAATCTAAGCATTGTAGCTCTTCAACCACTTTGAATAATATGGCATTTTACTATTTCCATGAAAATACATGAAAAGAACTTTTTAGTTTTTTTTTTTTTTTCCCAAAACAAAAAATTAATGTTAGTATGTCGCTTGCATGATTACTGTACTTTCCCATTACTGTCAAACCCTGAAAGTAATTTTTCAAAATCTCTCAAATTTTAACTATTATTATCAGTATGAAGCACTACCAGTAAATGTTTAATTTTATTTTTATATATTCTATTTTTGCATAAGTGGTGCTTGGAAGAAAAAAAAAAAAAATCTTCATTCTGTAGCTTTAAAGTTGTGAAAAACCACATTCTTAAGTTCAACTTTGAACATGTAAAAAGCACTTTCCCTTAGCCCCATTTAAAATGTGCACTATATATATATAATTAACTCTTTAAGCTTCCCAATAGCTCCACTCAATCTTCTGTTAATTAAAATAAAAATATTAGAACTTGTATCAGAGACTTGAAATGACAGTTTTTATTTATTATTTTTATTTTTGTCGGGAGCCATTTTTTTTTTTTTTTTTAGAAATATAGATACAATGGTTTGAACTCGAGGATTAGTTACTTATCATATACCAATTCTTCATCAAAATAAAAAATTGAGAGGTAGTGCAGTTTGTTATTTAACATGAAATTGTCTCATATCCATTGGATGACAGTTTATCCTAAGTTTTATTTATAGTGTGTTGCTTCCTATAGTAAACTGAATATTTTGTTTACAGTAATTTGGTCAACACCATATTCTGAACTCACAATTTTTGGTTTGAGGAAAGAAATGCAAAAAAAAAAAAAAAAAAATCCTAAATTTTTTTACTTGTTTTTGCAGGAAACACTCAAATTCATTTAGATTTTAAATTAATCAAAAACAGAAATGGACTACACCTGAAATTTGAGATTAAAATGCAGATATAATTCATACTTTGAATAATACAACAACACAGTTCCTTTTTCTTCTAAAGCCCTTGTTTATCGGTTGGTATAGTTAATCTAATATAAGAAAATCATTACAAGTAAACAAAAGCATTTATTATTCTTCTGCCTTCTTCTGATTGTGGTTGGTTATCAAGTAATTCTCCTCCTTCCAAATGTTCATTCTGTTGGCTGTTTTATTTACAACAATGAGGGCAGCATGACCTAAGATTATTGTTGATTTGATGATTACGTGTAAAACTTGTAAAATATTTAGAACACTATTTGTTTTTAACTACTCCTTACATTGCTCTTTAATTTCAGAAACATTTATATTTCCACCCGCTTGAAGCAGCGGAATCTTTAATTGCTGCCATGTTAATCTGACTGGAGGAAGACTCATTATATGTTAATACAAATCTTAGCCTCTAAAATATATTTTAATGAAGCTTTTCCCAAATGGAATTATTTTATAGATGAGTTACATTTAAATAAACATTAGACATTTTCTTTTAAAATTATTAATTAATATGTATAGATTAAAAAAAAAAAAAGAATCCTGTAAGAGACCTAAGTAATTGGGATCATGAAATCGGCAGTTGTGCATTAGCGCTCAACCAATTAAGATGAATCTAAAATATGCATTTTATGTAATATATATCTAGTACTTCTTATCCTGGATCGATTACAATAATTCCACAAAATTATTTGCAAATTTATAATTTTTTAAAAAAGTTCAAAGTTCAGCCAACGCACATAAAAAACTATG
>JAFIDM010009631.1:133753515-133768993 GCA_023159025.1 Thereuonema tuberculata | reverse complement strand
CATAGTTTTTTATGTGCGTTGGCTGAACTTTGAACTTTTTTAAAAAAATTTTCTTTACGCACGTTAAATATTCATTTTAATTAAATTTATAACAGTTATTGCCAATGTTGACTAGTTTATTCAATTAAAAATACAATTCAGAAAATTAATAATAAAACATATGCATAAATGACATAAACTTGATCTGGCAACATCCAAAAATATGATTTCTTAAGTTTAAAGAATCTTGTTACATAATGCTTTTGTTCTGGTGGCCTCTCCATTTATCAGTGCATCAAGGGAGTGAGTTTGAGAATAAATTATATGATACTAACAAAATCCCCATTCTTTGTACCGGTTACAATGACATCAATGAGAAGTAAATTGAAATTGTGAGATCACTTCGAAACTTTCCAAGTTAGTACAAAAATCATTGTAGTTCCAGTTGTTGCCTCCAGGTCCATATGTGGCACTTTCAAGAAAGTTGCCCCCTCCTCTACCATTTATACCCCTTAGGACGGCAATATCAAAAATTTGTCGAATTCTGGCTTTTTTGAATTTGACAAAGAACACTCATGTCAAATTTTGTGTTTCTAACTCAAAGGGTTTCCGAGATATGCATACCTTTCAAGAGAGTTATCCCTTCCCCCCACCTGTTACACCCCCTAGGATGCCACTATTGAAAATTTGCCGAATACGGGTCCTTTTGATTTTGATTAAGAACACTTATGTCAAATTGCATATTTCTACCTCGAACTGTTTTCGAGATATGCAGAACTTTCAAGAAACTTCACCCCCTCCCTGTTTACACTCCTTAGGGGTGGCATTTCTAAAAATCCTTTCTTAATGAGTGCTTACATCATAAGGGAAACCCATCCTGAAAATTTCAAGTTCCTAGGCCCAGCGGTTTTGGTTGTGTGTTGATGAGTGAGTGAGTCAATGGGTTTTGCCTTTTATAAATATAGATGAACATTGAAAGAAAAAAAAAAGTCACAGTGCTCTTAATTGATCATACATCAAAGTATGATATCTTTTCATCTGTTCAATTCAGCCAAGCAATCATTATGGAGTGGATGGTATGATAAAATCTGACACAAAATTCAAAAAGTAAACTAGTGCATAAGGGTTCTATAAATATGTTAAAAATACAATTTGAAAGTGAAGTTCATGGTTAACATTAAAGATTATATCTTATGTAATAATTCCAACATAACTGATACTGTGCTTATCAACATGAATACAAAAACCGGATTGTGAAAGGATACAGAAGAAATAATGTTTGCATGCCCAAGAATTTTGAATGGTGGATTTTAGATATTGTAAAGAGTAATTTTTATTTTATTTTCAAGTCTTTATTTTAGTAAATAATTCTCATCTTTTAATTTTTATAAATGCTCAAAGTTTTAATGTTTGTTCTATATGCAACTGTTGAATTGTCAATTGTATTGCTTTATTTATTAATTGCTTTTTTTTTTTTTTTTAAATCTCAACTGATTTCTGTAGTTTAAATTTTTAAATAATTGTTTACTTTAATTGTTGTAGACAATCAACTGTCCTTTTGTATTAGTGTCTCAACCAATCATCCTTTGTCTATTGTAGCTATTTAAACTGCTGATTTTCAGTTAAATAACGAGTAATAGTTCTTTCGCCTGCAGCCAGTTTGTTCAGATCCTCTGCTTCAGTCATTCTCGATTTCAAACCATCACAATATTATTTGGGAAGATATCTGGGATCAAACTACACTGACTGCTCAATTGAAAGTGGACACCTGCTACAGTGGAACAACCCATGCAAATTCGGGCAATAATTTGAATATATTCGTTATAAAACAATACGATCATGTGTAGTTGGAGTAATTTGGTGTCAACCATGTGCGGAGGTGAAATGCCACCATCAAAGTGGCTGAGCGATTTTCAACGTGGAGTAGTCATAGGCTGCCACATTAGTGGCCAGTGTACGAGCCATAGGAGCGACACTGAACCTGCCAAAGTCGACTATGAATGCTATTATCACGAAGTGGAAACACGACGTCAGGTAGGTGGCTGAGCCCGCATGTTGACTGATAGAGACCGACAAGACGGGTGAGACTTGAACTTCTTAATGGGAGATATGTGCCTCTTGCTTTTGGGCTCATAATGATGCCGTCAGGTTTTGTCCTCTGTGATGATACATGCCAGGAAGTCTTATCCTTCGGCATTATTTCACTACAGAAAGGCTGTGCAAGTCTGCACACGAATCATCTTGTGCTCATCACTCAGCAACATAGGCCCCACTGAGCACACAACCTATAATATTTAAGAACCTCCATGATGATGGTATGGGAGGATCCAATACTGACATCGAATTCCATAGCCAGAACTTTCAAAGAAATGCACCTGACGCGCGACCCACCTTCTCATCAGTGACCGTCATGCTGGGATAACGAGTGTTTTCATCACGGATCAATGTTCATCCACTTTTAAAAGTCTCTACTCAATCGTACACTCTTCTGTAGCCGAATACAGGCATCTCCATATTGTTGCAATATTCTTCAATGAATTGAAATGATGAATCATGAGGCTTCACATTCTCTGACCATAAAAATCTGATGACTACTTGCTGTTTCTCTACTGCTTATGCACGCCACACCATCTATTAGCATTTACAGTAAAAATGAATCTTCCATATCAGGAGTTTGAAATGCCTTAGATCAGTGTTTCCCAACCTTTTTTGTGCTATGCCCCACCTAAGCCTTTCTAAAATTCTTATGCCCCCTATTACTATTACTTATTGTCCCCTAACAATAATAATAATATTACCATCAAAACATTATTACCATGAAGTGTATATATTTGTTACTTTAATTAATAAAGTTTATATTTAATTAGATTTTTCATAATTTAAATAAATAAGAAACAGTATAAATATAACAATTCTTAAACAGCAAATCAGTTTTATATATCATTATGGTTAAAATATAACATAGTTATTATTATATATAAAAAAAATAGATATATCGAATTTTATATAATCAATTCCTCTATGTTATAAACAAGAAACGAAATCTATGCATTTGCAATGAAAATGGAAAAACGACACTAACCTCTCAAATAGGTTCATCGAATTTTCGAATTGCCCCCCCCCCCCTAACAATCATATTGCCCCCCTGTGGGGCGTGGGCCCCATGTTGGGAAACACTGCCTTCGATGCTCATTTCCTGAAATACTGTCAATTTCCTTTCAACTTTATGAACCAAACCTCATATTTAAGGATAACATAAACACCTTAAGTTCTTACGAAAAGATTTAATACTTAAGAGACATTATTTACAGTAAACATTCAACAGCGTACTTTTATTAAGAAAATTGAGTATTAACAGACCTTATAAATATTTTCCTGTGTTAGCATTTCCCTTGACCGTTTGAATGATGCTCTGTGACAATATGGGAAAAGTTCTCCTTGAAAATAATAACTGCTCTACTGAAATTTTGTATCAGAGCTTTCTCCCCATTCTGCAAAGTTAGGATAGAAGAAACTTTTTATAACCTCTACTGTTGTGTTGAAAATATGACTGTAGGAAAGCAAAAATATGAATGGATTTATTTTAACCTGATAGTAATAAGGTATTCTTCTCAACAGCCACATCAATTTCTATTTCACTTCTTTTAACCATCTCATTTGAATCTTTTTCTGTGAGTACATCCTGCATTTGAAAGGCAGATCAAAGAACATCAGCCAACAAGTTTTTCACTAACACTTTCTAGATGTTGTAAAAATTTCATTGCCAATAGAACTGAAATAACTTTATCCATATTTGAAGAGCTTCTCAGCAAGTTAATTCCATTTTGACAGACACTTCTATGATGTAGTCATTTTGAAGGGCACTAAACATGCACAGTGAATGTCATATTCTTCTTCTGATTTAAACCTATCTAAAGTTAAAGTATCCCTCAATAGCCTACCTGACCCTTGGGGTCACAAGGTAAAGCTCCTGGTTAGGATAGAGCCCTGTGATTAATTTATTATTTAATCATGAAATTTAAAGAGAAACTTGTCAAAATTCACGAAATACAAGGTGAGCTATTATTTCTTGGTTAGATAAGACATTGAGGATATTATTCAGAAATTTAAAAATATCAAACACACATTTTTTTTAAAGGAAAGGTCTATTAAAAGAAATAGAGCACTTTCGAGATCTCCTAAATTGTTTCATACTGTGGAAATTACAGAAAGTGCAATATATTAATAAAAATAAAAGTTTCTTTTATTGCTAATAATTTCCTTTGTCACATTTTAGCATAGCATTTTTTTTTTATTTGTAAGTGGGGGGAGGGGGAGGTAGGGAGAGGAATGGATCTTTCTTCGAAAAGCAGATTTCTTGTTTCAAGCGAATTTAACAGAATCGAGCTGCGTCTAAAAAGCGCTGAAAATATAACACAAAATCCATATACCGATCAATAACTGTGTAATGTACACAAACAAATTTGAGATCCTGTATATATTGATTAATCAACGAAAAGTCGCCATTTCTACGGTCGGCCGATGTAAGCAATTAGTATTAATGATTTTGTTTCCAGTCGTACCATTTTAATGCTTATGATAATGTTGGAATTTACTTAGTAATATGACAAGTTTTGTAATAATTCTTAAAAAATATAAAATAGTGGTTGAATCATTGGGAGGAAACTAGAAGCAATAAACAGAGTGGAAAATAACCAACCATTAAATTGCAATCGAATTTGGAGATGGGAAAACGACTGTTGGAAACTAGAAAAGCCAACCACAAAATACAAAGCATTTTCATATGTTATATTCTCTCTTTTTTTGATAAAATGAAACCTAATTTTTAATCATTTAAAAGTTTTAATTACACCTCTTTTCTTTGACAAAGGAAACTTCCAGGATGAGTAACTTCAATTTTTTGAAATGGCCCATGACACAATAAGGCACGGGGATTTTTTCAGGAATACTTCTTTATGAAAAAATTATACTCATAAAGAAAAGAAAAAAAAATGACAATACCAAAAACATTATAACAAAAAATACAAATTTTTAATTAAATCAATCTAAAAATCTTGATGAAATCTTAGTCTTCTGAAAACATTACACTTTTATTATTTAAAATTTAATAACTGAAACCAAAAATGAAAGTTAGCAAGTTTGCGAATATTAAATTAAAAGTTTTTAAATATTTTCGTTTGTTTGGCTAGTATAATGAAATTTCAAAATGACTGGTAAATCTGTCGCAATTTTTCTTTTAGCCGTTAGCAAGATTCAGTGGCGACATAATATATTTTGTCATAAAATAGTTCTATCCGTTTGATATGATAATATGTTTTACTGTCATTTGTGAACTTGAAATATATTTTTAATGATATTTACTACTTATGTGATTTGAAAATATATTACTAAATAAAAGTGTTTCGTAAAAATAGTACACTTTAATGATTAATATATTTATCCGCAGGACGCATCACAACCAAAGGGCGTAGGAAATTATCTCACAAAGACGTGAAGGTGGACTGTAAAATGGCGGAAAAGTTGGGTGGTGGTAAGTCTCTACGTGGTACAAATGTCGATTGAGAATTTAGCATTTTAGAATGCCAGATGCTTGCGAACAAGGTAACAGTTAGCATTTACGATAACAGAAGGCTATAGATAGATTAAGGTAAGCTTAAAATAAAGGTTTAAGTACCGTCTTTGGAATTGCGCATTTTGTCTATTCATTTTACCAACAAAAGAAGGAACACGAAGCTCTAAATTTCCTGTCTTTTGACCTAATTCTTTTTTATATTTTGACATGTCTCTTATGATTAGATAAAAAATATTTCAGTTTCTTGGATTTAATATAAGGATTACTAGATATTACAAGTGTTTGGAATATAAGTAAAGAAGAGGAAGCAATTTAGAAAGTGCTGGAATGTGTTAGGCCTATTGTCATAATGGCGCCCTTTTCTCTTGAGCGGCCGAAACCAAACATACATTAAGAGATGCAGTTATAGATTTTTCAGTTTATATATACATAGTATGTTTGTAAGAGTGATATTTTTAACTTAAAATAACATCTGTAATAATAGGAAATTAGTAAATTTTCTGTCGCCTTAAAAAAAAAAAAACTATTTTCCCATATTCGCGGTCTTTTTTTTTTTTCTTTTAAATGAGGGGAAAAAAATGGTAGCTTTTGCAGTAAGATGCATCAACTTATTTGAAATTTATTTTATATCTTTGACAGAAGTATAATAATAGATCACGGCTGATATGATAACGGCGTTTTGAAAATGATAAATACTGTATAAATTATCTAAAGGTTAAAGTTTCAGTATTGTATCCAGTTTTACTGGGTTAAGATTAGATACTGACAACTTTAAAATATCACAATTTTATTTTGCTCTGCAATGAAAAAAAAAACCTAATATCAGATTTTTTAAGAGATTTTCCCGATCACATAACTAAGAAATTGTTTTAGCTGAAGTCAGTTCATTACTTTTTAAACTTTTTCTTCATCAGCTTCAAGCTATTGTTGGTATCTTAAGATAGTTTTAATTTTTATCAGATGAGGTAGATTTTTAGATAGTTTTATAGTCATTGTAGCTTTCCAAAGAAGAGAACGCCAGTTATTTTTGCATTTTAAAGACATTTCTGTAAATATATTATCTAGTTTACTGAACATAAGTTGGAATAGATATTTTAATGATTTGCAGATCAAAATTATTAATTATTTTAATGAATACATTTCATTCTAATGCATACTTTTTGTACCTTGTTGAATGTTTTTGACAGGTAAGTACATTGCTCTAATCTAACCTTTGTTTAAACTGTTCTTTCCAAACCAAAATAAAATTGATGTAGATTGTAAATATATTACTGATACCATATACATGTTTCGGCTGAACCGGAGAATATGGTACTTCGCACAAGGATACATCGTGGCTGCCTTGTTACCACTTCTCTGGGAAGGGAAAAATAGTTAGTATGAGCTCAAGCTATTGGTAGCGCCTGAGCAGTGTGTGCTGATTAGCTTTAGGTTAGGCAAATTGAGGTAACATGCACTCCAGGATGTTTATATTGAAAATGCTACACTTATTTTAAAAGTACTATGTCCTGCAGATGGTTCCTTCACCGCCAGCCTGGTACCGTAATCTCTGCTTTCATCCATTTTTCAAATATACTTCTAAATTATCTAATTGCAAATCAAATTATTTTAACCTAGAAATGTAAGAAAATCCAGATCTGGTGCTGCATTAATAGTTATGAAATTGACCACTTCATTTCGTGACATATATAATAGACATAAGCATCACATCTAAATTACTCTTTAACTGGAGTAAAAGATTTTTGTTTTTTTTTGTTTAAGTTGTAAAAGAGTAAAAGTGCTTCCTGGCAATTTTTTGCTTCAAACTTAGACAATTTTTAAAAAGTGAATTTGAAGGTCAAATATATCAAAAGGGGGAGCAGCCAAAATTTTGAAATTTTGCCCATGGATACTCTTCCTAGTACTTAAGAAAACCTGTAAGTTTCATTTCGTGGTTCACACTGGTATGAGCCTAAATCAAAGATTATGGCAGATAAAAATAAAACAAAAATACTTTTGAGAAAGTTATTAGTAAGGGCACCTGTGCTGAAAATATAAAAAATTAACAAGATGGTCAAGCAACCATTTAATTAAAATTGGCTGTTTTCATATGGAATGACCCATTATTCCATTCATGAACTCTTGCCTCTCAAATGCAGGTGCCATCTTTTTTTTAATTTTAGACTAGCTTTACATGGATGGGAATTTGTTGGCTGTCTCACTTTTTCACCAGTTTCCCCATCAAACACTCACAGGATGCTCATTTATTCAGAATCCTTTGCACTGATTTTGGCAATATCAAAAAAGTATTTTAAACAATTGAAAATTATTTATTGATAAAACAATGTTTGTATTTGAAGGATTGTCTTATTAGGTAGATATAAATATGAAATAGCTCTACATATATGAGAATTAGCATGAAAGTTGCTAACTGCAGAGCATTGCCATTCTTAGTTCTGTGGATCAGTAAATTAGTTTTCCAGGCATCCATAATTGAAATTAAATGCAGACTAGGAATTTCCCAAACTGTGCAAATTTTAAGTAAGAACTTTGATAGTTCAGCTAGAAGCTATTAGATTTGGTTCTGTTTCTCCACTGGCACTGCTCGCTTTCAAACCTTTCACCTAGCCATGAAAAAAAAATAAACACGCCTAAAATCGGATGGTTATCAGGAATTTCCATCTATGTAAAGTCAGCCTTAGTATCCATCAGATGGCAAGCTTTGAAAATTAACATTTACAGATATGACTAAATATATTTGGCAATTAAAGATGTTCCTTTCAATGGCTCCCATTAGCAATATTCAACAGTTGAATAATTGTGAGCAAGTCAGAATATTCGAAATGAATGTGAAGAATTTGTTGTTTGAAATAACTTGTCTACAATGTTTCGGAATTGGTAAATTGATAATATAGTGGCTCAATTCCCTAAGCATTGCTTAGTATTTTTTTAAGTACAAGCTGCTGCATGTAAACAAGGGCATACATTTGCATACTAGAGTAATTTCAACAGTGTTGAAAGACCGTTTTTGAAAATTCATTTGATTCCCCAGTTTTTGTGCTATCAAAATGTGATAAAAATAATAGTTAATGACAACCCTCTGTGGACCATTTAGAACAGAATGGCATGAAGGTTTTGTTTTTATATTTACTGCAAACATTGCCGATTTGTCCTGAAGCCTGTGACTTATCGATATAAAAAAAAAAAAAAAAAATGCCAACTGTTCAGTGCTTTTGAAGTGCCCTTGCAGTCTACATGCTATTGATTAGCCACGTCATGATGAAATAGGGCCAGCCTTTACTTCTGGCACCAAGTTTGACATGTACAAGAGATTATCAGCCTTGCACTTGTCAGTGTATTTCCAAAATAATGCATAAAGTAGTAAATCTTAACATTGTTTTATATCTAGAACAAAATGACCTACTGGGTGGTGGTGGTAGGTATTTACATTATTCATAAAACTAACCTCATTAAGGAGGTGAGCAAAATAGGTATGTTCATTTACATGATGTGCAAAATGTGCATTCTTATTTTGCTAATCTTTTTCTGATGTGCAAAATGTGCATTCTTATTTTGCTAATATTTTTCTGATGTGCAAAATGTGCATTCTTATTTTGCTAATCTTTTTCTGATGTGCAAAATGTGCATTCTTATTTTGCTAATCTTTTTCTGATGTGCTTTCTAATTAGTATCTAGGTGGTGCTCTAGTTTAAGATGCAACCCTAGATACAAGTGTGCTTTACCTTAATTTGAAGATAAATTGCAAAGCAATTAGGTAATATGCAATAGGTAAGTATAGATTATAACCTATTGTCATATTTTGATTTCAGAATCTTTGAAAATTAGGTTTCTCTGGAAGAAAATTCTGAATTTTGTGTAAATAAAATAATTGTAGATTTAATCAGTTTTAGAACTACTTATAAATCTTTTTTTTAACTGATTGCTGTGCCAAAGATCATATTTACCTTGCTTATTCTGTTTTTTAAGATTACAGCTGAATTAGAAATATTGTACATGTGTGTATGCATTTTAACGGTGGTCTTGAAATGCCATCGAACTATAAGTCTGACATAGCAATACTGAGACTAGTTAAAATTGCATGTAATAATATTCAGATGGCACTGTTAATAATGGTTTTCAAAGTTCAAAAAAGCAATGAAACTAGCAATTTTAAGGAAATTTATTTTCTTTGCCCTATGAAACTGTAAATAATAAATTTAAAGTTATTGTGGAAACAAATAGACTAGAAAGTGCATTGCGAAGTCATTAATCAATGAAAAGACAGCAATACTTAAATTTTGTTTGATGTGTATTGCTTTGTTGAGTGGTGTAGATCACTTACTTTGATTTCCTGAAAAGGGGCTGGGAATTTTATTAGGTAGGTTGCATCTGTATTTAAGCAGAGCAATCTTATTGCTTGACATAGCTTAGGAAATCTTTTTAAGTTTTAAAAGCTTTGATTTAATTGATTAGAATTCATTAGTAAGACATTTGCCTTTGTTGCATCAAGAGGCTGTAATTTTCTGTTGCCTGGTGAAACTTAGTATATATAATTCTGAAATCAAAATATGTCTTAAGTAAAGAAATTTCATAAAATTTTGAAAGCAAATGTTAAAGATTGCTGTAGTTTTTATGAAAACTATAGCATTGTGAAAATAATGTTTGCTGTATCCTGCTAGAATTTAGCATACAAGTATGCTAACCCGACGATATGCTTAATCAGTGTATTTAGATTTAGCATATCTAGAATAATTTATGACCCTTTTTAGTGATGAGAATTGCTGCCTGTTTCTGTTTGTAGAACAGATTTGGTTACTGCAGTACATTGAAATTATTTGAATACATACTTGAATTTATAATTTTTTGTTTTGTTTTATGATAGGTTATGTAAAAAAGTGTTCCTTTTCAGAAATGGTAGTGGAAACCAAACTAATAAGAATAAATCGGCAACATGTTGGAATTGTAAAAAAAAATGTGTGTTTGATATCTTGAAGTTGAGTTGTATGTGATTTGCTGTTTGCAAGTTCACTGTTCTTGACAATTTTAAAAGCATTCCATAAGTAATTCATTATTCAGTGATAATCTGTGTTCTGACAGTTTCATCATCACTGTTGCTCTTCATTGACCATAAGGCAACATTTTGCTATTATTGCCAAATCGATGCTAATTGTCAATGAGCTCCTATCTGTAAAGAAGCCTGTGATATGTAATTCCAAAGATCAATAACAGACAAGAGTGATGCTCATTTCATTTGTGAAACCTGAAGAAATGGATCTAAGAATAATAAAAATTATATAAAATAATAATAATAAAAAAAACCCAGCTAAAATATCATAAAGAAGAACATACCAAGGATTTTGGAGTCTGGAAAAATTGGCTCGTCATTAATAGCTGTTAATTTTTAAGCCACATCAAATCTGATGTAGTGTAAACATTTAGAAATGTTTATATTGATATTGGCTTGAATGAAATCATTGTTTTTTTGTGTAGCATTTCATTCAGAGTACCTCTGTATTATCGATTGACTACTGATTATTTTTCCAGAAATGATGTTTGTTAAAAATATTTTATGTGGATTGATTCCTCTATCAAGAAGCATTGTTTTGCATGTACTTTATGAAAGTTAAGTTTGTCTGGATTATGTGAAAATCCCACTTTTCACATTATACTTGAAAATTGACACTACTAATTCATGTCTTTATAATTGAAAAAAATTGTGGAAGATGTAGCATATCAACACTAACTTTCCTAATACCTTTGAAAGTTTGAAGAATGGGTATAATTAAAGTTCACCTATTCCATTCACTCTAAAGCAAAAACTAGTCGAAATGGGACCAAATTGCATTACATTGTAATGACACCCATGGAAAGTACATTCATTAAGAAAATAATTACAAAAGTCACCACCAGGGAGCGTTTGTAGGGGTGTATGCTGACCATGACAATGCAGTAGTCAAGTCACAACATGTTCAGTATGTTGACCACCATTATCTGCTACCATCTGAAATCTCAGAATCGCATGTTCAACTGTTGAATGCAAGGTGTCCCTGGAAATGTTGAGCACGTGATGGGATATGATCTGCCGAGGTTGCTATGTTACGATAAACCAGATCTTTAAGATACCCCACTGCCAAAAATTGCATGGGGTGAGATCCTGTGAGCATAGAGGCCACTCTGTACTGAAGTGCTGGCTGATGACTGTCATCAGTGAAACAATTGCAGAGCACCTGTTGACAATGTGGAAGGGGAACAATCTTGCATGAAGACTGTTTAATCAAGACACTGATGTTGGAGTTCTGGAACCACTGAAGTGGTTAGTAATGATGCATATTGATTGCCAGTAAATGGAACATGGAGTAGAGCTCATGCTCTACTAGACATGCATTGGGATTTTCTCATGCCCAAATGCAACAGTTATGCGTGTTAACTGCACCATGCAGATGGAAATGTGCCTCGTTCATCCAGAGAATGTTCCAGGGCAATTCTGGATCAACCTTGATCCGAATTAAGAACTGTAGTGTGAAGGTCTTTCGTGGAGGCAGCAGTTGTTGAACGTGAGAAATTTTGTAAGGATAGTAGCGTGCATAATGTTCCAAACAATTTTGACGCTGATTCTGTCATTTGACATCCTGTCCTCTTCCATTTTGGTCGCTACATTGCCAACCACTTGCACGACAACAGGCTTTCGTCCACTTCTGGCTTTCATATTCAGTGACTGTGTTTCTTCAAATATGAGGATCATTTTTCGTAACCCATTTGCAGTCATTGGACCTTGCCCGAAGACCTTTTAACAACCTAAACCTCTGCAAAGCTTCTGGTGCAGAATTCCTGTTTTGGTAAAACATTTTCACAAGTAACACACAATGCGAATGAAAATGTTTTGAGGCTGCTTAAATAATGATACAAGGGATGACGTGCTAATGAAAATTTGCATTTCTGATACCATACACTTCTACAAATGCTGCCTGGTGGCGATTTTTGGAACTAATTTTTGTTTTCATGTCATCATTATGACGTACTGCAAATTTGGTGCTATTCTGATGAGTAGTTTTTGCTGTAGAGTGTGTGGAATAGGTGAACTTTAATTATAGACACTATATTGGGAGTGAAAAAAAGTGTTTTGAAGAAGAAAGTTTCACCTACAGGACTGCCATTGTTGAAATGACTCTTAAACCCTTCACTGCAAATATTCTACGAAGAATACAACATGCCTTTTCAATTTCAAACTTCAGTGATGAACCATATGGATGAATGTTAATACAGTAGAGCGTCGATTATCAATCGACCAAAACATTGGTTAACCGAAGGCGTTTCGGTAGACAAAAGTTTTAAAAATTAATTTGCTAATTATTCAATTTCTTTCCGAGTGATAGGTCTGATGATGGGACATAGTTCCCGAAACACGTAACGACAAAAACAATGCAACGAAGTCACAGGACGGATTTAAAATAAGGTAATTTATTATCTAAAACGTGACTTGGACCATAATTAACAGTGTTTAAAATACAATATAAGGTTTTATGTTTAATATGTATCACTGTTTGTATTTCATGTTGCTCCTATGACACTGGTACAATTTTTTCGTAAATGATCGGCTATCCAAAATATCAGTTATCCGAACAGCCCCCGTGCAGCATTGCTTTGGATAATCGATGCTCTACTGTATTAAGAAATAAATAATTAAATGTCTGTATGTAGCTTTATATTTCTTTAGAATTTGTTAAAGAAAGCTGGAGGATATTTATGTAATTTTAACTCTGCAAATAATTTTTTTTTTTAATCAAAATTAACCATGAAAATGGGTTATGTGCATTTATATTAATTATCAGTTAAAGATGACTAATCTATAATTCAGTATGCCTTTTATAATTTTTAAAAGTTTTATTTTGAAAGATGAAGAACCAGTACTGCCAATAATGGCTGGTTGATCTATGTTTTTAATGCCTCCAGCTTCTCTTATCCATTTTGGTGTAACTAAAAAGTTCACTTTCAAATAAAGGTAAATTTGAAATAAATATTTTTCAACTTGCTTAGTTTTGTTCTTAATTTAAAAAATTAAGAATACATTTACTCATAATAAATAAAAAAAAAATGTTGGCAAATTACTTTCAGTGGTTTGAAAACATGATTTAAGATTAGCACAATGAAGTGAAACATTAAATGATGTTCATCCTAAGACTGGACTATATTAACCTTAATACATCTACATATTAATGTTCACATTTAAACCATAAAGTAAAATATGTTTTCAAACATTCACAGGAATATATGAAGATGGCTCAGACCATACGAAAACTGGTACTACCGTTGATTATATAATACCAGTGTGTTTGAATTGCTCTTTAATATGATTTTTCAGTTATCTAGGTGTTATCAAACGTATAGTATTGTTCTGGGTGGACATACTTTACTGTTTGCCAAGTTTAATGCAAAAATTCTTTTCATACAAAAAGTATAAAAGGAGCTGCATTTTCAATATTGTCAGTGCTCATTGTAAGAACCTATCTAATCTCCCATCCAAATGCTTGCACTAACAAGCATATTAAATAGATCTGCCACATTTAGCTGTATCAAACTAAGGAATTTAAATTAATTCCAGAATATGTAAGTTTATTAATAAAAGATGGATCAGTACTGGCTGTATTGATTCCCATCCTACAGGAACTTTGAATTATAAATACAGTCGGACCTCTATTTAACGAATCTCTATTTTGCGAACTTTTCTTTAGAACCAAGAACATTTTGCTAATTTCTTCATAAAATAACCTCCAAATAGCAAAGTGCATTTCCTATTTAACGAACTTTTTCGAGGATACAGCTGAGGGAAAAAGAAGAAATTAATGATGTGCTGATTGATGATTATCTTCCACTTGATTTTGAAGTTGAGTTTTGAAAACAAAATACAGCAATGAAGATGATGAAAATGGAAATTATAATGATGGAAGAAATAAAAAAAAACAAAAAACCTTCATATGATGAAATGCATTTGAAAAAATCCAATGTGGATTACAATTTGAAGAAAATATGCCTAAAGGTTTTTGGCGCATTGTTAAGATGTACTATGAGCAAAAACACTTTTTCAAAAAAAAAAAAAAACTGACAAAATTAACAGACTAATAGTAAAATTTAAGTACGCATATGGTAATGTATACTTTGTCATTTAAATTATTATTTTTTTAAATAATATTTATTGTTTAAACTATTTAAAACAGATTTAAAATACATAAAGTAATTTTAAAAGGTGAATCTTTAACGAATTTTCCATATAACGAACTTTTTTTCGGGATTTAGCGACTTCGTTAAATAGAGGTCCAACTGTACTACAAAAAAAAAAAGACCCTGCTAATCACTGGTTGGCCAATACTTCATCTTTTTTTACATAATGTAGTGCTAAGAAAAAAAAAAAAATGGTTTCATCTAAAATAGAGGGAAATTCTTTAATGAAAAATGATATAAAGGGACGTTACAGATGTGTTTCAAACCACTATTCTAGTGAAGAAAATCTGCGAAAGGTAAATGATGTCAAAACAAGTAAAAAATTTGTGCTGAAGCATAAAATTAAGGGCAACCCATTAAAACCCATGCGGACACTGAACATATGTACTCGATTTGAAAGAAAAAAAAAATCAAAATTTCTTCAATGAAATGTCAGCAGCATGAATCAAATCTGCAACCTTCTGAACTGAAGTCGCACGTCTTGTCCAGTAAGCCATGGGCATACATTCAAATTAAGTATCTTGTATCACTCCCTGTGTGTCAGAGATGCAATAAGAGAAGAACCAGATAAATAAAGCTCAGAGTATGCTGATATTTACACAAGAAAAAAGGTGAAGTTTCATAATTTTTTGCTAGACAACTAACTCAATCGATTTGAAATTTGGATAAGCTTTAGGGTGTTTACTATACAGGGTGTTTCAAAAATACACGGCATAATTTCAGGTATGTATT
>JAFIDM010009631.1:133665394-133740902 GCA_023159025.1 Thereuonema tuberculata | reverse complement strand
TTTTTTTTTTTTTGAAACAAAAAAATATAAAATCTATAGAGAAGCTAACTAGAACTAAACTTAACTTGACACTATTTACTAAGGTAAATATCAAAAATATGCAATTTGATTGAAGGAAATTGCTGGAAATTGTGAAAAATCATTGACGGCCAAATTGCCGTCGTTGCGAGCGGAAGTGTGACGCTAGAGGGCGCGAGCGGAAGAAAGAAAGAAAGATGATGAAAGAAAGGTTAAAAAACTGTTAAGAAATAAGAAGAGATAAACATAACACAATCTAAAGTATTATAAAGTAAATAAAAAGTGAAATTATAGTGAAAAATAACGAAACGTTTAATTGCATTTTAAGTTTTGTGGCGTTAGAAAAATTCGCGGTTCCGCTCGCGCTGACGGCAGATTGGCCGTCAACTCACTTCCTGGACTTTGGATAAGTACTGAGTCTACGAAAACGACTAACTTCATTGTTTTACATTGGCAGCTAGCAGAGGAAGGCTAAACTTAAGAATACATGCCCCTCTCACCCGGCTCTTGTTGTTCGAGGAAAAAAGGAGCGCAAAATTACAAAATGACGGCCAATTTGCCATCCGCGCGAGCGCATGAAGGTTAAGAGCCTTGTCAAAAATTATTTATGCTAAACTGAAGAAATAACAGTTCCACAAAGTAGGATGTATCTAATTCTAAGGGCCCTTACATGGATCTCAAAATAGGCACTTCAATTGAGCCATGGGGGGTGATGGTGACATTTCTTGCCAACTAACCTTGAATCATTTGCATATCTAATGGGAAGATAATTGCATACTGTTTCATTCAAATTGGACTCATTTCTTCATGGCGCTTCGATTTGTCAGTGTATGTATATATGTGTTTGTTTATATATAGGGGGTGGACACAATAATATGAACACCCATATGAAAATGGGCCATACTTTATTTGCGTAGCACAGCTATCTAGAATAGATGTCTGCCACCTAGTGGCTATGAAGGTGGAGGTATCAGTCGATCAGCAACAGTCATATGTGAAACTTGTGCTGACAGTGAAACGCTGTTAAGTCCGACTTCTCACACTTTGAAATAGATCATAGGAGCGCACCTTGCTGGAGCTTCAGTGACAAAAACAGCCAACCTTGTGAGTGTTGCAGACAAAAACAGCCAACCTTGTGAGTGTTGCAAGAAGCTCCGTGTGGAACTGTAATGACAGCCTATACAAAACATGGTAAGACGTCCTTTGCAAAACAGAACAGTGGGTGAAAGTCAAAGTCAGTGACAGGGATAGACGGGTGTTGAAGCAAATAGTGACTGACAGCACAAGATAACAATGTTTATCTCGGAGGTTATCTGGGACACCGATATCCAGGACCCTGTACTACCAAAACTATCCAATGGGAACTGCATGCTGCAAACATTCATGGCAGAGCAGCTATTCCAAAACCATTGGTGACACCTTGTAATGGGTTGAAGCAACAGCAATGATGCTAAGAGCACTGACCCTGGACATAGAGCAGTGGGGGACGTCATTTCATCTGATGAATCTTTCTATAGATTATTTCAGACCACTGAACATGTTTATGTGTGGAGTACACCTGCAGAAGCCTTTCATATTGACTGCCTCCTTCCTACTGTTAAGGATGGCGCTGTGATAATGTGGGGTGTAACATCTTGGTGTGGTCTGGGACCACTTGAATTCCTTCATGGGAAGGCCACAGCACAGCATTTTCTCAGCATTCTGGGCGATCATCTCCATCCTATGCTGCAGACTGTTCCGTGATGAACAACCTCTGTTCCAAAACGACAACGCCCCCCATTCACACTGCTCGGTGTGTCCAAGCACGGTTCGGTTAACACAAATATGAAGTGGAACATCTCGTCTGGCCTCCTCAGTCTCCTAACGTAACATAATCAAGCCTTTGTGGGCATTTTGGAGGCCAAAGTGTGTGCTAGGTTTCTATCTTCCTCCACACTTTCTGAACTACAGACCCCTCTGCATGAGTAATGACTGCATATTCCCTTGAATATTGTGCATGACCTGTATTTGTCCATTCTACGTCGGATACAAGCTGTAATTCAGGCAAAGGGTAGACCAACCTTTCATATTATTTTGTCCACCGCCTGTGTATGTATGTGTGTGTGTGACGAGAAAATGCCACACCATGAAAGAATGCTCAAATAAGACCAAACTGCATGCATATATAGCCAAACAGGTGCAGAACAAATAATTTAATTTCCAGATACAGACAAGGCTCCAGTGGCCTAAAATACAGGATAATAATAATTAGTGGGACCTCCATTTTAGGCGATACATTGCTGAACTTCACATGGCAGTGATTCTAAGAGTGTCCGAATAATATCCTGGGGTATCATAGACCGAGTCCTCAGTTCATCTTCATTTAATGGGGGTGGGAGAGTATTCAGCCAATTTCCAATTGTGTCCCACAGATTCTCGATTTGCGAGGGATAGGGCTTGACAAGAAAGCATCTGCTCACCTTGCAAAGCATGTAGGCTGATCCAAGCTGTATGTGGCCAGGCGTTATTCTGTTGAAACATTAGGTTTGGGACGCCCTGCAGATATGATAGTACCATGGGCCACAACACTTCATCAACATAGCGCTGTGCCTTTAATGTGTCCGTGCTAGAGGTGAGTGGCTGTTGGCGCTGATAGCATCCCAAATCTTGACTCCATGTTGACAGACTGTATGGCGCTCCACAATTGCAGAGGAATCAGCCTGATGGCCACATCGCCTCCAGACTCTCACACGGTGATCATCATTGGTGAGACAGAAACGGGATTCGTTGCTGAAAACTACACTGTTCCATTCTGCACCCCATGCAGCTCTGGTGCGACACCATTCTAAGCACTGACGATGATGTTAAGGGTAGCCTTCACAATGTGTGGCTGGACAACAAATCTGCCACAGCCAATCAGTGCAACACTGCTCGTGTTGATATCGGAGCATCCAAAATTCCCTGTACACTTTGCAAAATGTCGCCAGTCATGGATTGTGGGTGTGCTACGGCATGACAAATCTGATGTAATGATCCATGCCCTGTGATGTCTTGTCTCCGAGTTCCGGCCCCGCTTCACATTTTCTTCCTGTGACCGCCGTCTCCAAATGCGACCGATAGTTGTAGCATCATGTTGTGTTTCTTCTGAAATACGGCACAAGGACCAACCAGCAATCCGAAGACCTACAATGAAACCTTTTGTGAGTGCATTCGTTACACGAAATTGCATAGGACTGTGTCTTAAAGGCATTAACACTCCTTGTTCATTCTCCAGACACAGTAACAGCAAAATTACTCACTTCTTGCAGCCAGGATGATGTTTTGAATGACGACTTTACATGCTGCTTGTCTACTTATATCATGTGTGCGGTTCCTGTAATTGGCCAGAAATTTTAATCATTTGCATAACTTGCAAATGCGCATCCACTCTGCAATTTTCTATATATATATATATATATATATATATATACATACTGTATTTATTTACCTGGTATGCATTTGTATATGTTGAAGTTTAAAACAAAAAAAAATATCTAATAAACTGAAGGAGAAAAATTAAATACATTTTATATTTCAGTCTTTAATAAAATCACAAATTAAACAAATCTCAAGAAATTTCATTTAACCTGACTTTTTTCACCACATAAGGACAGCTGCTCTGGAATTATTCTTTACCAACTAGAAGAAGTCAGCATTTTTTTTTTAGTAGGCTTACTAAAAGAAACAAGCATCTTCTCTAGTGGTACTCAAAAGAAAAGTTACTGAATCAAATGTCACATTAAATTCTTGGCTAGATTTCCTTTTGGCTAAAGAATATACTTTAAAGAATTTAAAGTATATGTGCAAGATTAAGATTCGACCTAGTAAATTATTTTTCAATAATTTCTGTTAATTATTTGTCATGGGGGTCACATTTGAATAAACCTTCCTGCATGCAACTATTTCTGAAAATAGTTGGATTGAAATTATCCTATTTTATGAAATGCCTGAATCACTATAGATGTATCACAACATTAATATAAATATTGCTAAATAAAATCATGATGAATAACTGCTTATGTAACAAGATAATACAATATCAGAAGGCTAGAAAGATAATTTGGAAGACTACAGGTAGGTTTTAGCAGTGAAATTAAAGATTTGAGAGCACAGAAAATATACATCATTATATAACTAATGTATCAGTTAATACTAGTATTTTATTAAAAAAATGGTTAAGGGTTATTAAATGCCTTTGTTAAATCTAAGAACTAAATTGGATTGTAATTCTCTTGAGAAGTTCTATTTTCAAGAAAATGGTGGTGACAAATTTAAGAGAATGTTTAAATTAATAGTGTGTATTTTGTTCTTCAGTAATGAAACTGTAGGTATAGCTGGATCTAATGACTCCCAGCAACAATGGGGAAATTATTTTGATAACTGTTGAATAGCAAGGTTAGAGGTCAGAATTTATTATTTTTTTCCTAACATTTGGAAAAATTGGTGGAATTAGTTAAATTGGAAGGCTTCTTTAGTTTGTTCTAACTTACTGAAGCACTTGCTTGAACAAGGAAAATTAAGAATCAATAAACAATGTCTTAGTTGTGTGTTCATATGCAGATTGCAGTAGCTAAGACGCATCTGACACATTACTCATTGAAAAGGCTAGTACTAAAGCAAGGCAGTGTATTTCATAGATTTGTGGTTTTTTTTTATGCAATAGGTTATTACTGATAGGAGAGGGGGATTGGTGATATTGGATGCAATTATGAAAGAAATGTTTGAAATTTCTCTGGAAGTGGAGATTAATTTTGATTTGATTGGTTTTATGCATGGGTACTGAGGACTATGTTGGAATTAAGAGCTATTCAAAGTATGTGCATCACACTTTAAATACTAATTAATTGATTTTATGACAGAATCGCTACATCTGCTTGTGCCAACAAATGGAATTTCATTTCAGTTATGGAAAAAAATATAAAAGCAATGTAGTGTAAAAGTAGTAGAAATTAACATTGGAGCAATATCCCAATATAAAAAGTGCTAAATGCTCAAATGCAAGTATTATCATCTGTTGAATTCGCCAGTGGAAATGGGATGGAAGCATTTGGAGTATTAGAGAACAAGTTTGAACTTGTTCTGATTAGTTTTTGTTTAATGGCTGTGCTGGATGTACCTATTAAGCTACGTGAACACCATCCGATTTTGCACCAACTTAGTTGGCTAACTCCGAGTTGGTCCGATTTTGTCAGGCTAGAACACTATCCAACTCGCAAATGAAGTCGGCCGCGATAGCAGCAATCCCATAATTCAATGCATTTCCCCCAGCAGCTGTGGAATATCTGAAATAATCGAGGTTTTGAAACCTCTCTGATAAATTCTGCCGCATACAATTACTGCATTTCAGTATAAACTTTATTTATGCATGAAAGAAACTCGCAATACTGTGATATTCATTGTGTACTCGCTTGTCATCGATTTGAAGCGGTGATAATCGTTTATGGGCGCCATTTCTTTCCATGGGCGTGATGTCATGACTGACATGTTCCAATGCTGCCTTGTGATTGGTAATTCCGACCAACTTTCCCGAATTGGGCAACTGAGTTGGTGCAAAAATCAGATGGGGTTTGCAGGGCTCGGGGCACACTCATGGATTTCAGTTGCAAAGTAATAAAATAATAAAAGGAAGAAGAAGGGGAACTTTCTTGCCTCGAGCAGGGCAATAATGGGTTTGTATTATGTTTGTGGTTGCCTCGGGTTTTTTAGTCAGACCTAGAAGATGGGTCAGTTTCAGGTTATTTGCCAAAAAAGAATCAGTCACTGGGGTTCTTTTGACTGGCAGAATGACATAACAGCTTCTAAAACTCACTGCAAGAGAGTGAATTGTGTCACTACTGCATCCACACATTTCATTAGCTTTCGAAACTTTTAAACTCGTTTACTGGAAAATGATGTTTTTTTGAGTTATGGCACAGTTGCAGCAAATGAGTGTTATATCAAATCATAAAGCCAAGAAACATATTAACTAATGATAAATATACTAGCACATTAAAAAAACAAACAGGCTTAAATAAATCATGTGACCATGGGATAGCAAACAAGATGTCCAGTTACCTCTAATCAGTTAGATAACAGTGAATATATTTCTCATAGTCAAACAACTGTCTCAAGAATAAATTATGTTTATTACAAGACGGTAGACGAGTTCTAAAAGCTACAAATTCTATTGCTCAGTGAGAACAATGAGGTGTGGAAATTTTAGAAGGAGCTTAAAAGCGGCAGCGGGTCTTTGTAAAGCATTACAGGGAGAAATTTATTTGACCAATCTGTAGTTCAAATATCCTCATTCTCAAGGAAATTGCTGACAAACTAAACTTAATGTGAATAAGCATTAACATCCATATAGAGAAATTGGAATACAATTTCTTTCTATGGCAAATGTCTACCACATAATTTTGTGCTGTTACATGCATTCAAAGTATCAAATTTTTTAAGAATATCTTTTCACTTACAGAAGTTAGAAGTCATTATTCTGAACTATTTTTTTTAAGAATGATGAATTAAAAAGGAAGTTATATTACAAATAACATGCTACAAACTGATTATAGATGGTTGAAATACTGCAAAGAAAGACTTTAAGAAAGGAAATTCCAAATTAATGAAGACAGTGACTTAATTACTAAAGGTGCACTTATAAATATATAAATTAAAATTCAGTATTATAAATTCAGTTGCAGTGAAAGGATTAGTAACAAACAAAAACACACTGAAGGTAGTCAATGGCAAAGAAAACAATTTCCAAAGATAAAATTTTATTATAATACTGATTCTTTATACCAGTCTAAATACACATTTATGATCGAGAAGTTTCACTAAATGATGTATGAGTTTATCAAAATATGTTTTTATTTATAAAAACATATTCATAGGTAATAAATATGAAAACACCTCCAATTCTTAATAACCTACTGCTCAAAACTAGTAAGGGATTTTTGTGATTTTTGTGATTTTTAACATAAAGTGATGAAAAAACTGATATACACTCATTAACAAAAAAAAACGACGCACCTAGAAGGAGTTGTTCGATGCAGACAAAAATTGGTGGAGAGGAAGATTATGTACAGAATAGAAAATGATTAAACTTTCAGACAAACTGAATGATTTATTTCAGAGTTACAAAGTAATGAGCTCAATAAGGTGTTGACTCACCTCTACCCTGAATGCAAGCTGCCACACGACATGACATAGAGTGATAAAGCTCCCTGATGGTCTCCTGCGGTATTTCTTGCCAAATTTGCTCCAATTGTTGGGCTAGGTCATCCACATTCCCTGGTGGATGCAGTCGCCTTCCCATCATATCCCAGACATGCTCGATTGGAGAGAGATCTGGGGATCTGGCTGGCCAAGGAAGTGTTTCACAAGCTGCAAGACAGGTCATAGCAACATGTCCCGTATGTGGTCTGGCATTAGCTTGCTGAAAAATAAGGCCAGGGTACTGCAAAAGGAAGGGTAGCAAAACAGGTCTCAGAATGTCGTCGACGTACCGCTGTGCTGTAAGTGTGCCGAAATGACGACCAAAGGGGTCCGGCTATCAAGGGAAATGGCACCCCAGACCATAACTCCTGGTTGAGGGTCTGTGTGGCGTGCAATAGTGAAAGCAGGATCGGCATGATTCCCTGGGCGTCTCCAGACATGTCTGCGACGATAGTCAGGACACAGTTGGAAGCGGGATTCGTCGCTAAACACTATACATCCCCATTCAGCATCATTCCAACCGGATCGAGCCAAGCACCACTGTAATCTGGCCCGACGGTATGCAGATGTGAGTGGCAGGTGGCGTAGCGGTCGGTACGAGCGTAGATGTCGCTCTCTCAGCCGTCTGTGAATGGTCATAGTGGACACTCGTGTGCGGGTCGCACGTCTGATGGTTGATATCGATGATTCAGGCGCTGTGACAGCTGATCTGACAATCACTCTATCCTCCCGCTCTGCTGTGGCCCTAGGGCGACTGCTACCTTCATGACGCTGAAATCAGCCATTGTCCACACATTCCTGCCAGCATCTTCTAATCGCCACATGACTTCGACCCATATGACGAGCGATTCTCCGATTTGCCAAACCTGCCTCTTTCAATCCAATGATATGACCTCTTTCAAACTCTTGACAGTTGCACGTAATGAGCTCGAATCCTGCGGCGAGGCATTTTTTCAGTCGTTGAAAGGTATCCTAACTCGCAATGCAACAGAAATTTTGACCATCAGATTGAGAATCGCTTCTTATATATACCTGCTGAGTGCGCAGTTCTGATGTGCTGTAGCTCTCGCTATTCATTCATTGGACACCAAAGTTTAATCATTTGCATGGGTGGTCCCAATGTCTTTGCATACGAAATTTCATTACAATCGGACAACTCCTTCTAGGTGCGTTGTTTTTTTTGGTAATGAGTGTACTTCAAAAGTCTTTGATGTTTAAAGCTAACTCTATGAACAATACGGATCAGTTACAAAAGAGGAACAGAACATTGAAATGATAATTCTAATATTGTTGCAAATTGTTTTTTCTAATTCAATAAAAAGTTGCAACTACTTACATGTTTAACTTGATAATGTTTAGCAACATGAATGTGCTACTTGGAGAACAACTGGAAGGCCAGACTTCAGAGATAGTGACAGAAGCAGTCTAAAGGATCTCAAAGCCTCATCAGTAGAATGTAGCTGGAATAGTATAAAAAAACACCAGACATGACTTGTCAACAACAGTAACAGCATAAGACAACAAGTAGTTATCTAGGTTAATTTGGGTTAGGAATGGTTGACTAAACTGCAATATCCATTTATTATGGCCACATGATGATATATCTTCACACAAACTGTATATAGTTAGCTTCACCAAAGAAGTATGTTTGGCAACTTGATAGTGTGTATGCTCCTCTGCACATCACGAAAGAGACTGCAGAAAGTGGACTGAAGACCATTGTAAACTAGACAAGGAACAGATCATTCCAATCTTTCTGATGACTTGAGGTTCAGTCTGCAACCAATAATTACTGTTTCCCTGCGTTATGTGAATGAGGAACATGAAATAATCTAGCCTTGAGAGCAATACCTTCAGTGGTGGTGGAATTCTTATTTGGGCAGGTCTTTGTCATTTAGAAGGAACCATGACTATGGCCAGATATTGATATGAGATCCTGCGACCTGTCGATGTGTCCTGAGCCACGGCAGTTGGGATAAGTTCATTTTTCTAGATGATAATGTATGCCCATACTGAACTTAGCTGATGAAAACATGCTAATGAAGAGATCATAAAACATACAAAGTCAACAATGGGCTTTTCATTTCTCAACTTATGGAAAACTCTTGGCAATTGTACTGTAATTTGCCAATCCTCTCTCTGGTATTTCAGGATGGAGGGGAAATCTCTTATGAAGTTCTGAATATCCTCATCCTTTTATACTTTACAATTTACATGTTTTTGAAATATTAATATTCGTACTGGGTCTGTTAGACCTGTTTTAATATTTAATGTATTACCTAAACATTACAAATTTTAATGTATTATTAAAATGATGGTAGCCTATTAGAGCATTATTTTTTTCAAATATTTAATGTACAGAAACAAGATAAAGGCTTATTCATACTTGCATGACAAAAGTTAACATAAAATGTATTTACTATAAGAAAAATAAGTCCTAATTATTTCATTTGATCAAGAAATAATTATGGAGCACAATTTACAACAATATTTCTATCTTACTGATTTGAATAGGATTTTGTTCTAGTTATTTTCACTACCTCTCATCAGACAATCTTTTGACCCAAGCAGTAAAGAAAGTGTTGGATTCAGCAAAACTGAACCACAGATAAAGTTTACAGATGAAAGGATATGTTTCTGGGAAGCTAACTAAGATAACTGTTACCATCCAGTGTAAATAACTTAAAACTAAGCAGCACAAGTCTCTCAGACCTAGTAAGAGGTCTGCTGGGCTAATGGTTGCTAATAACTATACATTATGCTAGAGGGCCTCCTAAACACTTTGCTATAGAGGAACTGCTTTCCTAGATTTATTCAAGTTCAACTTCTTTTCTGACTCCAACTCCTAACGTAAGTCAAATGTGACTCTGACTCATCCAAAATTCTACTGATTTCACTACTCCTCAACTCTTGCAATTTTATATAATATTTTTTTTATTGGAGTTGGTTTTTTTTTTTTACTCCAACTCCAATAAAAATTTAGACACTTGACTCTAACTCTACAATCCTGCAATATTGTTAATTGCTCAAAAGCTTGTGCTATGTCAAGGTTCATGCTCTGGCTGTCTCACATCCATTTTAATACAACTCTACCAGGTGTCTATTCATGGTTCCTACCCAAATATCCTCTAATTTTTTTAAAGCAGTCAATCAAATACATCATTCTATAGTCATACACTGCAATTACTTTAAGTTAAAGAAGTAATTAAATTAAAAGAAATGAGATAATAGAGAATACCAAAAACAAAACAAAAAATAAATTATGCAAATCATATAATATACTACATAAAATTAAGAAATAATAACGATAATTTCTGCAGCTAAAAATGACATCAATTCAGATATAATTTATAAAATTAAATATAGTAACTGTCAATACTTTTATACTGGTGAATCTGGTAGATTCATAATTGAATGAATGAAAGACAAAGCTAGCTGTTTAAAAGCCTAGAAATAGCTCTGAATGGTGTGAAAAAAGAATTTTTTTTAGTTAATAATTCTGGAAGTTTATTATAAAGGAGTAGATATATTATTATAAATGAGGTGATCAATAATTTGGCAGGTAAATATTAATAGTTGGTTAACCAAATAGAAAACTGCTTAAGCCAGACTTACCTTTAAAATAATATAAAGTTAATGCTAATTATTATTTATAAAAAAAAAAACAACAACAAACAAACCAAACGGCTGATGTCATATTGTTATTATAAGTAAACTTAATAACATGTAGCTTATTATAATGATTTGCCAATTCTACATTGTTAAAAAAATATAGGAGCATTCTCATAATATTCTTTGGTTAAGCACTTTAAGAAACTGCATAAAAAAATTCACAAAACCTAGGTGCATTCAAAGTTACAGAAAAAGAGCATCAAATTTAATAATGCATTCTAACATTCAAGTAAGAACAAATGCACAAAACAAATAAATAAAATTGCTTAATAACTGCTGTAATTTTTTTTAAAGACAAAAGAAAGATGAATTTTATGGAAAACAAATTTCTGAATGATTACAGAACATAAAAGCTAATAATTTCTACCTAAAGAAGAAAGTTAATGATAAAATAACAGTGGCACTTAACTTTCAAAGTATGTCAAATAAATTTAATGAGATATTACTTAATACAAACCTTAACCTGCTCTCCAGCTCCTGGGAGAGGAATATTAAAATTATCAAGAAAATAATACTAATTTGATATCAGTGATCATATGAAGATATGGTAATCAAAAAAAGTGAACCATTACATAAACCTTGATTACAGAAGACACACTTATGATTCAAGAAAGTTATGCTTGAAAGTTAACTGAAGGACACTTATGATTCAAGAAAGTTATGCTTGAAAGTTAACTGAATGTCTTCATGATACACAATCATGCTATTAGGACACCTGATGTAAAAGTTAACAAATTTAAAAGGAAGTAGGAATAAGTATGACACCTCCACAAAACTAAAAACAAAATAAAGGAAATTCATGTGCTGTCCTTTGACAGCCTCAATGAATTTTCCATGCACAATTAAAGTAAGAAAAAGCACCTAAAAATGCATTAGCACGTTAAAAAGGGTGAGACAGTGTTTACAAGTGACATCCCAAAACATCTGTTTCGAAATGTCACTTGTAAACACTGTCTCGCCCTTTTTAAAATGTTTCACAAATTTAAATTTCAGTTACTGAGATCTTTGTGATAGGAGCTGATTATCAGGAAACATTTGTAGCTGTTTCTGAAACCATTCTGGCATTAACAACATTTTCTTAAACAGCAGTGTGCAAATAGGAACCTTTAAAGGTTTTAAAAAAAGATCATTCCATCCAGTGAAAATTTCAGATGGACCTTTGTTAGAATTACGATTAAGTGATGATGTATTGATTCCTGTACATCACGAATGATGCCTTAATTACAGTGTGACAATTCAACAGTTTAATTTCTCATCAGTGAATTAAAGTTCGCTTATGGTGTGGAAAAAAAAAAAAGCCCTGAAAAGATATTTATTAGATCAATGTTCCATAGTCTTATTTGAGTCATGACCACCTTTTCTAATAGTCAAGTAACTTGCAAACCCTCCCCCCCATCCATTTGCATATAAAGACATTTTGAATAATGTAAGAAAAATACATTAAAAAAAGATTTTTCAGAATTCAGCAGCAGCTTCTGTGAGAATACAGAGCCCTGATTTGAAAAGCTAGTTTCTGAAAAACAGGCACATTTATCATATTATTTTTTTTTTTTTACTTTATAACTACTGAAACATTTTTGTTTTTTATGTTCAACATTTATGTTTATGTTCCTAAATATAAAGTAAATGTATGTTAATATGGCACTTTTTTTTTTATTTTGTAAATCCTCTCGTGACCCCCTCCCCAGGAGAACCACTGCATTAGATCTACAGCTCCATGTCAAGGACATATTCATAAAATTCTTAAAAAACTGCAATATGTAGTGTCATAACAATTTCAACCTAATTAAAATATGCCACAGGGATCTGAAATATTAAAAACATTAAGTTCTACTTACAATGAAATACTGAGTTCTTCATGTTCACTGTAAGATTAGCAGATATTTAGAAATCATTTTGTTCATGCCACATTATAATAATAAAATTAATGTGTTCAGCAATCAAGAAGCCTTTCCAGCTTAGTTTTATCTTCAAACAACAATTCAACAATAAAAATTGTTTTTCATCAATTCAAAAGAGTTTATCCTTGTAGTAAGAATGCTAACCAACAAAGTAAATACTGAGAACATAAATCCCTTGGTTCATCTAGTTGACGTTTGCTCTTTCCTAATTTTGAGACCATCAAGATACAATGATTTCTACAGGAAATAAGATTAACAATGAATGCCTATTTTTAGATATTTATTTGTATAATCCTACATCATTCCAAGTCTGCCATTTTAATATCTTCATACAAACTACTACTTTTTTCCCCCTCAGATGCTTCAGAGGAAAGAGAGAGAGACAGAATTCTATGAAACTACTTACAATTCTCAGCAATAGAAACCATGGTTCACCAAGCTAGAAGTTTTTATGGTACATCCCAAAAGCAACACTACTGCCTTACCATATCATGCAGTTAAACATTCAATTAATATTCAATTTCCAGTTCATCTTACAGATGGTAGTGGATCTTCAGTTCTACTTGGAAATCATCTCAGGGCATATGTTGGAAGGGATTTGCTCTCCTTACTTTCTCCAGTATCTCCAAAGAATGGCTTTTTATCTAGTTTGTGAAAATAAGATATTCAGAAATAGCTGGAGATGGGTGTTTCAGGCTAGATTTTTTTTTTGCACTTATGTTACATTGTTGGAAAAGGAACAGTAAAGTTCCAACATGTCAAGCCTATCTTTAGATTGGTTCAGATTCTCTTGATAAAGGATTTACTCTTTATCTTTCAATGATCTTAAGGCTTTATGGATTGAGTTTGTCAAAGAACAAGTTTCACAGATGTTAATAGTTCATGCTATCCATACCATCTCAGGGAGAGGAGGACTTAATTGATTAGCTATCTTGGTCACCTCATTGTTTATCTGAAAGGCTAAATGGAAGTGCTAACAATTTTAGTATAGTACAGTATGCGCCAAAACAAACAATATTGAAATATTTGTGTACAAAAAAGGTTTGTGTGAGATACAGAACATAATAACAACAAAGAGGAAGTGAAAATAACTCAGAAGTGATACAGAATGCAAACAGTAGAGGAAGCTTGCGGTGCATGGAAGTCAATTTCCATGTTTTCTGAGGCATAGCCCATGTTCGATATGCTGTCCATTGCATTGTAGGCAGTACTTCTTAACACTCACACAAATTCTCAAACATGTCTCTAAAGAGAGGCTGCTTCATTCCTCTGACACATGCCACAATCTTTTGACGTAAGTCACCAATGGTTGCCAGTAAGTTCTCTTGGAAAATGCTTTCTTCAGCAGACCCCACATGTAAGCATCCAGTAGTATAAAATCGGGTGAATGAGATGTATATGACAAGGCCATTCCAATGGAAATGATGCGATTACCAAAATTAGCATGGAGCAACTGAAGTATGTTCCTTGCTGTGTGGCAAGTGGCCCCATCCTGCTGAAACCATTGTGTGAAGTGGCAGCTTATGTGCACGGCAGAATCTGATGAGATCCCCCAGAAATGGGCGTGAGAATGTTTTCTCTGTACCGCACCTGGTTCTCAGTCACAGGATTGCCATGATTATACTCAACAAAATAAGGGCCCTAGATTCCATTTGCAGACACTGCACACCATATGGTTCACACTCATTATGGAGGGGTTTCTCGAAAAGGATGTTTGGCTGTTCAAATCCAAGAAAGCGGGTTGTCTGTAGATTGATAAATCCATTCAAATGAATATGACTTCATCAGAAAACCAGACATTTGACAGGAAAGCTTCATCATCGTACGCCATTGTTAACAACATCTTAGCAAACATCCTTATCGGCATTGCTCAGAAGTTGTCCTGTCTGTATCTTATATGCAAACCCACCAATTTCCTTGAACAATCGTCTGATAGATGTTTGACTAAGATTCATTTTTAACAATGTTTGCAGGAGACTTCGTTTAGGTGACTGTAACACCTGCTCAAGAAGCCTTTCTCGATTCGCATTTGTTGTGAGAGTAACTTGACGTCTGATGCAGTCTTTGTGCTGTCAAAACCCTGCCCATCGAACAAAATTTTTTAATGATGGTGAACATAACTATGTTTGTGGATGGTGGTTTTTGAAATCATTCTCAAAATGCATTTCCAATGTTTAGCAAACTTAATAATTTTTTTTTCCTTCATTGTTAATACCATTTAAACATCAAGTCAACCAACATAAGCATACTCTTACGTGTCCATGACAACGTTTGATATGTTATCTTGTGGTGCACATGAGCAACAAAGGTTTGTGACGTTCGGCATTGTTTGTTTTGGTGCATACTGTATATCTAATGTATAATCTGTGCTGTTTTTTTATTTTATGGGACATCTAAAATTAATTTTCATTTGCTCACATATTGTTGCAAATTATGCTTGTTTAATGCAATCTTTATCAAATAGAAGAATTGAAACTAAAACAATAGCTGAAAGCTTTCAACAAGTTCTTTGCTTCTTTTAGTTTCCCTCAATTCCTATAAAGTCAAACAGCGCCTGGTATTAATCAAAATTTCACAATAACCCTGCAAAGGTGCATTGTTCCCTTGATAATTTTTCTATCCTTCATTGAAATCTGTCTGTGTGTGCAAGGAGGAGAATGCATGTCTAAAGTTTGGGCTATCATAATATGCTTCATAATGTTTACTCTCTGGACCTTTTACAATTGAATCCCCATACTAATTCATGGAAAAATCCATCAGTCATTGTCTTGATAGTTTTCTCTTTATTAGAAGTTTTCCTGATGATGGATAATATTTTTATCTGTTTCTGGTAAAAGTCTTGCTACATCAAGTTCAAGATAATGTTCAAATTTTAGTAAATTAGCATATCATATCATAAGATCCAAAACATCTTCAACACCAAATATATATAAAAAAACAAACATATATAGTTATTTATGAATTTTTGAAAAGTTCTTAATTTCCTTTGTCAAGTTTTAAATAATATAAACAATTTACAGATGTTAATTACCATGCCATGTCACACATCCTGGACATTGTTACAAAATAACCATCAAATCAATACTCCTTTCATATGAAAACTAACCAAAACTTTCCTTTAAAATTGTTGAAATTATGTTATATTCATTCTTTAAAAAACCAATTCTTCAAATTTTACAGTTTTATGTTTCTTATTTATACTAGATAATATTATATCTCTCGCCAGTTTTACTGACTATTTCTAACCCTTCATTTCTATTGATATTTTCATTCTTTGTATTTCTCATAAACAAACTTTCAATAATTTTTCTTGTTTTCTTATCTTTTTCACCATACAGTATTTTCACTTCCATTTTCATACTTATGATTTAAATTACAGCAATGTTCTACTAATTCCGATTTATCTTTCTGCTTCCTTTTAATATAATTTGCGTGTTCATATACTCTCTCTTTCACTGTTCTTTTACTCTCTCCAATATAGAATCCCCCCAATTTAGACATTCTCTTTTATACACTATACCCACGTCATACTTATTTTCACTTCTGTTCAACTTTTGGCTTAAATTTTCTTCAACTTATTCTTATATTCAAATATGACTTCCATATTTTTATATATTTGGTGTTGAAGATGTTTTGGATCTTATGATATAGGAAGAAACATTATAAGGAAGAGGTATGGACTTAAGTTATATAAATTAGCATATCCTTAATCTGAATTAGAAATTCAAAAATGCTGAAACTCATCGATTACTTTTTTGGTAAAATCAAATAATTTTTTTTTCAAAAAAATTACAAAATACTTTTTCTTTACAGTGTTTTAACAATCTCATCCTCCCAAGAGTTGAAAACTGATGACTGTAATAAAAAGGTTATGCAAATTCAAAAATGATATCAAAAGCGATATAAAACATTTGATATTATATATAAAAAATGGAGGAGAAATGAATTATGTAAAATTCTAAATTTCTGTTTCACTGCTTATAGGCATTAAATAATTCTTGATTAGATATATTCACATCTACACATTACTATATATGAATATATAAAGCACTAAAAATGTTCAAAACAACATCAACAAGAAGTTAAGACGATAGATTTTTTTTTTTTTTTTAAAGATTGACAGTAGATACCTCAACATTTCTAAAACCTTAAAGGCTGCAAAAGTTTATCAAAATGGTAGTAGTGCACATTGTCTACAGCTGCACCAAATATACAAGGGATGAATTCCAGCTTACCATAAAATTGTGAGTCAATACATCAAGGACATTCATTTTTGGATTCAGAATATCTCGAGAAGAATCACCAAATTTTGAGTTGGGGCAAATTTAAATATCTGAGCTTACTGGAAATCAGCTGTGCTCCACATTCTTATGTTCTGACTGTACTGTAACACTGCATTCTTACATTTGCTTTTCTATCCTACTAGATTAATGACCACAGCCTTTAAACAAGTTTTAAATGTTATCCATTTTCTTTATTTTCTTATATTTATTTTACTGACTTATTTGGATCCCAGTGCTGTTCAATGATGGATTTATATTTTTACATCAGTGTTTCCTTTTGGTTACCTGTGATGTCAAAGATGCCTGGATGATCTGTTGAAGCTTCCTCTGTCAAGGTGAGTAATCAATGCAATTTGCTTTTCAAAACTAATAAATAACATGCTTTAATTTATAAAAATGATTTCTATTATTAAAATTTTCCACTGTAGTTTTAAAATCCTCTACATCTAAAAGGGTTTTGTCTCAAACGAGAATTTCATTTGATCCTAGTTGGGGGAAGCAAATGTAGCTTGAGACCTCACTCAAGTTCAAAATTATTCAGTGAATTCAATGATTTTTGCAGTTCCATATGTATAGTTAATGTTTCAGGAAGCAGTTTTACAAATTAAAACATTTTGATTGACTGATCAGAAAAGTTGAAAGGCCTGCCATATTGACTGCAAGCATATTTCTTTGAAAAAAGATGAGTGTGATATTAGAAAAACCAAATAATTATGAAACCTTTTTATGTACTAGTTTTAAGAAGTAAATTAATTTTTTTTTTTGAACAATAATTATATCAAATGAAGTCACACCAAAAGTACAAAAAGTATCATTGCACCATGTGACAATCAGATGATTTTTCTTTTTTTAAGAGAAGTTTTTAATTTGGAAACAGGAAAACATTTTAAAGAGGTTAAAACAGGAGAAATGGAAGGCTTAAGAAGTATTTGAATTCTATTATTAAAAAACTGAAAACTGGCATTGGCAATGTCTTTAGCCCCATAGAAATTTAATGAAGAACTGACAGGACATTTCTAGAAAACAGCTTTTCTTAAATGTTAAGTTTTCCCAAATAATTTTCCTATAATTTATTTTAATAACAAATTTCCTTGAAAAAAGACCCCCCCCCCCGTTTTTTTTAATTAATTTTGTTAATATTGAAGGAACTGTTTGGGTGGGGAGTCTTTTCCAACCAGTTGATAGGACAGGCATTCGGTTCTAAGGCTGACTACATCTGTTGAACGCTTACCAATAACTCGTTAGTTCTCACAAGTATTCAGACTCTTCTGTTCCTGCTAATCTGTTTAAAATATTGAGACAAATGTGGCTGGAATTATGCCAAAATCCTTTATATCCTCTAATAATTATATGGCACAGTCCAATTGATATTCTAATTTCTGAGTAACTTCTTTTATTGCCAAGCTGGACTTATATCTTGGGGCTTTTTTTTGAATTTCAAGTACTGTTCAAAATGATGCACAATAAGGTAAGATGCCATCTATTTCCTTTTTATAATTTTACTGCAATAATGGTCGACACTGTTAAATAGCTCCTAACCACAAGTTCTACGAGGGTCATACTGGAAGTCACGAGCAACAATTTTTTAACTATCAGATTAATTTATTTTTGGAAAACCAAATATATCACATTATTTTTCAGACTATTCCTTATTTTTCCACATAGTCTCCATTTTTTTGGATACATTTTTCCCACCGTTGTGGGAACTTTAAAATTCCCTTACAGTAGAACTCTGTTCCAGCACTTGAAAAAACTGACGACTGCTTTCATGATGTCCTCCATTGTTTCGTAGCGTTCGTCTGGCATGCCTTCCTTTGCAGCACTAAAAAGATATTGGTGCTAAGTATTTGTATTTTCTATATTTTTCACATTATTTATTTCCGTATTTTCCATTTTCTGAATTTCCTCCAGGGTGGAATGAGCAGTGAGGCCTCGCGTTGTTGTGCTGCAGGATGATCTTCTTCCCAGGACGTTGATCACACAATGCACAACAGAGCTTATGAAGTGTCATGATGTACCGAACAGCATTGATGGTATGCCCAGGTTCAAGAAGTTCCACCAGAATCACATCATCTGCATCTCAGAAAATGGAGCCCATAACTTTTCTAACTGATGGCCACTGTCTTTACCTTTTTTGTTTTGTTTTTGAATTGAAGTGAGATGTCATTGCATACTCTGCCGTTTTGTTTCTGGTACATAATGGTGGGACCAGCTTTCATCACCCATCACAATACTCGTCAAAAAAATCTCCTTCATTTTCATATTGCTGAAGAAGTTCTTGAGCAATGGTTTTTCTCTGAATTTTGTTATCTTGAGTCAATAAACGGGGAACCCAGCATGTGCACAGTTTCTGATAGCCTAAACTCTTGATCATCTCCTGGACTGCACTGTGCCCAATTCCAAGTTGTACTGCAATGTCATCCACTGTTAAACGTCAATCTTCCTGAATGATGTCATCCACTCTTCCTTGTTGCGTTAGTTAGAGGCAGTATGCAGGCGGTCACTATGAGGCTTGTATTCGATGCTTATGTTGCCATCTTTGAAATGTTTTGACACTGCTGGCTCCCATGCACACTGAAATATCTTATGAATTTCGGCAGTGGAGATTCCCTCTTTAATTCAATCACAGAACACTGGCGAAACGAAACATCACTTGCAGCCATTTTGTATCAGCTGTCTGTGGTCATGTGATAGAAGCTAATGATATCATGACTCGCTCATGGCTCTGCCATAATCTATAGACAATGTTCTTGCTTTTTCATAATTAATATATTGTGATTTTTAAAAAAATTGTTGCCCCTGACTTTCAGTATGGCCCTCGTATTTGAAATTCTCATCAGTAAATGGAGGCGTACCATGTTATCCACTGCCAACAACTTCTCTTTTCTTCAAAGTACTGATGTATCTGGTTGCAATGATGCCATGAATGCAATGCATTGTCAATTCATTGATAACAATGACTAGATTAAAGTTGATGCATCATTATGTAGTGAATATCTCTGGCAACATTCACTTTAAAATGCTCTAAGGAACACAGATTGTTTGTTGTGGGATTCTTTTGGGTTCTACTCATGCTCCTGCCTAGTATATATAATGGGGACCTTGAGAAATCAGTGATAGATTAATAACAGTGTGGAGGCTGGAAATATTCTGGAAGACTATTCCAAAACAGATCTATCAATAGGACAGTGTTGTAGTAGGTAGTATTTCAGTTCCTTAGTGCCCACAGAATTTCTCTTCTACCCTGACCTGTATATATCTTCCAGATCATTTGCACACTGAACTTAAAATATAGCAGCGTCCACCATTATCTGAAGATGATCTCCACCTGAATAGATATAATATTTCTTGTGTGCTCATTAATTTTGTTCCATTTGATGCCATATTGCACATAAACTGTCATGAGAATTCATGGAGCAATACTAGTTTAGAGTATTACAGGGAATTCATCATCTTGATCTTTATCAATGGCATCATTTATTTTATAAATCAAAAGTTATTTAAATTTCAGTATCACTTTATTTCGGTGTCTAGGATTCGCATGGTCAACAAACAATAGTGTATATATTATAAAGTTTTGGTGTAAGTTTTTGTATTAATAGGAAGATAAATAACACAATAAAAAGGTAAGTTTGTGTCTGATTGTTAAGAGTCCTTTACTCTAAGGAGTTTCAAGTGTATATGTAGTTTCATTTAGTAAGTAATTCTTTTGAACTTAAAACAGTGACTTAATATTTTGATTTAAAAGGGGTCCAAGGGAGTGTGATGCGCAATATATTATCTCTTTGAGATATCTTAGCCTCTCCACTCCAGTCCCACTCTCACCTACACGAGGTGGACCCTGTTAAGCCAAAAGCTGTTTGGTGAACAAACGAGAGAAGGGAGCCTAAATTCCTAATTATACTTTAATGTATCCTGAAGAAAAAAATTCCCAACAGTAAATGCATGACATCTAGAAGCATCTCAATTGGCAGAATATCCCTGAAAAAAGGTAAGATATCTTTGACATTATTATGCATCAGCTAGTTTACTCATTTAATGTAAGACTGTACTGAAAGAGTATAAATTTATTTCATTAGAATCCTTTTAGTAAAGATAATAAGGCCGCACAAATTTATTGGGTGAGTTCAAAAGTTCTACCCGTTTTTATTACCCATAAAGAAGAGCAAATAAACACAAAATGAACAGTACCTATTATTGTGCATAATCCCCATTGCTATCTAGGACCTCTTGCCATCTTTCTGGTAGGAGATGAATCCCACGGCGGTAAAATTCCAGTGGTTTCGAGTCAAAAAAGTCTTGGATGGCAGTTTCACGGCATCAAGATCATCAGATTTTCTGACTGAAGGAATTGTTCAACGCACGAAATAGGTGATAGTCAGTTGGTGCCAAGTCAGGAGAATAGAGAGGGTGGGGTAAAACCTCCCAACCAAAGCCCAGTAACTTTTGGCGAGTGATGACAGCAGCATGTGGCCTGCTGTTAGCGTGATGAAGGATAACACCGTGACGATTGACAAGACCTGGCCGCTTTGCTACCAAATTTGAATGCAGCCTGTCTAACTGTAGACAGTAGAAGGCACAATTGATGGTTTGGTTGAATGGCAGGACCTCCCAGTGAGTTATTCCCTGCACATCCCACCACACACACTCAATAACACATTCTTGGGATGAAGTTCTGCTTTCGAAGTCGATGCAGGCGGATCAGAAGGGCGACACACAGTCCTACGACACTTTATGTTAAGGTACATAACCCACTTCTCATCTCCTGTCACAATACATGTCAAGAATGGGTCTTTTTGTACCGGGAAATCAAGGAAACACAGGTGGCGATTCGGTCATCCCGTTGCTTAGCTGTCAGGTTATATGTAACCCAACGATCAACTTTCTCATAAAACCCAACGTAACCAGCCGTCTCTCGACCGTTGTCCGGTGTACGTTGAAGGTCTCCGCTAATTCTTGCACGGTTGGGTTTGGGCTGTTCCTTATGGCTTGGTCAATATTGTCCTCTCCAACGTGTGATGGCCATTCACTCCTAGCCTGATTTTGGCAGCTTCTGTCTCCTTCCCTAAATTTATGAAACCATCGACGACATGTGCTTTTGTCTACTGCATCCTTTCCATAAACTTGACAAACATTGCGACATGCTGCGGCTGCCGTACTCTTTTTATCGAACTCGTATAACAAACAATGTCTTTTATGCTCCTTCTCGCGTTCCATGTTACACCCTCTGATATTTTTTTTGAGATGATTAACTTTGTGAGACACGATGCATTTATATGTGAGGCATCCACACGTTTGATTGGCAGACGATTTGCGTCATTACAATGTCATGTGTGAGGGCAATTCCATTGCAAATTTTCATATCCAAAAAGGGGTAGAACTTTCGCACTCACCCAATAGTAAATTTAAACATGTAGCTAAAGGGACAGTTTCAAACATTTTCTTCATCAGAGTAATAATGCTTAGAAATATCTTAAAATATAAGTGAGAATACAAAAACAAATATAGAGAAATGGCCAATACAAACAAGGTTGGGGGTTTTAATTAGCATTACTGGATGAGAAGTATTGCTGCATTACTGTGGCAACAGGTAGAAAGACTTAGGGAGGGGAAATGCTTAGGAAGGTTGAAGTCCTACTGATGAATGAAGGAGCTTCAAATAAAAGAAATAAATATTAAAAAAAAGAAGAACTAGTGAGACAATATAAAAAAGCTACTGTGCTTTAAGAGGCAGAGAAGAAAACCCAGGTATTATCCATCATTTTCAGTGTATTCTAAAAATTTTAATTCTACAGCGGTAAAATACTTTATCACAAAAAAAAAAAAAAAAAAAATGTATTTATTGTTTGTATTAACACAAATAATTTAATCAATATTGATTGATCTAAACAGATTAAATTATTTGTGTTAATACAAACAATTAAATATTTAAGTCTTTTTTTTTTTTATTGCTATGAAACTTAGATCCTGAAGAATAATGTTTTAAATCCTTAGTTTTATTTATTAAGAACTGGATTCCTTGCACTCCAAAAAAGAAAAAAAAAAGTATTAATTAAGAACTGTTAATAATAAATTTATAAGAATTATTATTAATAATAATAAGTTTCTTGTTTCTTTTCTGTAGTTTTGTGCTTTTTTATGAATTTGATTAATATACACTTACATGATAAAAAATATTTGGACACCCCTCTGCAATAATGAACTGAATTCTAGATGTGAGGGTGTTTTTCATGGAATGAACTTGGCCCTCTTGTATCAGTGCATGGCAATGTAAATGCAGAAGGGTACAAGAACATTTTGACCAGTTACGTACTGCCTATGATAGAGAGCACTTCAGTGATGACCATTGCCTGTACCAGCACAACGACTCATCCTTGTCATAAAGCGAGGTCTGTGGACAATCAGGTTCTGGAAATGGACTGGCCTGCCTAGAGACACCACCTGAGCCCCATCGAACATCTATGGGAGGAATTAGAATGTGGACTTTGCTCCAGACCCCAATGTTCAACATCACGACCTGCTCGGGCTCTAGAGACGTTTAGGCACTTGGTCGAAAATCTTCGCAGCAGAGTCACGGCTGTGATAATGGCGAAGGCCTTACTAATGTCCACGACTGGGGAGTGTGTTATGGGGAAAGTCTGACTAAGGTTCTGGGTAAGTGTCCGGATATTTTTGATCACATAGTGTACGTTACAATGAATAGATATTTTAATGGGAACATTGTTTAATAAATAGAAATCTCTTACATGTTTCATAACCTTTTTGTTACATTTTCAAAGAGCATTTTAAATAAATTTGGAAAATAAATAAAGGTTAAACATAAATATGGAAGAGATTTATGTTTATTAAACCATTTTTACATTAAAATATACATTCATTGTAATTTCTATTATGGCATTCTGTCAACATTTACGTTTAAAATATAGTTAGGTTGTGTATGAAGGACGTAGGGGAAGCTTGGATTGTTCTACAAAGTAAAATGTGGAAGATCAAAATCATTTACTTTGTCATCTGAATAATTTTGGAAGTTGAAGGAATTTCAAGAATGAAACTTGTGCATTTTGCTGAATATATGATGGATCACAATGTCATAGTCAGAAACACTGAACAGTGACATTTGGCCAGTTATGAGAAATTGCCTGTTGGTAACAGAAAAGCTTTGCTTTTTTAGGTTGAAACTTTTGCAAAAGTTTACTTTAAATATACATGTCAATTAGACAGTGGAAGAAATATCTGTAAAGTATTACTAGTCCCATGTTTGCAGAACCATTCAATACAGTTTAAATTGACTATTCAAAAGTGTTTCCATTTCTAGGAAGAGAAAGAATATAAATAACAGAACGATGCTATTTTCCTAGAAATACTGAAATGAACAGTGCATATCATTTCTTGCCATTTTCTAAAAAGATATCTGTTATTTATATTACTTAAATATCCATTTCTCATTATTAATATGATGGTATTTATTGAAGTAAGTGTTTAGCTATGGACTGTTTACTGATATGCAATGACAAATCACAGTAAACTTCTGTAACTCCAGCAATTCTAACCCTCTAGGCAGATACTAACTTAAATGTTAATGCTTGCTAGGAATATAACTTGCTGTTGTGACTTATCCTCAGATCCATTTTCTGATCATTAGTCATAACAAACCTCTATGATGGGGTATTAATACTGCTGTCGTTTTTTGGATAACTATCCATGATGCACCTGTAAGGTGACAGACAGACTTTGCACTGAAGAAGAAAGAAATATTCAAGCCACATGCTGAGATTGGAGCTCGGTTTCAGATGTATAGGTCTCATGGCAGGCTGTCACCTTGATCACAAAGCTATGCCCGAATGGCAAAATATAACTTAATTCAAGAATATGAATGAATCAGTAAATCCAGGGAGAAAATAACTAGGTATTAAAATTTATGAATCATTAACATGACAGCAGTGCAAGACTTCAAATGCTTAACAAGATCACTTAATATCAACAGAAGTCATTGAATTCCACTGTTATACAACAGCAGTCCTGTGATTCTCAAAAGTAATCTCTGGTAAGCTGTAAAGCTATTATCATGTCGACTGCTGACTATATGGCTCTGTGTAGATGGTGCTAATAGTAGACATGCTGACTACATGGGCTGTTATGTGTCTAGGCAAACTATTGATCAATATGCTGCCGGTGCTTGTAAAGGGAACTTGCTTTTTTTGCAGCATCCCAGTAGATATCTTGAACTGTTCTAAATAGTTGTTGGCACTGAACTTGTGTAGCCTTTTTTTTTTCTCTTCATAATAATGAGTGATGTATCAGGGCCTTGAGAAACACTAGATTCTCTACATTTGTTGATTTTTATGTTGATTTTTAGAATTCAGAATTTGAAAAAAAAAAATAGAAGTTCCTTGATTAGACATCTAATTTAATTTTGTGTAAATTTTTTCTACATTCTTTATTCTATCATATTTGATATTTTATTTTGATTTCCTTACCATATCATTGACAAAACCATAAAAAAAAAACAGCCTACTAAAAATCTGGTATCGAGAAACCGTGTAAACAGCACTTAGCTCAGCATCACAGCCATAGGTATAGACTACACAGTCATGAGTTAATTTGAGTGGGTTGGTGGGAGGGAGGTTGAAATATGATATGTGCCGATTTCTTATTTTACCATACATAATACAAATGTAAAATAATCTTTTAGCACTTTGGGATTGTCTACTCTTACAATGGAAGCAGTCAACAGAGTTATGGTGCTTAACCTTTTCCGTAGCACTGATGATCAAAACTATTTGATGTCATACATTAATTCTTTTCATAATTTTAAAAGAAATAAAAAAAGCAAAATTTTGGAGATGCCTGACAATTTAGTAATAATTAATAATTGCCTAATAGTATTTTTTTTTCTCCATTTAGATTTCTAGGCTATTAAACCAACCTTCTTAGATTGCAGATATCAGTGATTAAAAAACCCTGCCTTAGAACATTCTAAACATTATCTCCAGGATTAAGGTAAGAAAATCTTAAAAGGTTACTTTACGAGTTTGGTAATCTCTAAGGGAGTTCATGGTTACATTCTGATTATGATTTTATTATTCTAAGATGGGCCACTGCTATCTGAAAGTTTTTTTTTTTTTGCCGCATTTCCTTGTTCAGAGGTTTTCTAATAAAGATATTAATATTTATGATGCCTTTACAAACTACAAACCATCCCCCATTTCTTCAAGTTCAGGAAGGTATTCTGTACTTCCCAAATGAGTGCATATGTGAAAGTTTTCTTTCTAAACTAAATATTGACAAATTGTTCTTTAATTGAGATCTATAAAGATATTGCTGGAGATCTGTGGGAAAAACTAAATATTACTTAAATCAGTAATAAATAATTTCTTGAAAAGGAATTTCAGGCTACCAAAGTTCTAGATGACTTTGGAAGATAATATGGCTCTAGTTATAAGAGCCTCAGACCTTGTAATATTATCACAAGGAGAAAGGATGTATTAAATGCCTTTCATTATGAACAGTTTATCTCTGAAAATTAGTTTTACTGAGCATCAGTTTTATTTTCAACAGGCTAAAATGAGAGCTTAATAGGCTCCACTTTTAAAAAATAATTTTCAGAATATGCTTAAAAGTTTCAGAAGTTTTTCTGCACTTTCTCATTAGTATTCATTTGGATTAATGTAATTATAGTGTATTCCAGTTATTTGGGCCACCGGTTAATCTGGGCAGCCATTTATTTGGGAAAGGCTCAAAGAACAGAATCTAATTGAAAAATAGCCCTAGTTTTCTTTGCTTAATTGGGACAACAAGCAGTTTATTTGGAACAGTTGACTACGTAGCATCAGTTATGTGCACATATATTACGGTTAATACTGAGCCAATGTTGAAACGTCAAGTGTAGAATACTGTACTTTTACAGTGTTGTGAGTTTTAAAAATTTTTTTTCTTTTAAATTTTTCAAATTTTGGAGCCTCAACAAAATGCCACGTAAAGGCCTATAAAATTGCTGTTTGGACAAAATAAAAGACCATCTGCCCCATATCAGTCATCGTCTTTTGTCAGAGATAACTGGAGTGCCGAAATCTACAATTGCATGTTTAATTTACCAACTGGATAAACTGCGAGAAAAATGGAAATGCAATGGAAAACAGAAGCACCTCAAAAACGTCAAGATAAAGAGCCTGATGTTGAGGATGCCATGAATCAGTGGTTTTCCATTTTAAGTTGATGAGGAGTGTCCGCCAGTGGTCCAATGTTGAGAAAGAAGAAAATATTTAAATAAACACTTTGCATAATTCGGGCAACCACTTAATCGGACCAAAGTGCACTAGTCCCAATGTGTCCCAAATAACCGGAATCCAGTGTATATCCAAAAGAATTGTAACATATAATTACGTATATTATACATCTTAAAGTTAGTCTTGCTCCAGTCTTAGATATTATTAGTTTGTCTTCAAATTTCATTGAGTCTAAGAGATTTTACTTGAAAAATTTGTGCCATGTTTTGCCTTTATACAACTTCCAGTATCCCAATTGGATATCATGTGTGAGATTTATTATATGTTAATGATAAGCATAGGTACCAAAGGCTATTATTGTACATTCGGCATCTCTTAATATGCTTTCTATTAAAAAAAGGCTAAGAGTGTAATTTTAATTTGAAATCTACATGTCCTTCCAGCTGCCTGTTATCAAGTTAACTAACAAACTATGTATTCTAGAATGCTGGATTTTCAAAAAAGATTTTCTTTACCAAAAGGAAGATTCCTCTAGGTTTAAGTACATATACAATCAGCAGATAAGTAACGGGAGACCAAAAATTGCCAAAATATGTTGCTGTCAAAGTGAAATAACCTATTAAAACTCAAAAAATTCTTCTACAAAGATGTAATTTTAATTGAAGAAAAATGTTGTGTTATGGGAGCTTTCTATTGGTTTTTGGTAGAAACTGGGCCCATTCCATGTTTCAAACCACGAATACTCCAAGTTCATTTAAAGGGCTACAAACACCAATTAAACAGAAAACCAGGTTTAGTACAAAATTTAGACTATCAATTTTTCTTTTGAAATTACTATTTTTGGATCTTACCATGCAGATATTCAAGAATTTCTTTGTCAATGAAGCTATTTTTGTTGTAGTTTCCTGAAAATAAAGCAAGTTACCTTAAAATAAATGATTTTTTGAATGACAGCTTATTTAATAGACAAATTATTGACAAATCTTTGTAAACAATGTTGGCGAGTGTACAATTTTCTCGCCGAAGCAAGCAAGAAATGCTACTTATAAGCAATCCAGAATGCGTGGATCAAATGAATCGTGGCGCCACTCTGCATTCATTGGCTGCAATTTTTTTACAATTTGCATGTTTACCCACGAGTTATTTATAAATTAAGTTTCGCAGTTGTTCTATGATGTGTCTTTTTTTTCTTTTTTTGTCATAGTGTATATATTACAGAAGCCTAATGCTCTTATTAATAAAAATACATTATGTGCCAGAGCAAACAATACTGAATGTCAGAAGCCTTTGTTGCTCATGCGCACCAAGTGATGACCTCATCGAAGTTCATCATGGAAATGTAATATTTTGCTTATATTGGTTGAAGCTTGATAGATGTTCAGAGATGCCAACTATTACGGATTTTCCGTAGTTTCTATGGTTTTCTCACATAAACTATGACAATACGGAAGCTACACTAAATATTACGGTTTTTACGAATTCGAAATAATGTTTTAAAATTATTATTTTCCGTCTCTTGCGAACATAAAAAATTTATATTTCCTTGTGTCGGAGATCCACTCTGAAAAAAATAGTTCCTGAAAAAATAACGAGATAGCGACCTTTGACCATGAGCATAACAACGGACCGCTTACACTGCTGCAGGGGAGGGTGTACTAGGCTGTGCGCAGACGATTACTCATTTTGGATGCTCCACGCACTATGTCACTGGAGAACATCAGACGGTGCAATTCCTGTTCCGTTTTGTACAAGTGATATGCATAATCATCTACGTATTTCGTTGTGATTTGTGAAGGACTACAATAAATAAAATAAGATGTCAGGCAAATGTAAGAACAAAGAAGAGTCAAGTGCCAATGGACATAAATGATCTGTGGCAAATCAGCATTACCGAAAGATATACATGGAAGAGTTTCCATGCCTAGGACCATCGAAAATTTAACTGAACCACGTGTTTTGTGAAACTTGCAATTGTGATTTTTCGATTAAAAATGGGGGACGTGATGACTGCCGACGCCATGTGAAATCTAAAAAACATGAAGAGTATGGGTGCATCAAAGGGCACTGCAAGACGCTCTCGTTGTTTTTTACTGCAAAAAGTGACAATAATAGTGTTATACAGGCTGAATGTTATTTCACACATTTTTTTTGGTTGAACATAATCTTCCCTTATCTGCAGCAGACCATTATTCAAGGCCATGTTTCCTGACTCGGAAATTGCTAAGAAGTATGGAAGTGGCAGAACTAAAACAACTGCAATACTGAGAAGCATGTCTGAGTCCACCGTTTCAGAAATAGTCAACAGTCTTCAACAGTGCTCTTTTTGTAAAAAAAAAGGGTGGTGGAACGCTAATAATTTTTTTTTGCAATTTTATATAATATTCATAATACTATGAATACGGCGCACAAGCAGAACTGTCGTAATAATTTTGTTTCCGTTTGCAGACCTGCTCTGCTCAATAGGGTGATTCTATTTGGACCAAACATCAATTTAAATAAAAATCCGTTGAAAAAAGGCGGTGGAACGCCATTCCAATGCGTTCTATGACAAAAAGAGCACTGGTCTTCAAAATGAACCCTACTCATTGTCTAATGATGGTAGTAATGATAACAATGACTTCAAATTGTATCCATTGGTGGTTTCTTATTTTTGTGAGAAAAGTGATCAGATTATTACACTACTACTTGCCTTGGTGGAATGTGATGATAACACCGGGGAAGGAATATTTCAGATGTTGGATAGAGAAATTAAGAATAAGATGCTGAAATGGAAAAACTGTTTATCATTTGCAAATACGATCGTAGGTAGATTTAAGGGAGTGTCAGCATTTTTAAAACATCAGAGTCCTTCAATGGTTATACGAGGCTCCATCTGTCACCTCCTTCACTTAACTGCCCAGATGGCTACTAAAACATTGGAGACAAGTGCAAACGTGGAGACATTGTTAGTAGATATACGTTTTTTCTTGAAAGAAGCTCCAAAAGAAAAAAAAACAATTGAAGTTATATCACGAAATGAGTGGACCTGAGCTCAAAAGCCACAAAATCTTGAAACATGTCAGCACAAGATGGCTGTCTCACTGATTCAATGAACAGGGTGTTAGAACAATGGGAGCCATTGAAATTGTTGTTTCATGTTGGTGATGAAGTTGTGTCAGAAGAAACCTGCAATAGCAAATTTCTTGCAGTAAAAAGAACAATGCAAAATGATGCCACTAAACTTTACATGTTATTTCTGAAGAACACACTTCCTATTTTCACAAAGTACAACATCATGTTGCAGGTAGAAGCTCCCTCCATACATAAAGTGGCCAGATACATCTATGAATTGTTGATGGATTTAATGGTGATATTTGTGAAAGCTGAAAAGATTGGAAAACAATCGGAAGTTAGTTTGAGATGCATTTCTGATATAAAGTTCAATAGCAGGAGTTATCAAAAAGATGACAGCGATCTTGTAATTGGAGTTACTACAAGACTGTAAATTAAGCAAAGAAGTGAGGCTGGTAAATTATCTGAAGATGTCATCGTACAGTTCTTCAATTTGGTAAGAAATTTCTTTGCTACAGCCTGCAACTACATTTTGGATAAATTTCCATTTCATGACTCGGTGGTGAAGAATGCAGAAGTATTGGATGTTTCATTGAGAGCAAATACTTCATTTTCATCAGTACTGTTTTTTGTTGAATTTTGTTGGTTTAGTGTTGAATTGATATAATTGAGAACACTAACCAAGACAAACTGGAAGTGGAATTTGCTTCTTACCAAGCAGATCCATTGAGCGAAAACATTTTAAATTGTGAAAGAGTGGATGTAGCATGGGCTAAAATTTCGAAGCTGAAAGATGCTTCTGGGAACATAAAATATTCAGTTTTTCCTCAAGTGATGCTTGCCGTTTTAGTGATACCTCACAGCAATGCTTCGGCTGAGCGAATATTCAGTGTTTGTTCGCAAGAATCAGACTGACTTTAGACCAAATTTGAGCACAAGGACTCTTGGTGCTCTCCTGCTGGAAAAAACAAAAAATGTTCTCTTGCTCTGAGACATGCCATCAAAAGGAGTTTACTGAGAAGGATCTCCGTGAGGCAAAAGAAGCAACATTAAAGATGCTCCAAGAATAGTAGTTAAGGTACAAAGGTTGTTGATATTGCATTTTGTCATTTTCCCCTAGTAAACAGATCTTTTTTTTTTTTTTTTTTTGGTTGTGAAAGTTAAAAATAGACCTTTTTTTTTTTGGTTGTACCACCTGTTTTCAGATTCACACTACTGACAACCACCTTTGAAGGTTGGCATCTCTGGATGTTCAAATGGTGCTAACAACGGAGGAAATTTTTTTTATTGTGGAGCATTATTTTCGGACATACGAAGTTCGACATTCAAATGGATCAAGTTTGCTATATGTTGAAAATGCATTTTGAGAACGATTTCAAAAACCACCACCCACAAACATGGTTATGTTAGCTGTCATTAAAAAGTTTCGTTGACATTGTTCGACGGACATTGTTTTGATACAGTGCAAAGGCAGCATCAGACATCCAGTTACAGTGACAACAAATGCGAATCGAGGAAGGCTCCTTGAGCAGGTGTTACAATCACCTAAACAAAGTCTCTAGAAACATCCTTAAAACTGAATCTTAAGTGAAACATCTATGAGACGAATGTTCAAGGAAATTGGTGGCTTTGTCTACAAGATACAGACCGTATGATATCTAAGCAACGCTGACAAGGACACAAGAATCGTTTACTGTGTGACAATGTTAGCAGTGGCATAAGATAATGAAGCTTTCCTGTCAAATATCTGGTTTTCTGATGAAAGCCATACTCATTTGAATGGATTTATCAATCGACAGACAACCCGCTTTCTGGGATTTAAACAGCCAGACATTGTGCAAAAACCCCTCCATAGTGAGCGTGAACAATATGATGTGCGATGTCCGTAAGTGGCATCTTGGGCCCTTATTCTGTTGAGGATGATCATGGTAATCCTGTGACTGTGTGGTAGAGAAAAACATTCTCACACCATTTCTAGGGGATCTGCCGTGCACATAACCTGCCACTTCAATGATTCCAGAAGGATGCGAGCACTTGCCACACAGTGAGGGAAATGCTTCAGTTGCTTAATGCGAATTTGGGTAATCATGTCATTTCCATATCTGTCTTTATATTCCCATTCACCTGATCTTACACTACTGGATGCTTTCATTTGGGGTCTGCTGAAGAAAGCCATTTTCCAAGAGAACCCTCTGGCAACCATTGATGATTTACGTCAAAAGATTGTGGCATGCGCCAGAGGAATGAAGCAACCTCTCTTCAGAGACGTGTTTGAAAATCTATGAGTGTCAAAAAAGTACTGCCCACAATGCAACAGAAGCATATCAAAACATGGAAATTGACTTCCATGTAACGCATGCTTCCTCTACTATTTGTATTCTGTATGTTACATAAACCTTTTTTGTACACAAATATTTCAGTATAGTGTGTTTTGGTGCATACTGTATAAAAATATATTAATTTTAATTAGTAAATTTGTATTTCTAAATCAGTCTTCTATACCAAAGTAATGTTTTGCACTGCCAGATAGGTCAAGTTCCAAAATTTTATCTTTTAATTGTGTATCTTAAGTGATAATAGAGACGAATCCTATGTAATGGCTCTTCTAATGTTGCCTCTTTAGATGGTTGCATAGTTTCTATTTTCTGCATGACATCCTCATTGAATAGAAGCCAGATCTCCAAGAGGTAGACGGGGTGGGTAGGGTGAAGGTGAACTTGGAAAACATTTCAATTTTACTGATTAACATTAATATTTTTCTATGAATATTTCATTTGCAGTAGTATGGCTAAGTACTGTTAGTAGGAAAGGACAGCAAGAAAGGATAATTAGTATATTAAATGATAACATTTAATTTTAGAATAGTTTCACTGTGCAAGTGGACTGCAGGAAGTCCTATGAGATAAACATTAGGTCAAAAATCAGCCATCTGATCACCAAATGTGGCCAAATTTAACAGGTAACTTAGAAAGAAAAGCTTGCACGAGATTATCTAAAGGAACAACAAAACATCAATCGCAAGTAGCTGTAATGATATTGATAAACTGCAGTGATCTCATCTTTACTTTACCCTACTATTCTGAGTTCCTCAGGATATTCTTTACTTTGATCATCGAACTTGTCAATATTTTTGAATAACTTAATCCTGCCCTACTGTTGTGCACTTGGTTGGTTGACTTTAATGGCACAAAAGGATCTTATGCTAAGCAGTGCCAAGAAAGGTAAAAAGTACAATGGAAAAATGTAAATAGATAAAAACCAATATTATCCTTCTACTGAACAACATAGATATAAATGACAATGAAAACAGGGAAATAAAGAACAAGGATAGTAGTGCTAAAAGCAAAAAATCAATGTAAAAATATATTATAAAAGCATATAAAAATCACCAGTAAACATCTGAAAATTGGAAAAAAGGAGGCAAGGCAATACAGATGAATGAATCTTAAAAGTGATGAGACTGGTAAAAGATCATTATTATTTAAAACCTAGGAAATATGGAAAAGAACATTGAATTTAAAAACAGTGATAAAAATTGTGACATCGATGTTGATCAAAAGAAGAACATTCATCATTAATATTAAAATCAGGGTATTAAAAAATGATAAATGGTTAGAACATTGCTGCACATAGTACACATAGGAGGCTGGTCTTTCAGCTGTAAATATTGTAATTCTAGTATGCCCAATTTGGAGACATGCCAGAAAAACATCCTCTCTTTAAGTTTTGCACATTCTATTTTTAGGAGAAGATAAAACAGGATTTGGAAGATTAAGTTTGTTACTACAAAGCTCATCCTCTGTTGTTGCCAGATAGCTCTCAAATGAGAATGAATAATTACATAAATGTTGGAATGAGGAATGGAGATCCGTTGTAGTGTCAGACTAGCAGCAGACTTGGCAAGAGAATCAGCGAGTTCATTGCCAACTATTCCAACAAGACCTAGAATCAGCAGAAGATGATACTGCTATGTTTAAACCATTGTACCAAAGAGATCATTCACAGCACAAAATTTTTCACCACTCTTTCACCATCCAGCCCTTAGCATGATGCCTTCCACCTTGAGTTGGGTAGAACCGTAGTCCTGTTAGCCAGCATGTTTTAGAAACTGGGAATTCCTCACCTCATCCATTACCACCCGCGACGACAAGGATGTGGAATTGGAAATTTTAGAGGGTGTTGTGAGCTTCATTGAATTTAAGTTACTTCATTTTATGATATACCATGGAATTTGGCAGTGATACTTGAAGTACCTTCTCAGCATTTGTAAAAAACTCATTCTGAAGTCCTAAACGTATAGTCAACGTTCCTCTCTTGGTGAGCTCCACACTTTATATATTGTTATGTAAGCATAAATAAATATTCTCAAAATAGGAACAATACTTCAAAATATGTCTGCAATATCATATCTGCTTTTTAGATGGGAGGAATGGAGAAGCAAATGAAATTTTACCGAAATCAGTTGCTTTTCTGTCAAAATTTACACTTTCACTAATTTAATGATTATAATAGTAATCTTAACAATGATAAAACGCTATCTGTTATTCACAGGAAGCCTGAAGATACTGATTTTTATTCAGTTTAACTATCTAAAATAATGGGCAAATGACTGGCTCCTTTTACTTTTTTCTTACTTATTATTCACTTATTCAATTCATCCATGTCAGTCATTTTCTCATTTTTCCTCTTTATGTCAGATGATAAATGTGATAAGAGCATATGGCCTATATAAAGCTAGCAAAAGAATTTGAAAATAAATAAGTAAATAAATATCTTTGTAGAAAAACTATTGATTTATATATATGTCAAAAGAAAGAAAAAAATGAACTTGCCCTACATTTTTTTAAGTTAACATTTCTTTTGCTTCATGCAGTCAACATTTTTTTTTTTTTTTTGCAAATTTTCTTTCCCTACTGTTATTATTTACATTGCTTTATACTGGAAATGACTAATATTTCTATCATAGATTTATTTAATTTTAATGAGTGCCTTCTAGTCTTATTAATAGAATTAAATAAGAATTCAAGTAATTAATAACATTATTAATTCTTTTTCAGGAAGAATGGAAGAATATCATGAAAAAAATTTGAGTTTAGGCTTCAAAACAGCTCATCCTAAGACCAAATGGAAGAAGAAGGAAATTGATAGCAATCTTCAATCATCATCTTTAAGAGCAATAAAGAAAGAAGATGAAAAAGAAAGTAATTAGAAGGAAGAAAGAAGATTTTCAGAGCATTAATAAAAGGCTCTTCTGAATGGCAAACCACCGTTGTGAAATATTCATTGGTGGTATATTTATCCAATAATGCTGCTGTGAAGTTTAAATAGTGCTACAGTGATACGTGCAAATTTTACTTGGTGCATTTATTTATGCAAAAAATGTGAGTCCGTCTGCAAGTTTTAATAAAGCAAATGAAAATTATATGGTTCAGTGGTGTGATAGATTCTAAATCTTATCAGAATGAATCTTCCCACAATAATCTCCTTCTAGAAAGTTAATATATTTCTTAAGTATTCTGAAGGAGTTCTATACCATTTTGAAAAGTATAATGGCCTCAAAAAATGCCAGGCAATTTCTAATGGTAGCAATACAGAAGCTCATATGAGCTGTAGTATGCCTAATTAATGGTAGTTGTAAATTAATTTGTATTCAAACATATCAGTGTGATAAGAAGAGTTTAGTAATTGTATGTTATGCAATTACAATTTAAAATTTCAAGCTCGTAATATTGCTACAATGCAGTTTAAATAGTGCTGTAATGATATTAAATTAGTGCAAAATTTAAATTGGTGCATTAATGTCTACAAAAATAATATGAGAAGGTCTGCTTATAGATAAGCTTCATTGCAATTAATGCATATATTCAAAATTATTAAAGTAGCAATAATTTTCTAGCAGTGAATTTGAAATTCACTAATTCTATTAGTATCGATTGCATTAAGTTATTCACAATTTGCAGCATTTTGTTTATATATTGATATTTCAATAAATTTAAAGTATTGAAATCAATTTTCAGCGAATCACAAATCTTATATTGTTCCTTAGAAAATATATAATGCTTTTGCATTAAGTTCACACTGAGCTAGAATAAATATTAAATATAATTTCTAGCAGCCATTTTGAATGGTTTCCTGTTATCTTTTTTTTTTAATTCCAAATCTATAATAATTTGGAAAGTCAAAGATAGGCTAATATTTATTAGAAATGCATCATAATTCACAAAGTTTTTCAGCTGATAATAAAATAGTTCCTAAAAGCTTATAATAAAGTGAAATTTTGTTGCAACAAATTTCAGTTGTTGCTAGAGTGCGGCAGCATAATGCCATATCAGAGTTTTAAAATTAGATAAATCTCCACATTGTCCTACCACAAAATTTCAATGTATATAATTAATCCACGGTGAGCAAATGTTTTCTACTACAAATGTGCTACAGGAAATTGAGTGCAGTGAAAATTGCTCTCAGATCATCTTAAAATCCCTAAATTGCATTTCAGTGAATCCAGAGAAATGTGAAATCTATAATTTTTTGCTCTACAAATGCACCAAGAAGCTATAGAAAATCCAAATTGTGCTTTTTGAAATATCTAGCTGCAAAATGTCAAGTGTGTCACCCAAATCTTCATCTTACAAATCATAAAGTGATCTACAGTGAATCCAGGAAAGCTGCTTCGACATATGTAAATGTATTACATATAATAATCAGCTGTGCTGCAGTTAAATTTGCATTTGCGTAGCTGTGTATGCTAACATGGCCCCAGTTGGGCAGTGTTATTACAGCTATATGAATTCAGCATAGTGCTGATAACCTACTGTATCACTGCAGATACAGTGGATTCGATGTGAAATATAATTCCTTCTATCAAAAATGCATCTCTATTTTCAAAGCCAGCTTAGTGCCTAAGGTGTACACAGTGGGCTGGAGTTGTGTCGAAATTCTGCAAAGTAATAATAATATAGTGAATCATCGTAATTTGCTTCTACAATGTCAGTTATTCTGCTGGAATTCAATGTATGGTGCCAGCAAATTAAATCTGTGCTTTTAGTCAAGTTAGCTTTATTAAATCCTGCGTAGTTTTTTATAATCATCAAAATATTTGTTGTTTTTTTTGTTTTTTTAAATTAATATATTTCAGCATCTGTTTAAAAAGTGAAAAAATGTTCTATAAATCTTCATCAAGTGTGAATCTAAGTTTAAATTATTCCAGTGAAAATGGTGAGTAGTGCTTTGGTGAATCCAGTAAAATAATGATGCAGTGTTTAATAGTGCTAATGCAATTCCAGGCAGCAAAAGTCTAATGCTGCTGCTGCAAATCATCATCATCAATCATCACAGCAGTCTTTGTGAATCTCTAGTCCCAGTGTAATGTGAGCCTATATGTGAAATTATTTCAGTGAAATATGTGAAAGTGGAAATTGTCAATCATAATGTTATATAAAATTCATTATGAGGCATTTTTGTGCCCCTTCAATTTAAATATTAATTATGAACTTAGGCTAAAATAGGCATCAGTCCAAGCATATTTCTGATGTCAATTGTAAAATGTGAAATGCCATTTCTTCAAAATCTTAATGTTTGCTAAAAGAAGCAACGAGTGATTCCCCATGAGCAAACAAGCTTTCAGTATAGCTAATCCAGTGCGAGTTCAATTCTGATAGCTCTGCCAACAATATTTTTCTTTCCATTAGATGATCTTATCTGCAAGTATAAAATGTGGGGAAAAAAAAAATCATCTATGTGCTAGCTGTTAAAGTGAAATGTCAGCAAGTCCAATCCACTCATTGCAGTTCATCAGAAAGTACAGCTGCCAGTTCAAAGTGTTGATCATGTACAGGCGTTTGTTCAGGATATATGATAACAATTTCTTAGGAAAGTGGAACCACCACTGGCGAAAATGGAACAAATTGTTATTACTTGAGTTTTACAGCATTCCAGGTGAAGAAACATTTTGATATAAATCCTGCAACCAATTCTACATCATAAAGACAGAACTACTTGTCGGAACTAGCAGAACATCAACCAAGGAATACCCTTAAAATTTGGCAATATCCTCCTCCTCCTCCTCCTTTAAATCTGGAAAAAGATAATGTGTCTAAAAAAATTATCCCTAATACTAGAAAACAGCATATTACTCCTGTGGCAATGATAGTTGGGAGTAATACGTAAAGGACATGCTACTTAAAAAGACTAAAGCAATCTTGGGATAGTTCTGGCAGATGGGAAGAACTTGAGGACTTCTGCAGACATTTCTCAAAGGATTGGATATTATTCATGCAATAGCAGAAATAAAACCTTAAGAATGGACAAATTCACAAGTGATTTACTCATTAATAAACAAGTTCATCCAATTATTGTGAAGGTGTTTTTACTATTTTCTGGGTGTACAGTGAAACAAAGCTGAAAAAAAAAAAAAAAAAAAAAAAAAAAAAACAAGCATCAAAGATAAAAACTGACGCATAAGCTGTAGGACCTTTCAATGATATTCTAATAGCATCACTGAATGTCTCAAAATTGAATACATCGTTGCTGGGAACAGCAAGCAAAGCTTCACTTCAAAGTTCAGAAGAAGAATTTGGGAATTTTGTGCAACTACTTTTTTTTATGGCTACCCAACTCAGTGTAATAATGAAGATTTACAGAGCTCCTAGTTCATTAGAAGTTGCTAACATATATCCTGAATAAGCCCTGTATTCTACATTTTGCTGTAAGATGTGTAGCAGTGCAGAAGGCTACACTTCTTAAATTAATTCAAACCACATTTTTAATATAAAGCTAAGAAAATAATAAAAAAAAAGTGAAGTAAATTAAATAAATTGGCAGCTACAAGAAAGTTGAACTATTGCATCACTTCAAAAATTCAAGTGTAATTTGCTCCAGTGCCATAGCAAAAGTAAATTGACTTCTGGGGTTGAAAATCTATGTGAATCATCATATTCCTACAGCTAATTTAATACATCAAGAAGAAGATAATTTGGCTGCACATTACTGAATTCCGTGTAGCTATGAGTTGTTTATTTGAAGTTATAAATTTGGCCCCAATTCAAGAAATAAATATGAACTGTCTTGGTAGATATCACTCTGTGTTGTGATTATCTTCCAATATGTTCTAAATTGCTGTACTAAGCAATTAGTGCAGCTTCAAAATTTCTTGAAAATTTTGTTCATTCAAGAAATTATTCATAAAGCAGCTTCAAATTCATGAAGACTCCAGTCCTAACGAGTTGCAGTGTAATCACAAATCGTGGTTACGAATTCATCATAGAAAATCAGTCAAGCTATTGGATTTCATAAGAGTCAGTTTCAACATGTAATTCATCTCAAAAATTTGCTGTGCCAATATCTAAATGTGCATTTTAATGTTATCTGAATTAGAAAATTCATTTTAAATTTAAAATGCTGTATGAAAAGTGAGAAGCAATCTGACATTTATATTAAAAAAAATAAAAATAAATAATCAGCAATGTCTTTTGCTGCTCTTCACAAAAATCTTGCAGAAAATGTAGCTGCAAATCCAAATCTATTGTATGTAATAATATTAATTTTCTACAAATAAAAGAAGAGGGAGAAGAATCACATCCAAGTTTTGCATTTACAAGAGATGCATCTGTTTCTAAAAGTGCATCTCATCAGTGATATTAAAAAAGAAAAAAAAGGTGCAGTGAAGTTAAATTAGTGCTACAGGAAAAAAATTGCATCTTTAAAATTACTTTCAATAAATTTTGGATTGTTCTGCAGTGAAAAAAGTGGCTTTAGAAGGTTATTATAGAAATTTTATTTTTTTATAAAAATCAGTCTATTAAATATCTATCCTTGCAATTGCCTGGCTGTAGGTAAGTAATAAAATCCAAATCTGATGTCAAGCTCTGTGTAAAGATTTGGATGTTTTTCCTATGTAGTCTTCTTATCAAATTTCTATGTAGCCTTTGGAGTAACCAGGCTAATATTTAATGGCTGAAGAGTCTACAAAAATAATTGCCCTTATAATTGAATGGAAGACTCCAATTATAGGGATGAAGAGAAGCTGTGCAGATGTTTCAAGCATCTTGTTGGGTAAATGTCCCATTTGTTGGGACCTGTTTTTTCTTTATTGCTAGAAATTAATGATGGGTAAGTATAATAATGCAGAAAAAAAAGTGGTGAAATGAAGAAAATTAGGAGAAATTCATAATATCTGCTTGGAGCAAGATTTATCCACAGTGATTACCATATGGTTATCATCAGTTGTCAATCCTCAAGTAAGCAAATAAGCTTCCTCAAAACTATTTTGAAGCCTGGTTATCGAAATATAGTCAAAATATTAAATCTGAAGTTGTTTCAGATTCTATTTATTGCTATATCTATTTTAAAAGTATAGCAATAAATGAATTTTAAATCAGATTAAAAAAAAATCTCAGCTAAGAGAAATCATAATAAAAATGCAGTAAAGTTCAAGTGCTTTATTAAATCAAACTTTATATTGCTATAAAGGCTATATCCTGCTTAATTTTCTAGTGTAAATGGCATTAGGGAAGAAAAAAGAAGAAAGAGAACTAATGCCACCGATTTACTGCTAATCAAGAGTAAGGCTTCAATGGAAGGCTGTGTTGCACAAAAGCAAGCAGATTTAAAATATCAGTTTTGGTCGTGTGAATTGTCTTAAAAAATTCCTGTCTAGTGCATCAATTTTTTTTTTTTTTTTTTTTTTTTAAGAGTAATTAAAACTTTCAGCATAGAAATGCTCCAAGTTTTTATTTGGTTATCTTATATCCCGATATGGGTCAGTGGCACATCAGTGCAAGCCCTTGTCATGTGAAGAAAGTTGTGTTTTGCATATTAATATTTTAAAATTAAGTTTGGCATAATATATTTATTAAAAATGCCTTCAGAAAATGTTTCTATCAAGCCTAGAAATTTGTGCAATTTAGAGTAAGTAATGAGTATGTTTTAATAAATTAGTAAGTGTAATAAATGTAATGTGAAGTTCAAGGAATCCATAGTGCTACAAATGGAAATAGTGCTATAGTGAAGTTGAAATAGTGCTACAGCAAATGTATGCAGTGAATCATCATCATGGTTTGCTGCAGTATCCACTTCCAAGAGGAAATTTATGTCTATTGCGTTTGCCCAGTGTGTGTTTGGATAAGGCAATTTAGTTGGTTGGGAAATGCTAAGTGGGAAGATTTTTCCTAAACCACATTCATTTGCCTTGTTAAAATGGTTTATTGTGAAAAAGTAGTATAATGTCTGGAATCCTTGTGTACAGCCTACTGTACACAATGTATTCTTCAGAAATTGTGGGATTTAAGATAAGGATTACAGGAGAAAGGAAAGAATCCCATGATTCAACACAGCCAGTCATCGTGATAACCCAATGTGCTCAAGAAGGCTGTGATGATCTCATAATGGTAAGTATTTGTTTTGTGCAGCCAACAAAATAGCAAGAACTTATAAGTTCCTGCTCTTCATCCTTATGGAAGTCAACGTCTACAAATATTTGGGCAGTATAATGTCTTGAATCCTTGTGTACAGCCTACTGTACACAAATGTAGTGTATTCTTCTGAAATTGTGGGATTTAAGAAGATAAATGATCCCATGATTCAACACAGCCACTCATCGTAATACCCCAATGTGCTCAAGAAAGCTGTGATGATCTCCTAATGGTAAGTATTTGTTTTGTGCAGTCAACAAAATAGCAAGAGCCAATAGGTTCCTGCTCTTCATCCATATGGAAGTCAGCGTCTACAAATATCTGAGCAGAGTAAAGTTCAGGCAATAGCTCTTTAAAAAAATGTGTGTTGTTCACCTGCATCTTTTTCTTCTGTTTCTAATCAGAAATGGAAGTAGAAATGCCTGAAGTGCCTGAAGGCCTAAAAGGTCTGAAGTGATGCTGCTGCCATCTGAGTTGATTTCTCTCCAAAGTAAAAAAGGTCTTCCTATACAGAAGAATAAAAGCAAGAATCAGATCATCATGGAAGTTTGCCACATGGAAGATAAAGACAGTAGTGTGTTCCAAGCTCTTCAGATATCTTTTTATATTGTATAAAGCTCTTATATTCTTATATTGTATAAAGCTCTTATATTGTAAATTATTAAATGAAATACTGTTAAAAAAATAAATAAAATTGTGTTCAAAATTTGTAATAAAATTGTTATCAAACATTTGAAGAAAAATGCTTTGTAGTTATTTCTTTGTTCTGAAACAATAAACTTAATACACCTAGTTTGAGAATTTAACTCTATTTAATAATTAAAGCCTAAGTGTGATTACATTTCCCCCACATCTAGCTGTTCAAGTATTACTTCAGCTTTCATACTGAATAAATAAGCAAACGAATTCCCAATTTTAGAAGAAATCAGAGTTTATAACAATAGAAATTCCTCTAAACTGACGTTTGCATTTTTTTTTTAGCTTCACTGTTTAGAAATACAAAATTAAATTGACGAACGTTCTTCAACGTACGGATTAAACTTCGGAGAGATTACTTTTATTCTCTATACAAAATTACATTTTCTTATGCTTTTTATTTTATATACAGCCAATACAACCATATGTAATTTCAACTTACGTAATCTTCTTTCACAGATGAAATGTCACAATTCCCAATTTGGTTTTTAAGTAAACTTACTAGTAGGAATTTTTAAAATTCTGTAACTTGCTTATATATTTAGCACAAGTTAAGAGAAATTTTACTAGTCTGTTTTGTAAAAGAAGTTTAGTTATATTTACTATAATGAGACATGTCTCTAAATAGGCTCATGTTTGTGAAAATCAGTTTTTCTGATTCTAAATCCCTCAATACGCCAATTAGCATGAAATCATTCCAATGCTATTTTGGATTCAAAATTATTTTGTATTATTACCATTTATATTATTATTATTTGTAATATTTCTCACTTTCAGTATATGAAAAATTGCAAAAATGAATAAATTCTCAGTTAATATTGACTTCTAAACCAAATTGGGAATTTTAAAAGATTGGAATTTTCAGAAACAAATTTCTTTATATATATATATATACTATTTAATCCAAGCCAATTATTAGGAGGATGGTGATCCATTCTAAGAAACTAAAGACTAATTTGTCATTTGAAATGATTAAAAATTGAATGAAAAAAAGAAACCAATTTAATTAATGGTTATTCACATAGATATTTGATAAATGGAATTAATAGCAATAGTCCCCTTTGCTAATAAACAAAAAATTACCTTGAAGTTTAATAATTCTGCATAAAAAAAAATGTTTGTAAAATATTAAAGGGATGCATCCATTAGTAATAAAATAATGAGTAAGAATAGAATCAAATTCAGCAGATAATTTCAAAGGACAAATGAATACTACTTGTTAAAATACCACACTATTCACTTCATTTTCAGCTTGTAGCAGGTGAAACTGAAAATTTTAAACTGAATTAAAATATGTGAAGTTTAAAACTTTTTTTTTTTGGGTTGAACAGATAGGTTTATACCCCTGAAACCCCTGATTTAACATATTTTTTTCTTTTTTTTTTCTAGTTATTTGCGTCCTCCTTTTCATTTTAGAAAAAATGGTCACCTTAGTGCATACTGTTATCTAAAATCGCAGTTAGTATTTCTAGTAAAAGATTGTGCAAAACCATTTTAAATAAGCTTACCTGCAACTCTCATTCTACTTTTCACTAGTTAATTGAAAAACTAAAATTCATATCTTTAAAGTAATGATAAGGCGGCCATCTTGTCCAAACTCGACCGTAATTTAAAGCAGCCTAATATCCGGTTTCACCAATTAAATTTTAATTAAAAAAAAACAAAAAAAAAAAACAAAACAGAAAAACATATACAAGAAATATTATAAACGACAAATTTAACTGCGTTGAGGACAATATAATTAGAAAAAAAAGACATAAAAAAAAAAAAAAACAATTAGAGATTTTTCAAATTTTAAATTAATTAAGAGGTCTCGTTATTACTGGAAATGCGATCTGGATGTCGACCAACAGTCACTTCAAGTTCCAAATAAAATAACGGAAGAATCAGGTAAGATGGTAAACAAGTTAACTAAAATTGTTCATTTATCGAATTGTAATAAAATACGATAAACTTTAGAAGTAAAATTTAAATTCATGAAGTAAAATTTTAGAATAATTTAGTAAAAAACAAACATCAAGATTTCTGCCTACATAGGAACACGTGGTTCGTCAAAGCCAAATAATTTCCGATTTTTGGAAATTTAGAATCAAAATAAAAATATTTTATAATTAGTAGAGTATTAAGCTTTCAGAATAATGATAGTGGAGAATTTTAAGTGTGTCTGATTTTTATAGATTTTTGAAATTTTAGTAAAATTTTACATTTTATTTTTTCAGCTTAGGCCTATTTTATTTTTTCAGCATGAAAATTATTAATGTTATAATGATTTAAAAAAAAAGAATTTTAGAACATTTCATTAAATACTTAGAGTTTTAAACTCCATAGAGTTTAAAATGAATAATTATTTCATTAAATTTTAAGTTAATTCGGGATTCAAAGGATGTAAGAATTGGCAACTCTTGATGGTTGTCATTTTTGTTATTGAAGGTAAATTAGTTTTATAATATAGGCTATAATATCAAATTCCAGCTGACAAGTATGTTTTCTATATACAATAAGAGGCTAAACAAACCATTTTTAATTTTTTTTAAAGTTAATATAAAAATTCCAGGCATTAATTGTTCGTTTCAAATTATCTGCCTCGCATTTAGATTACGCTTGTAATTATGTTAACAATGATTTTTCGAACATAAAATAGGAAATTAACCCTCAGATCTTATAAAATTTACTTTTGACAACGGAGAGAAATGAAGCAACTCGTGAATTTTGAATTTTTCTTCCAATTACCTCGAAAACGAAAATATACCCATAATTAATCAAAATCAGTTCTGGAGTGAATAGTTTATTTAAGAAAGATATCAATCGCAAGGCACAAAGCTAAAGTTAGGATTCGCACTTCCCGATGACAACTCAAAGTTAACTTTAGCTTTGTGCCTAACTTTAGGCCTAACTTTGTGCCTAACTTTAGCTTTGTGCCTTGCGATTGATATCTTTCTTGATTTATTCGGGCACGTTAAACTTCTTTTATTAATAGTTTATTTAGTTTTAGAAAAATGAACTTATTTTTATGGCAAAAAATTAACAACTTCAAATAAACAGTCATAAATACAGGATGATATTTGATTCTGAAAAAAGGGATAGACTCTGAAAAAATTACTTATCATGGACATTTGTAAAATGAAAAATGCTGTAATAAAACTCCTATTGTAAAGGAGTTTTTGGATTAATTAAATTCAAAATATATCACAATGGATTTTAAATGAAATTACAATTGCATTTAAAATGGATTGCAATTTTGATACAGTTATTAATTTTAGCAACTACTTTGGAAGGTTGCTGTAGTAAGCATTAATAACTTCTTAAAAAGAAATCATGAAATTTCTAAGTAAATTGCAGGTAAAATTTAAAATTTTAACTTTAAATATTTTATAAACATTAATTTCAATATTTATTAACTTAATAAATAATGAAATTCCAAAATTCTTCTTTAGCATATAAATATAAATAACTCATATTAAATCCTTCTTCCACTCACATCATTTAATCCTCTATATTTCGATTCCTTCAGCAGAAATCTTCATGGAAAACTACAGAAAATGTAGAGAAAAACCTAACATTTTCTCTAACATTTAAAAACAGAATTCTAAGCTTAAACAATCATGTAGTCATACACGGTACAAACTTTCTTGAATAACAAAATAAATTCATACAACATATAACAATCACAAACTTTCTTTCTTGAATAACAAAAAAAATAATAATAATAATTATTTATTTTGTTATTCAAGAAAGTTTGTACCATGTATGACTACATGATTGTTTAAGCTTAGAATTCTGTTTTTAAATGTTAAGAGAAAATAGGTTTTTCTCTACATTTTCTGTAGTTTTCCATGAAGATTTCTGCTGAAGGAATCGAAATATAGAGAATTAAATGATGTTTTGTAAGTGGAAGAAGGATTTAATATGAGTTATTTATATTTATAAGTTAATAAATAGTTTTTATAATTTATTGTTGTCAATCCTATTAATTGTTTTGTGCTGAAATTGTATAAATACACAGCTAAAAATTTCTATATGAAACCGAAACTTAAATAAATGCAGCGCTACTAATAAAGAAAATACAACTTCTGCACAAGCGTTTTTAAAAATTAAATGAAACAGAAACTGAAAATGAACCTCTTTTTTAGCAATAGCGATTCAAATAAAATTGTATGACAATTCTAATATTAAATCCCAATGATAATATAATAATAGAAATTGATGCTAGAAAATCTAACATTAGGACTTTTTAATATTTTAAAGAATTATTTTTATTAAAACACTGAAAATATTAAATTTTACTTATAATATTTGGATGCCCATTTGTTTATAGAGGGCGCCAACAGTTTCCATAGTCATCGACGAAGTTTGTCCATAGAAATCTTCGCTAAAAACACGAACTTCTCGGTCCAATTTTACCTTTATTTCTTAAGTATTATCAATAAATATATTACATGCTTTTATTCTATAAATATGCTATCTATTTTAACGATTTTTTTTTCTTTTCAACAAAGCATTAGTTTAGCGAAATAAATTATGTACTGTTAGCCATGAAAAACGCCGATCAGATGTAAACCATTATTCATTGAACACAATAAAATCTAAAGAAAATACTTTTTTATTACAACTATATTTCATTTAATAAATCTAAAGCCTTATTTTTCTGCAGCTTTTCATAAATATTTTAAGTTCTGTTTAAAAACTTTTCAAATATTAACAATAGAAATTATTATTATTATTATTATCTTCTCTTTTCTTCAGTGTTAACTGAGTTTTAAGTAAAGAGTACGGGTTTTAGCCAAAGTAACTCTTTACTATTGAAGGAAGTTGAGGAATTTTCTTGTGATGTGGCAAGTTCAGATTATTATCGCCTTTTGTAGCTTAATATATGTGTTTGGATTCAAATGGAGTATTTTAAGACTGTTTTGAATTTGCTTCGGAACTACTCCAGTAGCTGAAATAACAATTGGCACTATGTAAACCTGTTCCATACTCCAAATTCTCTTTATTTCCATTGCCAATTCTTGATATTTGGTGACTTTTTCTTCAATATTGTTCTTTTGACATTATGGGAAAGTGGTACTGCAATATCCACCAAATAACATGTTTTGTTTTGCTTATTAGTTAGAATTATATCTGGTCTGTTATTGGGAATGATTTTATCTGTTTGAATCGTCAAATCATAATAAAGTTTGTATGAGGTATTTTCCAGAACAGTTTCTGGATTGTATTTATAGTATGGTGCATAATTATCTATTAACTTGTGTTGATGGGCTAGTTTTTGGTGAATGATCTTGGCGACCTGATTATGTCTATTAAGGTATTCTGTGTTGACCAACATCTTGCAGCCAGATATGATATGTTGAATTGTTTCTGAAACCTGATAACATCTTCTGCATTTATCGTCTGTTAAGTTGCTGTCCTTTAGTATGTATTTTGCGTAGTTTTTAGTATGGATAACCTGATCCTGTATAGCTATCATGAACCCTTCCGTTTCACCATAGACCTCACCCAATGACAGCCATCTGTTAGACGCATTATTATTATTATTATTATTATTATTATTATTTCTAACTATAAAATCATTTTATTTAAAGGCAGAACGAAGTTACAAAGGAAGGTTACAGAATTGTTGTAATAAACAATTAAAAGGTTTTTTATTTCTTAATACCTTAAAAATATAACCAATATCTGAAAATTATCTAGTAATGAAAAAAAAAATCCGTATTTAGTCTGAATTTAAGTTTATATTTCTATTCGATTTTATTATTATTTATTATTATTATTCAAATTAATTTGTTTTCTGGAAAACAAATACCTTCTTTTACTCGCTGCTCTTTTTCTTTAGCTTCTGAAATTCTCATTGAAAAATATTGTGGTATCATATCTTCATTGATATCTACATCATATCATCATTATGTATTGTTATATCCGAAGAAAGGACTATTTTTTTTTTTAATCTCTTTATCGAAATAATAACAGAATCCTTTAAAAAATGTACGCACAGACTTTCAACTAACACTAACAGAGCTTCTTTTAATAATTTCGTTAAAATCAAATTATTTGTAATTAAGACATTAACAATTATCTGAAATAATAATAATAATAATTATAATAATAATATATTTTGTAATTATATTTCTTGTCTTATTATAAATCTAAAGTCTTATTTGTCTGTAGCTTGCAATTAATATTTCAGCAGATGTGCATCATATTTAAAACTTTTAAAATAATAAAAAATGAAGGAAATTTTTATTATTGTTCCATATAATTTTTAATGTCTTAATTACAAAATAATTTAATCTTAAAGGACAGACGAAATAACAAACGAAGCTCTTTATAAACAAATAAACTTAAAAAGTGTTATTTATTAATATCTTAAGTTATTTTAAAAGTCTGTGTATATTATATTATTATAATGAAATAGGCGTTTCTTAGGATATAACAATTTATAACAAAAAAAATAAAAATAGATGTAAATATACATAAAAGTATGATATCACAATAGATACGATTTTTTTTCCTAAGAAAATATAAAGATCATTAAAAATGAATCTGAAGAAAAAGTAAAATGAAGAAATAAGTAAAAGAAAGCCTAATATGAGTTTTTTTAATTGTATTTCAATTTATTTTATTAATTTATTTATTTTAATTTTGTAATATTTATCTATGAAATTTGGAACTTCAGAGAGAAAGGGATATTTTTTTTCCTAAAATGTCTTGACTATTGATCATGAATTAGACTTAATTTTAAGCTAGTGTCCATCAGGAGGAAACAACAGTCATAGGATTATGGTTATTAGCACTGACTTAAAATTGACAGGAGAAAGTATTATTAAAGAAATATTCACTAAATACTGTTAAGCAGATGTTTCCTTATGAATAGTAATAGCTTGGAATTAGCTTCTGGCAATTCAGAATTGTGTTGCAGGTCAGGAAATTTGATGGTTGTCATCTAATAAAGAATAGGCAATTATTGAAATTTATTGTTTACAAAATAAACAAAACAAAAAAATCATTTTTAAGAACTTTTATTTCACGGGAAACTATTCTTATGAAACGAAAAGGGATCAATTCGTTTGGATGCAAAGTAAACAGCTTCGATTTTCTGCAGAAAGAATCGGAATAGGTTTGTTAGAGGCTAACGAGTGTCGTCACACCTCACGTGACATGAGGTCAACAGACCAATCAGCATTTGCCACATTCGTTCTTTGCGGAATTTGTGTTTTAGTGTTTAGTAGTTGATCGTACAGTTTCTGTAGGAGAATGCAAGTTAATTTATATATTCTGTCAGTAAGAAAACATCAGCTTTCTGATAGAAAATTTTAGCAAATGTTTTATTTTTTCAGGAATAACTATTCCTTATTGCTAGTAACCGTTAATAGATTTCTGAAGAAAATGGCGCTCCGGGAAAAATGGGTTCGTCCTACTCATTGACGTCACCTCATTCCGACGTGGCGAAACACTACTGCAGATGTTTCATGCTGAGTTCAACTTTAAATTAAAATTTGATTTTGAAATATAGACAAATTACACATTTTAAAATTGTAAAAGTAATAAAAATTAAGACAACAGTTTTTTTAAATTTTTACAATTGAAATCTGCTCATTGTTTAAAAATAAATTTATATTTAAATTATTAATAAAGTTTTCAATTTTATAATTAATATTTCTTATTCCATAGCATTTATGAATATACGGATATGTTAAGGTTATATTAATTTCAGATCTTTTAAGTTATAGTTTTGTATAATATTTTTTTTTTTATTTCCAATATATAATAGTAATTTTCCAAAATAATAATATAATTTTTGTTTTGGAAATAAAATACCATATTTATTCAACGTATAGTTTCTTTTTAGTTATTTCCTTCCAAATTTTATTAGTAAAATAATAATAATAATAATAATAAGAAGAAGCGACATGGAAGTGTCGAACAGATGGCTGACGAGTGGTGAGCTGAGACCGAAGGGTTCATGATCGCGATACAGGACCAAGTCATCCCCACACGCAACTACAAGAAACACATTCTACACGACGCAAACACACATGACGACAGATGCAGGAAATACCACACTACGCACGATCGACCACATAATATCAGGCTGTCCCCTTCTCTCCCAAACAGACTACCTCCACCGACACAATCAGGTAGCGTCGATCGTTCATCAGCAGCTAGCACACAAACACTCACTTATTAAGAACACGGTCCCATGCTACAAGTACACACCACAAAGCGTACTAGAGTCACCCTCATATCAGCTGTACTGGGACTGCTCCATTCACACAGACAAAGCCATACATCACAACAGACCTGACATCATACTTGTTGATAAGGTCAACAAACAGACTACCTCATTGATGTTGCAGTGCCTATCAGCAAGAACATGCAGAAAACTCAAGCAGACAAGATCAGTAAATACACATATCTAGCACACGAGCTCCAGAAGCAACGGAGGCAGGACCGAGTATGTGTTGTACCCATCGTCCTGTCCGCCACTGGTCTGGTGCGTCACACATTACACCACAGCCTCAGCACACTAGGACTTCATAAAAACACTTATGCACAACTCCAGAAGGCTGTGATACTGAACACTATACGCATAGTTAGGAAATTTATGGACACAACCACATATCCCTAACTATTCTTCCAAACTTTTTTTGTTTTTACACTTAGCAATATGTGCTTTGGTGCTTGACCCGCCATATTGTCTTAGCTGGGGAAACCCATGGTTTGAAGCTTTTTCGATATAATAATAATAATAATATTTTTCCCGTTATTATTGAATATAAAGGTTTTAAAATGTGTTTGTGCAACGGCTTAGCTTTAATAAAAATATTGATTACTTACAGACAAATAAAACTTCAGATTTATAATAATCAAATTATAAAAAAATATTATTTACTAGAAAATGAAAATAAAGCAGCACCTAAATAAAATTTCCTTTCTGATTCAATTATGGGGAGGATTTGGGAACGGCCGTTTCATCCTGCATAATTGAATCAGAAAGGTAATTTTATTCAGGTGCTGCTTTATTTTCATTTTCTAACAAGTTTCACAGCACGTTAAATTTATTATTTAAATATTATTTACATTTTTTTATTTTTAATGAATTATTGTTTACATCTAATCAGCTTTATAATGTAGGGTCACATCTAAAAATAAATTATTTATTTTGATAATTTAATGCTTTATACATCTTCAAAGGAAATTTAATATTACAAAATTAAGTAACTGAAAAAGTTTTTACTACGCGTAGTAAATCAGAAAGGTGTAGTAAACTAATGCTTTGTTAAAAAGAAAAAATAAACGTTAAAATAGATAACATATTTTTAGAATAAAAGCACATATCGTTTATTTCTTGATGATATTTAGGAAATAAAGATAAAATTAGAATTGAACTTAGAAGTTGTTGTTTTTTACACCTCTATTACTTAAATTAAGGATTCTTTTTTATTTATTTATTTATTTATAATTTCTAAAAAAATTCGATGTTTTTTTTTACCATAGTTCCATTTTTTATTATTTTTAGGAACTTATTAGATTTCAAACTTATCAGCATTAAAGGAAATCAAAACGTATCATATAAAAAAGGTAAGAATGTTTTAAAGTTAGACAGCTGGATTGTTTCGCATCCTTTAAACGTAATCCATCTTCAACAAACGCATTTAAAATAGAAATTTGTTTTTAATTATTAATTACATACAATTAATTTATGTATGGTGTCTTTTTATTTATCTTTATTTATTATTATTTTTTAATAATTTAATAATAATTATATATATTCTTTTTAACGATTTATCAATTTATCAGACATTTAATTATGATTTTTTCTTTGAAAGTTTTTTCGTGATTTTGTAATCCATTTTCCTTTGCATTTTAACAATTAGGGTTTACGATGGTTTTTGGAGAGGATATTGAATTCTGAATAAACTAGATAGATTATTTTTTTAAGTTAGGGTTATGGTGTATTCTTAGCCGAAATCCGTATAATGTAACGGACTACATAACAACGGCTGTTATAACCTATTTCGTCAAAAACTCTGCAGACGACACACGGGATGACGTAATGCATCTTTCCTCATAGCACAACACATTCAAACCGCCTCACATTGAAAACAGCGAAAGAAAAATTATTAATAAAATTAAAAAAAACAAACTAACTAAATATTTATTTTAATAAAATAAAGTTCAAATATTGTTTGCCTTTGAATTAATTCATTTCATTTACAATATTATCGTTAATCATTAAAAGTGAATCTGAAGAAAGAGTAAAAGAAAAACTAATGTGATTTTTTTTAATGGTATTTCAGTTTATTCTTTATTTACTTCTTTATTTATAATTTTGTAAATTTGTACTCTATGACATTTGAAACTTCAGAGAGAATGGGTTAGTATTTTTTCCTAAAAAGTCTTGACTGCCGATCGTGAATTCCTTATGCTCTATCATAGTTTAGAGTCTTTAGACCCCTGTTTCCCAACGTGGGGCGCACGCCCCACAGGGGGGCAATTGGAAAATTGAAAATTGTTTTTTTTTGGTTGTGATAGTTATATCTAATTTGGTGGGGCATAGCATACTTTAGATACTTTAGGTGGGGCATAGCACAAAAAAGGTTGGGAAACACTGGTTTAGACTTAATTTTAAGCCAGTGTCCATCAGGATGAAACAAGTCATAGGATTACGGTTAGCACTGACTTAAAATTGACAGGAGAAAGTATTTTTATAGAAATATTCAATAAATACTGTTAAGCAGATTAATAAGGTTTTCCTATGAATAGTAATAGCTTGGAATTAGCTTCTGGCAATTCAGAATTGTGTTTCAGGACAGCAAATTTGATTGTTGTCATCTAATAAAGAATAGGCAATTATTGAAATTTTTTATTTACAAAATTAACAAAACAAAAAAATCATTTTATGAATTTTATAAATAAATCATCACGAACGCAACAAATTAAATAATAACGAGTGTCGTCACACCTCACGTGACATGAAGTCAACAGACCAATCAGCATTTGCCACATTCGTTCTTAGCGGAATTTGTGCTAGCGTTTAGTAGTTGATACTACAGTTTCAGCTTCTATTCTGATAGAAAATTTTAGTAAATGTTTTATTTTGTAAGGAATAAGTATTCCTTATAGCTAGCAACCCTTAATAGATTTCTGAAGAAAATGGCGCACAGGAAAAAATGGGTTCGTCCTACTCATTGACGTCACCTCATTGCGACGTGGCGAAACACTACTGCAGATGTTTAATGCTGAGTTCAACTTTAAATTAAAATTTGATTTTGAAATATTGACAAATTACACATTTTAAAATTGTAAAAGTAATAAAAATTAAGACAACTGCTTTTTTAAAGTAATATGTTCAAATTACAATCATCGTATATTTATATAAGCTACAACTAGAAAGTTTGTTAGAAATAATTTTAATAAAAGAAATGTCTATTTTTTATTAATAATATTATTTTTTGTTTGAATAGTCGGCTAAAGAGACTTCATCTTCCCGTCCGTACTTTGAAAAAGACTTTGTTTTTTTGCTGTGACCCCCCCCTCCTTTGGAACGAAATGCTGTATTAGCCCATTTCTTTTTATTTCTTATTTCTATTTCTTCTGAGATATTCGATGGTCAACAAGTGTTGTGCTGTTACAAAGTAAAAGATACTTTGATGTGGTTATAGTTTTTAGTAATTTATAATTTACCACCACAATTATAAACAAGCAGTTTCAAAAACTTGCAGTTATAGCCAGCTTTTTGTTAATTTTTTTCACTACGTTTTTTATTTTTCTGTTTTTTAAAATAGGAAAAGCTAAAGAAAAGCCTCGTATTTGATAATTGTATATTTGTCCAATACAAAAACTACCTTGAATTTTCTCTGAAAATGAATTAATTCCTTATTACTTCAGTTGCCGAAATACAATTAATTTTAATAATATCAGCACATGCTCAAGTTACTTCGACTGTCATGAAATTATTAGACCTCGCTTATTTCACTTGTATTCCTTACCCATGGGATTGTTTTGCTACCTTGTTGGGAAAAATCCTCGAGAAAGGCTTATAAGAAACAAAACAAACAAAAAAATAAATAAATAAAATAGAAAAGTTAGATATGTAAGTCTCTTGTCCATAAACATGCATTCACGTTTCATGAAGATTCAATGCTGTTAGTTATAAACACCAAACCACCTAGAATGAGTTACTTTCCTGTGAGAATAGAATTACCTACAATAAGATTATAATTTTTTTATTTAAAGTTGAGTATAGTTATTTAATATTAACAATTACTACTCCAATTTATAACTAACTTCATGAGATTCGAGAAAATAGTTCCCCAAGCAGAGTTAAAAATATGTAAATACAAACATTTAAATATAATTAATAATTGTGAATTTGATAATTAAAAAAGAGGTTAAATTTTTGAGAAAGATGAAATAATTTTCCTGTAAAATAAAAATAAATTTTGTTGTTGTATCTTCAGAATTCTACCGAGTATCTTGCAGAAACTTAGTAAATCGAAAGTGAAATTTAAATTCTTACAACGCTTTTACAAAAGAAAATACATCTTTTATTTTAGCGTTTTTAGAAACAAATTGAAACAGAAACTGAAAACGAAGCTGGTTTTAGTAATGGCGTTGGAACGAATCAATTTGAACCCTTCAGAATTGCTATTTCTATACAAAAACTTAGATAATGGCGTTTATTTATTTTATTTAGGAATTTATTAGCAACTGACCGATTTATATATATTATAATTGCAAAAGTTATATAATTTTTCAAAGTTCAAGTATTTTGGTATTGCAATTGTTTATTTTTGATTTTCTTTCTTTCTTTTTATTACTACTACAGTGATATTGAATGTTTTGAAATTATTGATCTAATGTAAAGTAAAAAGTCACTAAACATCTAGTAACTTTGAGATTCTTCTTATTATTGTTTATTCGAGGTGTCAGTTTTTCCGGGTGTTTGCCCAATTTGGCCATTTTTTGGTTTATAGAGGGCGCTACCCAATTTTGTAGTTGGCGAATTCTGTCCACCTGTGTTATAAAACACCAACTTCTCAGTCCAATTTTACCTTTATTTCTTAAATATCATCAATAAATAAATTATATGCTTTTATTCTATAAATATTCTATCTATTTGAACGATTATTTTCTTTTCAACGACATAAGAATAAATTAATTATATATTAGGCATGAAAACGCCGATCCGATGTAAGTGTCGGATATCTTAATTACAAAATAATTTAAGTTTAAAGAACAGACGAAATTACAAAGGAAGCTCTTTATAAACAAATAAACTTAAAAAGTGTTATTTATTAGTACCTTAATAAGTAATTTTAAAATTTTGTGTACATTAGGGAATGAAAGAAGTTATTTCTTTTCCTGAAAACGAAATTAATCTGAATCATGAGAGAGCTCTAATCAGGGTTTACAGCATTTTCATTTTATTTATTTGTTTTCATTATTCAGGTTTCTCTTTTTTTTTTTTTGGATAATGAAATCGAATAGAAATATAAAACAGAATTTAAAGCTAAATATGAGATTTTTTTTTCATTATGATATAATATTCAGAATTAGTTAATTTTTTAAGATATTACCAGATAAAACTTAATATTACAATTATGTGTAACCATCCTTTGTTAAATGCGCTGCCTTCGTAAAATTATTTTGTAATTAGAAATTAAAATTATCTAGCATAATAATAATAATTTTTTAATTAGAATAATTTTAAGAATAATAAAAAATATTTTAGCAGCTCCGCCATGACCGAGCGGTCTAGACAGCGGTCTGCCGTGTGGTCGATGTGTCGGAACCCGGGTTCGAATCCCGGTCTGGGTATTGCTGTTTATTTCTTTTCGTCTGTTTCTCCCTGGGACTTACAATGTTAGGGTTATTTCTGGCCGAGATGTGAATCTCACCTCCCTTCTTCAATTTCCTAGCCTCACCAGGTTCTCAGGTAGGGCTAGATCATGGTCCAAAGTTGACCGTTGTCGATTAAAGAAGAAGATTAAAAAATATTTTAATAATAATATTTTTTTTTTTTTTTTTTTTTTTTTTACACTTGACAATATGTTCTTTGGTCCTTGACCCGCCATATTGTCTTTGCTGGGGAAAACCATGGTTTGAAGCTTTTACGATAAAATAATTATAATAATAATAATATTTTTTCCGGTACTATTTGCAACCCGTGAAATATTTACGGAAGTAAAACAGATACCGCATTTTTGAAATACCGTGAAATTTTATTTAGCGCACAGCGCTGACCGAAAGACCATCGTTATACGATTCTTGATTTTTTAATATTGACATGCTTTCCTGGCACTTTCGGCGAAATCAGTTAACCTCCTGTCCTAAAATAATAAGCTCCTCCAAATTGAGCATACGAGAGAGTGTCCCACAATGCCTGACAGGAGCGTAGGAATTATTTCTAGTTCATTTTGTTTTATTATTCACTAAATGAATAGATGCAAAAGTTTATACTACAGTCGGACCTCTGTTTAACAAAAGTCGCTAATACCGAAAAAAAGTTCGTTATATGGAAAATTCGTTAAATAGCGATTCACCTTTTAAAATTACTTTAAACTACATAAAACAGATTTAAAATACATAAACAATAAATATTATTAATAAACGTAATAATTTTAATGCCATAAAGCATACATTACCATAAGAGTACTTAAAATTTTACTAATAAAGTCTGTTAATTTTGTCTTGAGTTTTTTTTTTTTTTGAAAAAGTGTTTTCGCTCTTATTACATATCTCGCATCTTTGCAATGCACCCAAAACCCCTCCAGGCGTATTTTCTTCAAATTGTAATCCGCATCGGATTGTTTCAAATGATTTTAGCATTTCATTATACGAAGGTTTTTTGATTACTGCATCATGATCAATTTCATCATCTTCATCGCAATTCATAGCTGTATTGTTTTATTTTTTCACACTGTCCAAAATATCCGATTCATGCCCGGTTGCACCATTGAAGTTCAGGAGCTGAACCACGTTCAAACTGCAAGATGAACGGAGATCATTCTTAAACCTATTGCGCCAACAACGTTTTGTGATAATCTCGGTTCAAAAGCGTCGTCAAGTTGAACTGTCGAATTCGGCCGTTCAAGGCGCTGAACTCGGTTCAAAACCGCTGTTCGGCGTTCGAGCCATTACTGATATTCGCTTGCGAATTGAGACCAAAGCAAGTTTTCTCTCAACTATCAGAAATAACTTTTAAAAATGACAACTTTACATTTATTTGATTCGTTGGACAGTGACAGTGAAGAGAAATTTCAGTTGTTAACAGAGTTGCATCATTTGTATCCAAAAGGCAGACTATTTCGCGATTAGTATATTAGGGTAATCGTGGAGTTTAGTGTCCCAAATTAAATAACAATAAATAACCTATAACAGTAAATGACAGTCATAAAATGTGAAATTTCACCACACTTGGGTGGGTGGGTGGCCGCACGGATAGTGTCCCACCCACCATCGACATCGGGCACCAAAGTTTGCCGCTGTTGGTACAGTCTCTCCCGCCGACGCTGGAGCGCTAGGTCAGCAGCAGGCCGGCGATAGCGGACTCCAGAACGCGGCGGCACGAAAACAGCGCTTACGATGACCCGTTGTCGGTCGGGGGTGGGACACTTATAGCCATCCACCCACCCAAATATGGTGAAATTTCACATTTTATGACTGTGTGTCATTACACTATTGTAGGTTTTTATTGTTATTTAATTTGGGAAGCTAAACTCCACGATTACATATATTAGTAATACTCCGCATCGATTTTTTTTTTACATTCTAAAATGTGTTATGTAGGATTCAGTTATATCAATTAAAAGGATTTTTTTTTCGTCTCTGTATAATTAGGGACTCGGCAGAATTCAGTTTTTTTAATTCCTGAACTCCATTTTCATAATGAGATTGTTGCTGCTGAAACAAAGGACAACTGTTGAAAAAAATACAATGGGTTGATTTCCCGCAACGAAAGACGAATCTTGTAACCAATCAGGAATCAGCTTTGAACGCATGACGTACTTCCGCTGCTATGAACCAAGATCACAGAACCACAGTTCAGTTGTGACTGCTTTAGCTTGGTGCAACAAGGCTGAACTTCAATTTGAGGTTCAAGCAGAACTCGGTTCATGGAAACCGTAGTTAAACGCTACTTTGGTGCAACCGGGCATCAGTCAGTGTTCCCGAGGTCTCAACTTCAAAATCAAGTGAAAGACAATCATCAATCAGCACATCATCGTTAATTTCTTCTTTTTCCCTCAGCTGTATCCACATTTCTTTCAATTCCTCTAAGGGAATATTAATACTAAAAACATTTCAAGGAGAAAAAAAAAATGATACCACGAAAAAGTTCGTTAAATAGAAAATAAAATGCACTTCGCTATTTGGAGGTTATATATTCTATCAATACGAAAACATCAGCTTCTATTCTGATAGAAAATTTTAGTAGATGTTTTATTTTTTAAGGAATAAGTATTCCTTATAACTAGCAACCGCTAATAGATTTCTGAAGAAAATGGCGCTCCGGAAAAAATGGGCGCGTCCTATTCATGACGTCACATCATTCCAACGTGAAGAAAAAACTACTGCAGATGTTTCAGCAAAAGAAATTGTTTTTGTTATTTATTCTTGAATTAATTAATAGAAAAAAAAATCACTACTACATCTACAAACAATTTTAATTGTTATTATTATTTTATAATTTTTATTACAATTTTAAGTTCCAAAATTTGTAAATTAGGCGTAGTATTTTAGCTTGTTATATAAAAAGTTTCAGTCCTTCCCAAATTTCTGAAATATAGAGTAGAACTTATTTTCATTTTTTGATTGAATGGTCGGTTGAAGAGACTTCGTCGTCCCATAGGTATTTTGAAAAAGACTTTTTTTTTTTTTTTTTTTTTCTCTGACTCCCCCCCCCCTCCTTTGGAACGAAATGCTGTATTTGTCCATTTCTTTCTATTTCTTTTTCTTATTTATGAAGATGGAATCTTCCAATAATATTATTAAATAAATTTAACAAGATTATTTTAGTTAAATTAAATTGGCTTGAATCTTATTTTAAAAGTTATTTATGATTAGCAAATTCAAATTTAAATTTGCATGAGAAATCGTGGTTGACGTCACAAGAAGAAATGCATAAAATGAGCTGACCAGCCTCCGTCTGGAGTAGCAGTTAGTAGTAGTCTGACTCTGAAGTAGAGAGTAGTCAGGGATTAGAGATCCAGCAGTGTAGAGCAGCACAGAGCCGAATAGAACAGTCCGAAGGGGGAGCAGTGAGAGAGCTCAACGAAGACCCGGATGACAGCGGTTACGACACAGTTTGACGTAAGAAGACAGGCTCCAATGAAGAGACTGAAGTTTTCCTGCCTACCGATAGTTATTCCCCGTAAGAGCGAAATTCGACTAGAAGATTGAGATTCCGCAAAAGGATTTACAGTTCGAATAAGCAGAAGTATTTCGAGAAAGCAAATACGGAAGAGCAGTCCCCCCCACATCAAATTTCGTGCCCAGGTACCAAATGCAGTGCCGGGCGTTTCCCCCTCCTCCCCCCATGTTATGAACAAAATCATAAATTCTTAGCCAAAAATATCGCGAAAATATCACATGATTTAATACTTCTACATTTGACAGATATTGACAGGGTGGGCAGACTCTTGTTAGGTAAGCGCTACCTCAAGTCTACTCCAAGTGCCGCGGTCACCTTAAGACTAAAGAAAAAGACGGAATCTCCAAATCAACAACCAAAAAAAAACCAAAAACAACCAGGAATCTCTTGCCCACCCCTGTTCTACACTATAAACATATTTGTAGATCTCAGCCCGGGCCCCGGTGCTGAGGGACCAACTGACTCCCCCCTTGTGGGGGCCCTGACTGGAGTAAATAGTTCTACTGAGTACGAAACAAAGTCATAGCCATTTATGAAACGGCAATATCGGTGGTTGACGTGACTCCTGTAGAATCGATGAGATTCAAATACCTGGCTATAAAGAGTGAGACACTCCTGAAGTATTTTGTATTTTCTGTAATTGATTGGTTCCTTCGTTTCTAGTTCAATATTTTCATTATTGTAACAAATACTCTATAATTTGCTGTAGAAAGTAGATATATGTTTGATAAAGCAGCAGTCTCCCCATGTATGCTATTTTATAAAAAGAAAAATGTTTTTAGGCATTTTTTTATTTGGAAACTATTTTTAGGATGCAATCCTATGTGTATTAAGAGTTATCTGTACAACCGAAACAGTGGGTCACTGTTATGGGATGTATGCAAGAGTCAGGAGAAATGCCAAATGGAAAACTAAAGATCTGGAAATCTGCATCCTTAAAGTTACGCGAACACCATCCGATTTTGCACCAACTTAGTCGGCCAACTTCGAGTCCACCAACTTTTTGTCAGTCCCGCACACCATCCAACTCGCAAATGAGTCGGCCGTGATTGCAGCAATCCCATAATGCAATGCTGTGGAAAATCCGAAAAAAATCGAGGTTTTGAAACCTCTCTGATAAATTCTGCCGCATACAATTACTGCATTTCAGTATATGCATTATTTATGCATGAAAGAAACTCGCAATACTCTGATATTCATTGTGTACCCGCTTGTCTTTGACTCGAATCGGTGAACATCGTTTTCGAATCGGTGAACATCGTTTTCGATGCCATTTCTTTCCATGGGCGTGACGTCACGACTGACGTGTTCCAACGCTGCCCTGTGATTGGGTAATTCCGACCGACTTCCAACCAACTTCCCGAGTTGGTCCTGCACAACCAACTCTACTCGGCCGACGAAAGTTGGTACCAAGTCGCTGAAAAACGGGCTCAAAACTGTCTCTACCAACTCGCGACGTCAAAATCGGCCGACTATATATTTTAATGAGAAGAATCCGCTGACATAGGTCACCTCTGTGACCCCTTGAACAGCGTTGGACGAAACACAGAAGAAGAAAGAAACAGCCATGCCACTGCAGGGATTCGAACCCAGGTACTGGCGCACTGGTCGCCACGGCTGGCCGCCGCCGAGACCGCACGACCACGCCAGCACGGCCATCGGCCGACTAAGTTGGTGCGGAGTTGGAAGGTGTTCGCGGGGCTTAAGTACTACCAAAGGCTGTTGAAGTTAGACAGACGCTAAACATCCTGAAGGTCACTTGAATCTATCCAATCGGAAGGAAGTAAGGACACAGAATGAACTGAGATGACTTCCGTTTTTGATAAGGATACAGTTTTCGATGTAATACTGTAATGCAGGGCCGGACTTAAACACCCTTGATCCCTAGGCACTTGATATTTACGGCCTCTCCCCCATCCCGAAAATCTACAACCAAAAAAAAAAAAAAAAAAAAAAAAAAAAAAAAAAAAAAAAAAAAAAACGGAATCTCCAATTCAACAATCAAATAAAATAATTAAATAAAAAAAACCCAATCCAATACGGCGGGGCCTTTAGGCCCGGGCCTTCTAGGCCTAGGTGGAAATCCGGGCCTGCTGTAATGTGAGATTTGCAACTTCCAGGAAGCAATTTAAATCGCCTAACTAAAATTGTAAAGTTGATTTTTCACTAAAATCTAGTGAAAAGGATCAGGGTTCACTGAAAATATTTCACCCCTCCCCCCCCTCAAACATTTTAAGACATGTAGTGCTCAATCATATCACTATCCATTAACCAATAAAGTTCAAAGTTTTGAAATCTGTCGGAATAGAAGTCCCATATTAGATTTAGCAATTTCTTAAAACTTACAACAGCCTTTCAATGACACAAATTTTAGTTCATCTTCATCAGTTCAGCCTGATTATGTCAGCTTGGGAACAATTCAACAAAAATACATATTGAGATGTTACAATGAAAAGATAAATAAAGATAAATTTAGAAAAATAGCTGACAACAGAATTACGAGCACCCTTGTACAACAGCTATGGTTATTTTTTGCATGGGATTGAATCAAAGAAAAAGGAAGTTCATGATACACACTGAAGTTAGGGATTGAGGAGGAATGACGAATACCAAAACGGTGATGGACAGGGAGTTCTCGCTGTAAATATACAAATAAATGTATGGAGAGGAAGAGAGAGATTGCTTAAACTTTTTTTATTGAGCATTTTTCTTTTTGTAGCAAATGATACAACAGCTTCTCACATAACAAACAATGTAATAAGGTTAAGATAGAAACTATACCTTGAAGTTCATTAGTCAAGAAATTGAAAATAAAAAACACATTTAAAAAAATCTGTAATTGGAATATTTATTTATTTATATTTATTTATTTATATTATATTTATAATATATATTTATATATATATTACATAAATATTTATTATTTATTTATTTATTTTGTCAACAAAATATGGATAATCCTAAAAGCTTACTACTAAAAACACTTCCTTTTTAATAGGATTAACATATGCGAAGTTAACATTATTACTATTACAAAGAATTTCTTATTATTACTGTATCATTGTTTGATTTCTTAAAGTATTAGTTATATTCAATGAACAGGCTGCCGGTATTCTACTATTTGTGATAGGATTCTCTGAAACAACTGAAGTAAAACCCAATTAAAGCGATACTACGAAGATAGGATTGTAAATAAATGTAAGAGATATAAAAATTCGTACATTTACAAATCTCTGCAAGCCCTAAAGTAAGTTCTTTGATATCATCAGCAAATCAATTCATAAATTTCAAAAAAATTAATACATGAGTTAAGATCAAACTTCTTCTCAATAGAATTATGCCCCCGATCTTTGTCAGTTTCGATAGATAAACGTCGGATTTTGATGACAGGACAGCAGAGCGCGGTGTTTACGTCGACTGCAGAAGTCGAAAGAACTGAAAATGAAAGTTATTAGTAAAATAGAAGTTAATTCAAGCGAAATATATTGAGAGTAGCCGATTTAAATCATCAGCCTGGATATGTTTTCAAATGGCTTGGTCAAAATGATCTGTGATTAATAGGAATGTTGTTTTATTGCTACTGAAAAATATATTTACGTTTTATTACCTGTAGATATTAATTACAATCTCTAAATTATTTTGGCGGCACCTCTGTCATTTGGATAATAACACGGCAACTTCTATGCGCAACGAACTGCGCACTTCATTTTCAAACAATCAGTGAAAAAATCTATTTAGCAACAACGGATTTCACTTTCCAACAACGAAGCACTATTCTTTAAATATCTTATTTTTTTTTTCTTTTTTACTGCTCAGTGAGGTAATATAAATTTCATAAATTTTATTTGTCTCAAAATTTAAATAATTTCTTACAATTTTTCAATAATTTTTGTGATTTTTACTTACACTACTACCCTTAGCAAAAACCACTTTCTCAGTTTCAAATGAAATTTCGGTAGTTTTTTACGAAATCTAACCAGTGGAATTAGGCCAAATATTATTTTTTTTTTTTTGGATGAAAGTGATTCGTTAATACGTGATGGGAATAAAAGCGTTGGAAAATTTTGGATTCGTTTTGTAATTTTTAAGAAATTTATACATTCTTAAAAATTTACCGAAATTTCAAATAATCTTGTGTGAGTTTCATGCCTTTCCAAAGATGCATTTGAGTAACATTAGAAATGATAAAAACATCACTGTTAATTACCCAGCAGAATCATATAGAAATATTTGGGGATTTTGCAGAAGTTGGAGTTTTTTCCTCATTACCACCAATGTGTACAAATTAAGTTTCTCTCTCTCTTATCGAAATGTTGTATATGATTGTATTTATTTATTTATTTATTTATTTATTTTAATACTATGTAAAGATTCCACGATAAGTATTTTGCAATTATCTTGGTATATATTTTACTGGATATCTAGTATTTTACACATTAAATCTTCAGTATATTTTCTTACGTTTTATAATATTTTTATATATAGCTTATATATAAAAGACTTTACATACAACAATCTTAACAATGAATTTCTTCTGTTATAATTCTTTACACGAAAAAAAAACCAAAAAAAAACAACAACTAAATAAATAAATAATAACATAAATATTCCGTTCCTGGGAAAACGATATACTGTTCGTTTTTGTTTACGAGAACCTTCAACGCTTTTGCGCATGTGTCAGGTCTCCTTCGATTTCATCAAACTAGGTGTGAGGAGAAATAAAGAGGGGATGTTTACTTATTATCAGTGTTAGTTTACTAGTAGTTGCGTTCTAATTGCGCTTTTAAACATAAGCATGGCAAGTAAACGAAGTCGTTCTTCGTGTACTTTAAAAGAAAAACTTGAAGTGTTAAAAAGACTATACATTATCTCGTTTTTATTTTGCAGACGGCTTACAAGATGATGTAATGTATCCTTCCGCCAGAAGGAGCACAAGATATCGGTATCAATATTTTGCCTTTATAATGGAAGTAAGCTGAATTCAAGACAGTAACTACTGTTAAAAAATTTTAGAGGGGAAAAATATTTAAAATTTAGTCTTAATTTTTTTTTTTAACTTCTAGATAATTTCTTTAACAATTTTTTTGGAGCTTTTCTTTAAAATATCAAAATTATAAACATAAACATAGAAATAAAATTATAATTTTCCATCAAGGCAGAATATTTTTTTTTGTGTCGTCCACTATTTGTACAGATATAATTATAAAATATTTAAAAACAACCAAGAATAGCAATCATCCTATTTCCGAGTCGAATTTTATTCGAAAAAGTTAGAAGAATGCGGAGTTGTATCAGTATAGAGGTGTACAAATAGCGAGGTTACACTGTATTTGGTCTTTTCCCTCGTGAGAGATCCGTCAAATATCCTCTATTAGACAACTACCGTTAGTCGCCATTTTGTTTGTTTTGATTTTAATGCGTTTTGATTGGCGGAGAATAAATACAAATATTATTGCCAACGAAAAGGCAGATTATTACTGAATTCTTATAGAAAAATAAAATTTCATATTTAGAACGTTTTATTTCGCATCTGACAATACTTTGCTAAGCCGGCAAGTTGGACCTATTTTCTTTGGCGGCAAAATACAAAAGCCTGTTCTCCCTGCAAATTGAAAATGAGATAACGTGTAGATAAGGGAGAAAGTGCTACTAAATTATCACTCGAATATGGTGTCGGAAAAGCAACGATTGGTGACTCAGACTGGAAAAAGAATCGCGTTAAAATTGAGCAGTTTTGTTCTGCATCAAGTGAAAAAACTCTTGAAAAACGGCAAAAAACTATGTATGTGTATATTTAACTTCTTTGTATAACAATAAATGTACGTTTTTTCACGAACTTCTTTTTAATTTCTCCTATTTAAAAGTTAAAAAAAATCGGTATTTTTTCTGAACTCTGTTCGGAATAGCGGGGTTCTACTGTATTTTAAAACAACAAATACAACAAAATCTATTAAAAACAACGTTTGATAATTTTGTTTTTCTCTGTCAATTTGTATGTCAGAATTATAAGAAATTAATGATATTATTTATAAAGTGTGTTATAAATAAAAGAATGTTCAGTATACAAAATTATTCTGAAATTCGTATAATAAACAATGAGAGAATATATTAGTTTCTTAATGCATCCATCCCTCCTTTTACAACATTTGCACATCAAGCATTAAGGCGTTCAGATATCTCGTACAGTGGCTTGGTTAGGTTTATAATGTGAAAATAAACACACCTATAATATTCTATTAAAATGGTAGAAAATGTTTTTTGAAGAAAATTGTCTTTGTTTAATCTTATGTCTGACCTATTTTCTTTTGTTTATTTCTTTGGTTGGATAACTAGTTGAGAATTCCTTGACATTCCCATGACTTTCAAGCTAACGTCTTTTTCTTTGGTTATTGGAAGTCTGCTGTCTAACTTATCCTACTCTTAAATGAAATCCCATATATGCCTTTGAACTCATTTGTATTTGTTCTTTTAGTTAACCCACAACTAACTTTATTAGATAATTCCTTTACTTCAATGACCTTTTTAACATTTTCCTTGTATTTTTTAAATAAATTTCTTTTTGTAATTACTCTACCAGATCATTCCAAATCAGTTCATCCAGGCTATGATAGATTTTCAGGACACTTAAGTTTACTTTCTTCTTACACCATGATAGGAAGGTGTTCAGAATTTTTCTTCCCAAAAGTTTGTTAAAAATTAGTAAAATTCCTTTTCCAAGACTCCTGTTTTAGACTACATTGAATACTGTAAAAATTTGAAAAACACTCAAATTTCCCAAAAGTGTCCTACAATCTACCTTTGCATTTCCCCTAATCCGTGAAACTTGAATAATTCGAAGCTGAAGGGACCAGAGAAAAAGTTCGAATTATCCAAAAATTCGAATTACATATATTCTCGAAATATTTATCTCGAAGAGATAAATATAAAAGATTAACTCCACGATCAAAGATTTAACACAAACTTTATCTAAGAATACTGCTACATTTGTTTTCATTAAATCAAACATTTTTTACTAGCATAATTATTCATCACTTAAAAAAAAAAAGGGAGATATAAAAACTGCAGTTACAGCCAGCTTTTTGTTAATTTTTTTCACTTAAGGTTTTTTATTTTTCTGTTTTTTAAAATAGGAAAAGCTAAAGAAAAGCCTTGTATTTGATAATTGTATATTTGTCCAATACAAAAACTACCTTGAATTTTCTCTGAAAATGAATTAATTCCTTATTACTTCAGTTGCCGAAATACAATTAATTTTAATAATATCAGCACTTGCTCAAGTTACTTCGACTGTCATGAAATTATTAGACCTCGCTTATTTCACTTGTATTCCTTACCCATGGGATTGTTTTGCTAGCTTATTGGGAAAAATCCTCGAGAAAGGCTTATAAGAAACAAAACAAACAAAAAAATAAATAAATAAAATAGAAAAGTTAGATATGTACGTCTCTTGTCCATAAACATGCATTCACGTTTCATGAAGATTCAATGCTGTTAGTTATAAACACCAAACCACCTAGAATGAGTTACTTTCCTGTGAGAGTAGAATTAACTACAATTAGATTATAATTTTTTTTTTTAAAGTTGAGTATAGTTGTTCAATATTAACAATTACTACTACAATTTATAACTAATTTCGAGAAAATAGTTCCCCAAGCAGAGTTAAAAATATGTAAATACAAACATTTAAATATAATTAATAATTGTGAATTTGATAATTAAAAAAGAGGTTAAATTTTTGAGAGAAAGATGAAATAATTTTCCTGTAAAATAAAAATAAATTTTGTTGTTGTATCTTCAGAATTCTACCGAGTATCTTGCAGAAATTTAGTAAATCGAAAGTGAAATTTAAATTCTTACAACGCTTTTACAAAAGAAAATACATCTTTTATTTTAGCGTTTTTAGAAGCAAATTGAAACAGAAACTGAAAACGAAGCTGGTTTTAGTAATGGCGTTGGAACGAATCAATTTGAACCCTTCAGAATTGCTATTTCTATACAAAAACTTAGATAATGGCGTTTATTTATTTTATTTAGGAATTTATTAGCAACTGACCGATTTATATATATTATAATTACAAAAGTTATATAATTTTTCAAAGTTCAAGGATTTTGGTATTGCAATTGTTTATTTTTGATTTTCTTTCTTTCTTTTTATTACTACTACTGTGATATTGAATGTTTTGAAATTATTGATCTAATGTAAAGTAAAAAGTCACTAAACATCTAGTAACTTTGAGATTCTTCTTATTATTGTTTATTCGAGGTGTCAGTTTTTCCGGGTGTTTGCCCAATTTGGCCATTTTTTGGTTTATAGAGGGCGCTACCCAATTTTGTAGTTGGCGAATTCTGTCCACCTGTGTTATAAAACACCAACTTCTCAGTCCAATTTTACCTTTATTTCTTAAATATCATCAATAAATAAATTATATGCTTTTATTCTATAAATATTCTATCTATTTGAACGATTATTTTCTTTTCAACGACATAAGAATAAATTAATTATATATTAGGCATGAAAACGCCGATCCGATGTAAGTGTCGGATATCTTAATTACAAAATAATTTAAGTTTAAAGAACAGACGAAATTACAAAGGAAGCTCTTTATAAACAAATAAACTTAAAAAGTGTTATTTATTAGTACCTTAATAAGTAATTTTAAAATTTTGTGTACATTAGGGAATGAAAGAAGTTATTTCTTTTCCTGAAAACGAAATTAATCTGAATCATGAGAGAGCTCTAATCAGGGTTTACAGCATTTTCATTTTATTTATTTGTTTTCATTATTCAGGTTTCTCTTTTTTTTTTTTTGGATAATGAAATCGAATAGAAATATAAAACAGAATTTAAAGCTAAATATGAGATTTTTTTTTCATTATGATATAATATTCAGAATTAGTTAATTTTTTAAGATATTACCAGATAAAACTTAATATTACAATTATGTGTAACCATCCTTTGTTAAATGCGCTGCCTTCGTAAAATTATTTTGTAATTAGAAATTAAAATTATCTAGCATAATAATAATAATTTTTTAATTAGAATAATTTTAAGAATAATAAAAAATATTTTAGCAGCTCCGCCATGACCGAGCGGTCTAGACAGCGGTCTGCCGTGTGGTCGATGTGTCGGAACCCGGGTTCGAATCCCGGTCTGGGTATTGCTGTTTATTTCTTTTCGTCTGTTTCTCCCTGGGACTTACAATGTTAGGGTTATTTCTGGCCGAGATGTGAATCTCACCTCCCTTCTTCAATTTCCTAGCCTCACCAGGTTCTCAGGTAGGGCTAGATCATGGTCCAAATTTGACCGTTGTCGATTAAAGAAGAAGATTAAAAAATATTTTAATAATAATATTTTTTTTTTACACTTGACAATATGTTCTTTGGTCCTTGACCCGCCATATTGTCTTTGCTGGGGAAAACCAATGTTTGAAGCTTTTTGTAATGTTTTGAAAAATCGTTTATATTTTAATTATTAGTAATTTTCATTCATATGAAGAATATAATATATTAATACAAAATATGCAATTAGAAAATTCGTACATATTATTAAAAAGTTTCAAATTAAACATTTTTTGAAATCTATTGACTGTTTTCAAATAAATTTATATTTAAATTATTAATAATGTTTTCAATTTTATAATTAATATTTCTTATTTCATAGCTATTCTGAATATAAGGATATGTTAAGGTTATATTCCTTTCAGATCTTAAGTTATAGTTTTGTATAATATTATTTTTTATTTCTAATATACCGGGTGTCCCAGGAGGAAAGGTCAATATTTTGGGTTGTGATAGTATAGGTCATTTTAAGCAAAAAAGTTCCTATGAACGTGTATGCTATCCCGAATGGTTTCTGAGATAATTGAAATTTGGCACACTGCGCCTGTTGGTCGTTGTAGTGGAGTGCTTTCCTTCTCTTCCAAAGCATTGCATCAAGATTTCCAGACCTAATCCCCTTGGATTTGCGTTTATAGGGTTGGATAAAGTGTACAGACCTTGAATTGTTCACGAGACAATTGCTCGCTCACATAATGAATACTTTTGTGTGCATAAAGGAACGTCATGATGAACTCAGACAAGCAACACGTGGTGTTCTCACAAGAGTTGAGACATGCATTATTGTTGCCCGTGAAATTTTTGAAACTTTATTTTAAACTGTAAGAAATGTGTAACTTGACGAATAAATATTAAAAACAGTAAGTAGTATCTCTTTGTTATCATTCATTTTGAAACTGTACTTTGAAAATTGCTCTATCTGGAAACCATTGGGAATAGGACACTTGTTCATATGATCTTTTTTGCTTAAAATGGCCAGTACTTTCACCTCCCAAAATATTGACCTTTCCTCCTGGGACACCCTGTACAATAGAAATTTTTCAAGATATTATAATTTTTGGTTTGGGAAATAAAACACCATATTTATTCAAGTTATAGTTTCTTTTTAGTTTGTCCTTCCAAATTGTTTTGGTAAAATAATATAATAATAATAAGTTAACTTATTTTGTTAACTTCAATAGTTGACATTTCTGTCCCACTGTCCCAAAACATTTCCAAAACTGAAATTCAAAAATGTACAAAATATGAAAATCTGGCGATTGAAATACAGCGAATATGGAAGCAGCAACGAATTCAAACAGTACCATTGGTGATATCGGCGACCGGAATTGTTTCAAAGCATTTTTTTGATAATTTAGAAAAAATTGGGCTGCAACAAAATCTTATCAAAAATATCCAGAAAAGTGTATTATTACAAACATGTCATATCACCCTCAGGTTTCTACAACAGATGGCTTGAGATGAATTTCTCCGCCTACAAGGCTTCCGGACTTTGTCTGAGATAAACACATGTATAAGAATAAAAAATAATAATAATAATACCCCTGGACCTCGCAAACCCTTCTCTAACACTCACCACCCCCGACATCCACACACAGCAGCTGCGTGTATCATGGGCTCGTAAGGAACTCCATGGCAGACATCGACACGAACTCAGCCAGCCTCATGTCGACGTGAAGCGTCGAACAGATGGCTGACGAATGGTGAGCTGTTTGGAGAGATCGAAGGGTTCATGATCGCGATACAGGACCAAGTCATCCCCACACGCAACTACAAGAAACACATTCTACACGACGCAAACACACATGACGACAGATGCAGGAAAAACACTACGCATGAGACGATCGACCACATAATATCAGGCTGCCCCTTCTCTCCCAAACAGACTACCTCCACCGACACAATCAGGTAGCGTCGATCGTTCATCAACAGCTAGCACACAAACACTCACTTATTCAGAACACGGTCCTGTACTACAAGTACACACCACAAAGCATACTAGAGTCACCCTCACATTAGCTGTACTGGGACCACCCCATTCACACATACAGAACTATACATCACAACAGACCTGACATCACACTTCTTAATAAGGTCAACAAACAGACCTACCTCATTGATAGTGCAGTGCCTATCAGCAAGAGCATGCAGAAAACTCACGGAGACAAGATCAGTAAATACACATATCTAGCACACGAGCTCCATAAGCAGTGGAGGCAGGACCAAGTACGTGTTGTACCCATCGTCCTGTCCGCTACTGGTCTGGTGCCTCACACATTGCACCACAGCCTCAGCACACTAGGACTTCATAAAAACACTTATGCACAATTCCAGAAGGCTGTGGTACTCAACACAACACGCATAGTTAGGAAATTTATGGACACAACCACACATCCCTAACTATTCTTCCAAACCGTGCGGTCTCGGCGGCGGCCGGTCGTGGTGGCCAATGCGCCAGTACCTGGGTTCGAATCCCGGCAGTGGCATGGCTGTTTCAATTTCCTTTCTTGTGTGTTCATCTCTTCTTCCCCTGTGGTTGGCGCCCCCTCGTGGTATCCAGCTAATAACTCCTATTGTAGGAGCCGTCCAAACCCTGTATGGGTGTTACGGACGATAAACAAACATAAACAAACATTCTTCCAAACTTTTTTTTTTTTTTTTTACACTTAGCAATATGTGCTTTGGTCCTTAACGCGCCATATTGTCTTAGCTGGGGAAATCCATGGTTTGAAGCTTTTTCGATATAATAATAATAATAATAATATTTTCCCCGTTATTATTGAATACAAACGTTTTAAACTGTTTGTGCAACTACTTAGCTATTAATAAAAATATTGATTAACTACAGACAAATAAAACTTCAGATTTATAATAATCAAATATAATTACCAAAAAAATATTATTTTCATTTTATTATTTTTAATGAATTATTGTTTACATCCAATTTGCATTGTAAAGTAGGATCACATCTAAAAATAAATTATTTCTTTTGATAAACTAATGCTTTGCTGCAAAGAAAAAAGCGTTAAAATAGATAACATATTTATAGAATAAAAGCATATCGTTTATTTCTTGATGAAATCTTGGATTTTGGATGAAAATTCTGGATGAAATCCCATCCTTCCAAGGTTAATACAGTATATAGCCATCCACCTACATCGCTAAATAAGCATTCTTATTTATTTATTTATTTATTTATTATATTTAATTTTTTTAAAAAAAATTATATGTTTGAAAAGAAAAATAATCGTTTAAATAGATAATATATTTATATAATAAAAGCGTATCGTTTATTTCTTGATGATATTTAAGAAATAAAGGTAACATTGGAGTTTGAAGTTGGTGTTTTTAACACCTATATCACTGAAATTAAGCATTCATTTTTATTTATTTATTTATTTATTTATTTATTTATTTATTTATTTATAATTTCTAAAAAAATTCGATGTTTTTTTTTTTACCATAGTTCCATTTTTATTATTTATAGGAACTTATTAGATTTCAAACTTATCAGCATTAAAGGAAATCAAAACGTATCATATAAAATCGTAAGAATGTTTAAAAAGTTAGACAGCTGGATTGATTCGCATCCTTTAAACGTAATCCATCTTCAACAAACGCATTTAAAATAGAAATTTGTTTTTAATTATTAATTACATACAATTAATTTATGTATGGTGTCTTTTTATTTATCTTTATTTAATAATTTTTATAATTTTTTATTTGTTTGTAATTTTGTAAATTTGTACTCTATTAAATTTGGAACTTCAGAGAGAATGGGATATTTTTTTCCCTAAAATATCTTGACTACTGATCGTGAATTAGACTTAATTTTAAGCCAGTGTCCATCAGGAGGAAACAACAGTCATAGGATTATGGTTATTAGCACTGACTTAAAATTGACAGGAGAAAGTATTATTATAGAAATATTCATTAAATACTGTTAAGCAAATTAATAAGGTTTTCCTTATGAATAGTAATAAGTTCGAATTAGCCTCTGGCAATTAAGAATTGTGTTTGAGGTAACGAAAAGGGATCAATTTGTTTGAGGCAAAGTACAAAGCTTCGATTTTATGCAGAAAGAATCGGGATGGAGTTAGCCGTCTTTTCAGCATTCGTTCGAGGTTAACGAGTATCGTTACACCTCATGTGACATGAAGTCAACAGACTAGAGATGGGCAAAGTCGTTCTTTTCACGAACTAGTTCATTTGAACTAGATCAGTGGTGGCCAACCTTAAGCATACCATGCGCCAATTTTTTCACAGACGAGTTCAGTTGCACCATACAACTCAATTTTAACAACCAAAAAAAAAAAAAAAAACCTCAATCCTATTTTCACAACCAAAAATAATAATAAAAAAAAACAACCAAGAGGATGCAATGCGCCACGGTTTGGCCACCCCTGAACTAGATCGTTCGTGAACTATAGTTCTTTTTTACGAACTAGATCAATGAACTAGTTCGTTCACGAACTACCCATCCCTACAACAGACCAATCAGCATTTGCCACATTCGTTCTTAGCCGTGTTAGTGTTTAGTAGTTGATCGTACAGTTTCTATAGGAGAAAGCATATATATATTCTATCAGTAAGAAAACATCGGCTTCTATTCTGATAGAAAATTTTAGAAAATGTGTTGTTGTTTTTTGTCAAGGAATAACTATTCCTTATAGCTAGTAACCGTTAATAGATTTCTGAAGAAAATGGCGCTCAGGAAAAAATAGGCGCGTCCTACTCACTGAAGTCGCAACATTCCGACATAGCGAAACACTACTGCAGATGTTTCATGCTGAGTTCAACTTTAAATTAAAATTTCATTTTGAAATATAGACAAATTACACATTTTAAAATTGTAAAAGTAATAAAAATTAAGACAACAGTTTTTTCAAAGTAATATATTTAAAATAACTATCATCGTATATTTATATAAGCTACAATTAGAAAGTTTGATAGAAATATTTTTAATAAAAGAAATGTCTAACATTGTGAAGAGCGAGATTGATAAGAAATTTCGTTTTTGTCTATATGCTTTATGTTTTACAGTAAAACCTCGTTAAGTCGTCACTCCGTTTAAGTCGTCGTTTTCCTTTGGTCCCGACAAAATCTCATAGACAATAATGTAAAATAACCCTCTTTTACTCGTCACCAAATGTAATTCTACTCCGGATAACTCGTCACCCTCAAAAATGGCGAAAAGCATCTTTATTCTCAATTTTGCCTGCTATCTTTTCAGCCCCGCCCCTTCACTCTAAGAAAGCCTAGCCTTTACGGGGATTTTCACGTGGGAAATTCATTTGGGAAATTACACAGTTCTCGCTGCGACTCTTGTCAAGTGTAAACGTTTTTCTTGACCGCTACTGACAAGGGAATGGTTAGGTTTGTCAGTCCGGAACATCCCTTAAAATTTTTATCATTTATTCAAGACCTTAAGTAGTTGACGTATACCAAATTTTAGCTGCTTATTTGCACTGAAAGGGGGTTAAAAAAATGCTAAAGTTACAATGTGACGTCATCACTATCTCTCGCTGTTGACTGGCGCTCTCAAGGTCATTTCAAAAGGGTGGCACGGCAGAGCAAAATACTTAATTTTAAATGGTAGTCTACTATTAAAAATTCCTGTTTTAAAAGAAAAGCAATAACTGAAAAGGGTGGCCACATTTGTATTTTAAAAGAATGTAATTTTACATAGAAAAAAAATAAAGAATAATTACAAATAAAAATAATGACAATAAATCGAATAATAATTTAAAGAATTTAGCAAAAAATAAAAGAATAGAAGACGTTTTAATTAAAAATGGAAATTTAGGAAACATTTCAAAATCTTATTGCTGTGGAACTAACATGTTTCTAAACATTGACGTCACACCAAATGTTTAAATTACTACTACGAATAATAATTACATTATAAAAGCAGCAAGTAAAAAGTGTTTTATCATTTAAATTTTAAAAGAAAGTAATTTTAAATTTGTAAAAAAAAAAAAAATAAGTTTAAGTAAAATACGTTTTTGAAACTTTATGGCTAGTTGTCAATTTATGTCCCATTAACAGTTAATCATGGATAGAATATGAAAGGTTAAAGAAGAATCTTTATTATATATAAAATAATTTGTAAATTCAAGAATATATATATCTTTAAGATAATGCAAAGTAATTATTGGAAATTTTTGATTGTATTGTTGACAGATTATCTACGAGGCATGTTTTTTAAGTAAGTACCGTTTTGCAATAAAACCAAAACTAGTAAAGATAGTCAAAAATTTTTTTTATATTTTATTCCTGAAACATTAAGCTATTTTTCAACATAATTTCCTTGTTTGTTTAAACACGTATCACA
>JAFIDM010009631.1:133642167-133652868 GCA_023159025.1 Thereuonema tuberculata | reverse complement strand
AGTACGCTTAACTTACGCACGTGTCGCAGCAATCGTTCATCATTACAACGAAGTCGCCCGATCTTCTACGATCACTGCCGATTAATTGCATCCTCCCGCGCAGGCAGTCGTTAGACTCGTTAGTCACTGCGTAGTACGCTTAACTTACGCACGTGTCGCAGCAATCGTTCTTCATTACGAATTAAATCGCACACGTCAAATGGAAAGCAGTTCAGGAGTTTACCAATGCCCACTATCCGGATTCCGCTGAAGCAAACAGGATCAACGACCTGTACTCCGATACTCTTGTCCGTTATTTCCGGCAGATGTTGAAGAAAAGAGAGAAACAAACGACTTTGGACAGGTTTTTCACTGCACCATCGGCCAAAAAGCGGAAAATGGATGAAGATGTGCAAGATTCGATTATTTCTTAAAATTAAAAAATGTGTGTTTTTTTCATTATGTTTTTAGATGTATCTAAATAAAAATAATAACAAAAAATTTATCTTTTTTTTATGTCATCTTACCATATTTTATGCTACAGAACGAATTATTTTTTTTAACATGTATTGTTATGGGAAAACGCGTTTCACATAACGAACTTTTCGCATAACGAACTTGCTCCTGGAACGAATTAAGTTCGTTGTGTGAGGCACCACTGTATTTCTAAATATTCAATAACCTAATAAATATATTTATACAAGTGACATTATTTAAATAATTTCACTTATTTATAATTATATACTAAAGAACAGTCACTGAATTGTTAAACATTCACAAAATAATTTCTGAACTTTACAAAATGTTTATTTTATATACATCTCAATATCTAACAATGCATTAGATAAATATCTACCAAATATATATATACATTCATAAGTATCCTTATAAAACTTTTTTCTTAATATTTTTAAATAAAAGTAAAGTTTTAAGTAGTTTTTTGTAATGTTTTGAAAAATTGTTTACATTTTAATTATTAGTAATTTTCATTCATATGAAGAATATAATATATTAAAACAAAAATATGCAATGAGAAAATTCATACATATTGTCAGAAAGTTTCAAATTAACCATTTAAAAAAAAAAAAAAAATTATAGTTGAAATCTGTTGACTGTTTTCAAATAAATTTATATTTAAATTATTAATAAAGTTTTAAGTTTTATAATTAATATTTCTTATTCCATAGCTATTATGAATATAAGGATATGTTAAGGTTATATTACTTTCAAATCTTAAGTTATAGTTTTGTAAAATATTATTTTTTATTTCCAATATATAATAGAAATTTTTCAAAATATTATAATTTTTTGTTTTGGAAATAAAATACCATATTAATTCAAGATATAGTTTCTTTTTAGTTTGTCCTTCCAAACTGTTTTAGTAAAATAATAATAATAATAATAAAAATAGCCCGGGCAACACCATCCAGCCAGTGGCGTAGCAGGGGGGGGGGGGGGGGGGGCGGGGGGGGGAGCGGCCGGGCCCCCCGGGGCCCCCGCCTGGGAGGGGCCCCACCAGCCAGCTTATTTCCTTTTTTTTTGGTTGTTATATAGGAAATTCCACTTTTTTTTGGTTGTTAAATAGAAAATTTCCTTTTTTTTTTTTGGTTGTTGCTTAATAATGGAACTCCCGCCCCGGGCCCCCAAGGCGTTGCTACGCCACTGCATCCAGCCAGCACGGTCAGAACTCTATTTCTTGATGATATTTAAGAAATAGAGGTAAAATTGAACTTTGAAACACCTATATCACGAAAATTAAGAATTCTTTTTCATTTATTTATTTAATTTTTTTTAAAAATTTGGATGTTTTTTGGCCATAGTTTCATTTTTATTATTTATAGGAACTTATTAGATTTAATACTTATCAGCATTAAAGGAAATCAAAACGTATCATATATAAAAACGTAAGAATGTTTAAAGAAATTAGACTTAATTTTAAGCCAGTGTCCAACAGGATGAAACAACAGTCATTATGTTAGCACTGACTTAAAATTGACAGGAGAAAGTATGGTTATTATAGAAATATTCATTAAATACTGTTAAGCAGTTTAATAAGGTTTTCCTTATGAATAGTAAGCACTTCGAATTAGCCACTGGCAATTCAGAATTGTGTTTGAGGCAACGAAAAGGGATCAATTTGTTTGAGGCAAAGTACACAGCTTCGATTTTAGCCGTCTTTTCAGCATTCGTTCGAGGTTATGCGCATGACTATTAAAATGTTTTTAAACATTAAAAATATAAAAACACGATTGGTTTCATCGTGACAAACAAGACTTTAGTGAATATTTTTAATGTATAAGACCAATCATTCTTATGTATTTTTAATGTTTAAAAACTTTTTAATAGTCATGTGTGTCAGCTGAAATTTTATTTTTGAATTTAATACTGAATATCATTCTAAAAGCCAGTAAAGAGAAAAATGTTTGAATGTTGTTGTTCTAGTTTGTCCTACCTCAGTTCTAATCTCTGGAAAACATAGTAATGTAATGGAAGTAGGAACCTTATCAGATCACCAAAGGCAGTCGCTTTAAAGGGTTAATTTTTAACTTTATAAATGAAAATCAATGGGAACACATTATTTAGAGTACAAGTGAAGCCGAAGAGTTTCTTTTCATTATCTGCTTGGGTGGGTTGGTGGGGGGAGACTTTTCTGAAAGTATAAGACTGAATTCCTTAATGCAATTAAAGTATATTTTGTAATAAACTAGACTGATCTTATCATGTAAAACTGTGCTTTGATAAAGTGTAGGAGACATTGTTTGAATTGCCTTAACAACATACATTGTGGCATTACAGATAATGGCAAATATTTTACTTTGTATTGATACAATTATCGGTACAAGGCAATTTCAACTAATAAACAGTAGATGAGCCGCTCTACTGAGCATGATCTCTTAGAAGTATTACAATAAATATTCCCAGAATTTTACTAAATACATGTTGGTATTATGTATAAATCAGTGATAAATTTTACCAATCTACTATACATGAGATTCCATAGTTATAGCATTTTGTTTCTATGCAGTCAGTTTGTCATCATATTTCCCATACTGTGCAGTAATTTCTTAATTTTTTAATCATTAGTTTACTTCTTGCATATGAAGCTCATGTAAACTCACAAAACTCAGTTACTGCAATTTCATTTGCTCAATTAAGAAAATATATCTTAGAAAAAGCTTTATTATCTTAAGTATAACTGAAATAAATATATAATACAGATACTTGTATATTTGAACACTGCAGGTTCTGAATAGACCTCCAAGTGGAAGTATAAAGAGCGAATATGGTTCCCCACAACTTGAGCATATCAAGACATGGATTAAAAGGCTCAAGTCTACAGGGTGCATCACTGCCTTCAGCAGGCAGTCCACTTCCAAGTCACATGTATGCAAAGCCCGGTATTACGACAGGCACACCTGTTTCAAGGGCTTGTTCAACAACAACTGGAGGTTCTTCGAGTAGCATTGCCCAACCTCAAGTTGCTATTCAACCTCAGCCAGCTCATGCTCCTCCCCCTGCTCATTATTCAAAATCTCAGTCTGAGGCTAGCAGTCGCCATGACTTGGCAGCACAGCAGCAGTCTATATCTCATGGTCATATTGCAGATATGACAATATCAGCAGACCCTGCTGTATATCCCAGCATGGTTGGGAGAGGCGGACTAATGTTACAACAGTCCAGGGACCATATCACTCCTGTGTCAAATCCCTCGCCATCTGTAACTCCAAATAGGACAACACCTTCGGCCTCTCCAGTGCCTACTAATTCGCCAGCCAATACTCCTTCAGTCCATCAACCAGGCCTTCAATATACTAGTAATCCTTATTCCAGAATACCCCCTCCCATCGCCAGTCCTTATGGAGTGCAGACGCAGCCACTGAATCTTCAGAATCCTGATCGTCAGAGGGATAACGTAACATCATCACCCCCCAGTAAACGAAAACCAACCAAAAAGTCGAGCAAATCGCCCCAAAAGGCAGAAAGTCAATGAAAATGCAGTTGCTGGACCACCCTTATGGTCCAATCCTGTTTTAGCACAGGTCAGTGCTCCTTCTCCATTGATGGCAAATGCAGCCACAACTATAACAACTGTGATGAACACGGCAGCTTTTGGAAGTACTGTGAATTCAGAGGTGACAACACAAGCACCGACTGTGAATCTATCGACTGCCAGCATTCCATCTGCTCCAGGTATCACCACAACACAGTCATCTATCATTCCTGCACAGCCACCAGCAAATAGTAATAATAGTGGCAGCAGCAGTGGTGGTAAGAGAAGTCCAAAGATTGGCTCTGCTTTCTTTGACACATTCCTTACATTGGTCAACTCGACTCAGAAGCAGGACTCACAGCAGTATAAGCATAAAGGAAAACCCAAAAGCAAACCAGTTTCAGATTCGTCGTCAGTGAAGGCATCTAGGAGCAGCATGTCAGCATCTTCACCTCCAGCAGGTAATAGAAACACTGGCAGTAGTTTCTCAAATTCACCAGTCAACAATCAGTCAAATGCCAGCAATAGCCCATCAGAACCTGATAAGTCAGTGAGTCCATCGTTGGGGACTAATAACAATTCAACCAACAATCCTGTGACTAAGCTCAAGAAAGCCTGAAAAACTGGCTCAAGACTGTCTCTACCAACTCGTGACATCAAAATCGACCGACTAAGTTGGTGCAAAGTTGGATGGTGTTCGCAGGGCTTAAGTCAGATTATTACAGAATTGTGTAAACTGCAAATGTATCCAAATACAGTATTTTCTTAACATTTGGGTCTTAAAAGTTATCAAACATTTTAACTCTTGGTTTCTTGTTAATAACGGGAAATGTGAGTTCACTTAAATGACACAAGCAACTTCACTATTGTTGCCCCAGAAAAGATTCCTGGTATCCATGAAAATATAATGTTAAAAGACTGCTTTGATAGAGGAAAGTCTAAATCAAAAACAGACAGTTATTATCCAACGGCCTATCAATCAAACCACAAATCTGAAAATATCCATTGAAAATAAAAAACAAGTATTTAAATATAACAGTGATACATGTAAGTTTAAAATATAGAATCACTGATTAGAGTTTTTTTTTGTTTTTGTTTTGTTTTTTGTTAAAAAGGATTGATAAAAAATATAGACTGCATGATAGAATACAAAATAATAAGCTGTGATTGGACAAGCTAATAACTGGTGGAGCCACTTAGTAAAAAATATTTAAATTTTAAATGTTAAATAACAATACCAACATTTACAGAAATTATTAACAAAGTAAATGAGCTATTAAATTTAAAAAACAACCAATACAGAAATTATTTTAATTGATACCTGTAATTGTTGTTTTCAAATTAATAGCTCATTCACTTTGTTAATAATTTCTGCATTGTTGGTATTATTATGTAACATTTAAAATTTAAATATTTTTTACTAGGATTGATAAAAGGTTTATAGTTTCTTGACTACTTGGTGCTTAATTCTTAACTTCATCATTTACGCAGATTAAAGTTAAAAGTATCCCAGTTCAGGCAGGCCCTTGGGATGCCTTCCTTTAGCCTCTGGGAAAGAAACCCGATGCTTATTTTTCAGAGGCTGGGTGCACCCTAGGACCGATGTGGAGGCGAATTCATAGTGGAAAAATCCACGACTTCTGTTAGGGTCAGGGACTGTAACTGGCTCCTCCAGACCCTATGACTTGGCTTCAGAGCCCACCATTTGCATAGATATTATTTTTCAACTACAGTTCGTCAACCAGAATAATTGTAATTTATTGCTTTCACTTTAAATAAAAATAAATTTACTGTTGTTTCACTTCAGTAACAAGGAACAAAGTGTATTAAATATATATGAATATGCTTTGACAGTTTTGAGTCCCATGTTGGAACATTAGCATCTGCTTATTTGGGTAGAGAATTAACTTCTTAGATCTTCCTAACAATCATGCAAATTCCTGTTGAACTTATTTTTCACCAAGTTACTTATTGTAGAAAATATATTTTCACTTCTGGAACAGCTGTGATAGATAATGCTCTTACCATTTAGTTCCTTATTGTTATTATTTCAGTGAAAAGTTTATTGTGGTATTATCTCGCTGAGATTTTATTTTATTCTGATTGTTTTCTATCAAAAGTACAGAAATGCCATTTATGTCCTATTCCATTTTCTTGAGAAATTCTTGTTACTTTGGCAGAAGGGAGTAATTTCATTGCAGGAACCAGCATTGTAACAAGAATTCTGTCATTCATAAAAATATAAATTTTTTTTTTGAATTGGTGCCAAAATGTAACCAAAACTTTAGCATCATTTCCTATCTATTTTAAGTAAAAAAACAAATTCAGTAAATATCGAAAAAAAATAATAATAACTGCATTTACTGTAATGCATTTTCAACAGGCAGATATCAATATTAAACACATACATTGGGTAATGCTTATAATTACTTTAGAAATAAAACTTCCTTGACAAAATGTCATTTTGGTTAGTCAGGATTAATTACAATATGAGATTAATAGGTTTTCTGTGAGTTTGTCAGAATTTGATTGTATGTATGTTTGTGCTAGCATTAAAAGTACTATATCAGAAAAATTTAGTTTTCTACAACTTTGTGATTGTAAGTCTTAACTATAAGTTGCCTGGTTTGTGCTTTGTGTGATGAGTCACTTAGCTTAAAAATAAAGAGAAAGGCAAATAAAGTGTTTCAGAATGAAAGCAGTGAGATTATGTAAAAAAAGTTTTATCAAGGATTATTTAGTTTTCATATTAAGTTTTTACATTTCCTAAATCAAGAAAGGGGGGGAAAAATGGATCTTAATAGACTGCCTTCAGTGAGTTAACTCCTAGTTGAAGGTTGGAATGTCTCTACGAGACAACTCATATAACTTTTTTTTTAAAAATTTTGTTTGAAAATAAATAATAAAGTTTAATTAGAATAATGTGGCTAAATCAAAATGGCTTTGGGACTTTTTTTTTTTCCCCTCAATAACAACAGGTTAATAATGGCAACCAACGTATTAATAATGATTGTTGAATTCCAACTGATTTTTAACAGTGACATATCTCTTCAGCTTTCAGTTAATGAAATCTACTTAATATTTCTAAAAAGGAACGAGTTTGTTGTAAAAGTTTGGTCGAAGCATGAGCTTTTGGATACTCGGTTGCCAGTAGAAGATAACTGCATAATTTACCTCAAATCTATTGTTAATTTATTTGATGTAAAGAGGTGGCATAATTAATTACATCAATGAGTTTGTTGCAGTTACTGTAAAAACACTGAACAGGAGATTCCCTGTTTTATTTATTATATAACAATACACTTCAACTACAACATATTTCCCCCCCCCCCCTTCCAGTCTGCCAGTCTATATACTGAACATAGGCGGATCCAGTGGGGGGGGGGGGGGCTAGTGGGGGCTATAGCCCCTCTCTTTAGCTGTGAATATACAGTAGTTTGGATAAAATGTGGTATCCAAAGGCTGCTGCCTGATAGACATTAATATTGCCATGATGACGATTTCAATTGCTAATAAAAAGCTGTCTACTAGCGTGCGTTTCAGACACACAGGTATAGACAGCCCTTCAGAAAAGTTAGCCCCCCCCCCCCCTTTGAAAAATCCTGGATCCGCCCATGATACTGAAGTGTTTTGTTGTTTTGAGTGTAAGTTTTTCAACCAACTATTAAATGAATCACAGTTTGGTATTTGATGCCAGCAGAACATTCTAAATCTCATCTATATTGAATTGCTTTGAATTTTGCCTTCCTGTACTATTGGTGAGAAAGTGTGGTTAGTTTAACTTGCATTATTTCTGCAGCATTTTTGTAAAATTATTAATAAAAACTACAAAATAAAATGATGAACTACTGCTGTATTTTTGAAAAATATATCTTCATTTTGTCAATTGAAAAAGTACATTAAACATTTTGTATGTATGTTTGTATTGATGGAAGATAAAAAAATTGGGATTAATTACTTCAATATTAAGTAGATTTTATTTATATTTAGCATAGCTTCAATGAACAACACTCGAAAAGCAAAACTGTTTAGCCATTTCAATGTTAGCCAATAAAACCATCAAGGTTGAGTTCTTCTAAAAGGAATAAACATGTTTCTCTCAAGTACATACATATTTAGTATTGAATGATTTGGATATGTGCACAACTTTAATTTTTTTTTTATGGAGTTTCTTGGAGTTAGTTCACTATCAGGTAGTTTATGAATGGTGAACACAGTTGAAAAGTTTGGTTTTAAGCATTCCAATAACATATAAGCAGCTCTTCAGTTTATATTAGGAGGAGTAAATGCATTTAATGCACATTTAGTAAATTATAAAATAAAGGATTGTCTTTTCTATTTGGACATAAAGTATTATTTATATAAGATTTTTTTTAATGAAGATTTTCATGAGTAAGCTTGTTTGTAATTTGCTATTTTCTTTTCCATCTTTTCATAGAAATCAAAAGAAAAAGAACCAGAGATTATTATCAAGCAAGAACCGCCACCTGCTCCTCAGCCTAAAAAGCGAGGTCTTAAGCCTATACCTAAACCAGAAAAGGAGGAGTCCCCCCAAATCTCCAAACCAGAAAAGAAGGAGTCCCCCCAAATCTCCAAACCAGAAAAGAAGGAGTCCCCCAAAATCGCCAAACCAGAAAAGAAGGAGTCCCCCAAAATCGCCAAACCAGAAAAGAAGGAGTCCCCCCAAATCGCCAAACCAGAAAAGAAGGAGTCCCCCCAAATCTCCAAACCAGAAAAGAAGGAGTCCCCCAAAATCTCCAAACCTTGTAAGTCTAAGAAATCTACAAAACTGGGAAAGGCATGTGTAATGACTGTCTCTCTTACAGTGATGTCATATTGTCTTGTAGAATTTGGTGTTAAAATTTCCTAGCTATTCCAAAATTCAGTCTTTATAGATTTTAGTATTTGATTTGGTGGCTGGTATCATTGAGTTTTCACAAAATATCAGTAATGGTAACTTAAAAATTTAGATTTTCATTTTATGCATTTGAAACATATTTAACAATAATAAATTTTGATACACCAAATTAGTAAGTTTTAGATTGCTTATTTAGCCTGATTTGTGATTTTTTTTTTTTTTGTTATCATTTATTATTACATTTATAAGTTTATGTTTCAGTGATGCAGTTTTGCATGATTTGCGCTTTTTTTATTTATTTATTATTTATTTTTTTAAAGCATTTTGTAGGTTGAATGTTAGTGTTAAATTAACTTTTGCCAAGCCGTGCCTTTTTAAAATTTTTGATCATATCTAAATAAAGCTTATCTATCAAATAGGATTATTTGCTACATAGTTGCTCTTTTTTTTTTCTTTTCCCCCCCCCCCCCCCTTTCTCTTTCCAATCCCATAGCCAAGAAGCCGTCCCTAGTCAGGCTGAAGCTCAAGGGGGAATCCTTTTTCCAGGAAGTGGCGTGTCATGAGATTAAGGAGATTAACTATAAGCTCAGCAGGTGCCGTGAATGCCACATAATACCTAACCAGAGCAACAAGAAAATGAAGCCCAACATCTTCTGCCGTTTTTATGCCTTCCGAAGGTGTGTGTTATGTGTTCTTGTTTTATTTATTTCCTCTGAATTTAGAAGACTTTAAACAAATAACATAATTAGCTATAAATCTTTGCTTGAAAATTGTTTTAAATAGCTAGATATAAAGCAGATATTATAAATACATTCAATGGCCAATACACCAATATATTGGCAATCATCTAACAATAGATTTGTGATATTTTTATTATGTACAAATAGTTGTATCAAAATTGTACAAAAATGTGTGAATCACTTAACCAATCATTTTCTGAAATTAATTATGTATTTTTGATTCCACAGTTGACCTTTATTAAAACTTGTTTTAAATAATTGGGATTTCAATAAATGAGTTTCGTATGTGTCTTAAAATAACAAACAAAACACACTGCATTTTTCATTCAAGCACTGAAAAGTTAATCTTGTTTTGTTTTTTTGTTTTTTTAAAACTTGACATAAGAACAATAATTGATTGTGAATGACTTTAATCACTTCTCCTACAGGTTACGCTACAGGAAAAATGGCTTTTTAAGCATCGCTGGCTTCTCTCAACCAAAGGATGCAACAGAAGAAGATCTGAAATTGTGGTTACCTCAGCAAGATAATCCTCCTACGGACTTAGATTTAAAAACCAGCAAATTCCTGTTGACTAATGTTGGAGATCAGTTTTGTGATCTCGTCAAACAGGAAAGAGAGGCACAAAAAATGAACATGGCAGAAGGTAAGAACTATTTTTCAAATTGTTTCCTAATATCTGAATTAAAAAGTTTTAATAACTTAAGAAACAAAACTTCAGTACATGCAGGCAATTACAGACAACGTACGTTCCTGAGAATGTCTTTAAATTGGATTTGTATGTAACTCAGATCCTTGATGAACAGCGTTTTTATGATAATAAGAGTAATATCCCTGTATTGTAACAATAAGTTACAGAAAGAATTAATTCAAACAAACAGAACATAAGGCTAAACAGAGACTCACAAAACCGAATAAAAAAGTTAAGACAAAAGTGATACTACTGTATAAACAGTGAGACTAACCCACCATTCGGGTTTGTTTACTTGAGCGGAAGAAGTTAGTTCCCAAATTATTAATTTAATTATCCTTTTGGGAGCCCGTACGGAACGCCATAAGTCCTTAACCCAGAGACCGCCTGTTTATGAAATAGAATCTAAAGACAATCTTTGTGTTTCTGTTAAATCTTACTG
>JAFIDM010009631.1:133566137-133619067 GCA_023159025.1 Thereuonema tuberculata | reverse complement strand
CCAGTGTTAGTAGCAATTGTCCTCATCACTTTCTAATATTTACCTGATGAAACAAAACGAAGGCCAGTTTGATAAGATTTCATGGGAATCAAAAAATATGAACCATTTTCAATCAGCAACAATCATGTAGACCAGTGTTAGTAGCAATTGTCCTCATCACTTTCTAATATTTACCTGACGAAACAAAACGAAGGCCAGTTTGATAAGATTTCATGGGAATCCGAAAATATGAACCATTTTCGGTCAGCAACAATCATGTAGACCAGTGTTATCGATGAATCTTCCAAATAACCGTCTGCTAATTCGCTCTCATATGTATATTTTTCTTTAAGTAATATATTAATTTTTAATATATTTTTTAAAGAAACTTCCTTCATCAAAATGAAAATAAAGCAGCAGCACTTGAATAGAATTGCCTTCTCTGATTCAATTTGGTTTGGTCTGACGATCCCGTTGCAGGGTGAAACGGCCGTTCCCAAATCCTCCCCATAATTGACTCAGAGAAGGCAATTCTATTCAAGTGCTGCTGCTTTATTTTCATTTTCAACTTATTTACAGCAAATTTAATATTTTGATTATTTGAAGCTGTTGGAAGTTTTTCGGTTCTTTAATTTAATGCCTTTTGCCCTACGAGTTGTAGGCAAAGGTTTATGATGATGTCTCTCGACACATCAATTTCTTTTATTGCCTTTTTTCCTTTGGGGGGGGGGGTCACTGCCAGGTTGGTCGGTGACCTTCAAATAGGATTGCGCCTATCTGATTCTTTTATCGAGGGAGGCGGGTTTGGGCTGATGATCCCGTTGCAGGGTGAAACGGCCGTTCCCAAATCCTCCCCATAATTGACTCAGAGAAGGCAATTCTATTCAAGTGCTGCTGCTTTATTTTCATTTTCAACTTATTTACAGCACGTTAAATTTATTATTTCCTTCATGAGTTGAGAGAGAGTTTAACTGAAGTTCTTGTTATTGTTTTTTAATTTTGAGAAATTGTTATCTGAAATTTTTATGGAATTTAAATTTTGTTAATTTAACTGATTTATCTACTGAAATGTAGATAATATTCTGTAATATGAATCTTCCGTTTCCGTATTTTATAAAATTGGTTAAGTAAATTCTAAAATAATCCTAAAATCAGTTTTTTATATAGTAGCAGAGCGATTGATTTATAGCTATAAGTTACAATTTTCTTAGTTTACTTTGTTTTGACATGATTACTTTCTTTACCTTCTTGGTGACATGAAAGATGCTAAACGTGAGACGTGCTTCTTTCTTCCTGTCCTTGGTTCTTCTCCGATTTTCCGCCCGAGGTGATTTTTTTGACTTTTCTTAGGTGCTTTTAAACTAATTAAATTAATAAAAATCTGAAAAATTAAAAATGAGCATCTTTTCGCATCTAACAATAATAGTAGGATAAGTAAGTAACTCGTTTGTTTGACACAGTCGTTGAAAAAGCCTCCTCTATCTAGTGGCGGCTCGTGGCTGTGAAGTTAGATGAAGAGCTAGTAGGAAAATAATTATATTATAATACACCATAATATATATATTACAAATTATATATATTATATATAATATATATTATAATAAATAATATAAAATATTATGATAACTTCCTTCTTATCTAATATTAATATAATATATCATAATATATATATTATAAATTATATATATTACATATAATATATATTATAATATGTAATATAAAATATTATAATAACTTTCTTCTTCGTCTTTCCAACGTGAAAATGATGTTTCTAATAAAATACACACTATATCTTAAACAGGATTCATATTTAAAAAGCATAGGACTGCGAAACAAACAAAGAATTTCACATTGGAAGAACAGAGCATATTAATCAGTTTTAACTTCACCTATACAGCGGGTGACGTAATGGTTGTCATAGCAACCATCGCTTCAGTTGTCCAGATAGGCTCCGCCTCTGAGGTAGAGAAGCTATAGATAAAAGGCTATTTCACTTGGCTCGGTGCCAGAACAGTCCCGCACCAAGGCGCGGGACTGACAAAATGCGAAAATATGTTTCTATTAAAACCAACATACGTGATAAGGTTTTATACGTGATACGTGATATAATAATTGTTATATTATAAATAAATAATATTGTATTATAAATAATTGGTGAAGTGCCTCTTCACCTACTTCCCCTGAATAGCCGCCACTACCTCTATCTCCGCTTCGTCCCACGACCTCTTCTCTCAAGGTTCGACTTTTGACTCAATACGACGCGATTTGAAAGTCTCTCTGTTGCCGCTGCGATGCTTTGTCAAATGCCGCGTATTCGTTATCCAACGCATAGGTGGGTACGAACTGCACAGTGATAGAAGTAGCTAAATCACATACCTACGGCACCTAATGAACAACGTGCAATTAATATTAGAATGCTTAATTAAATAATAATCTTAAGTACTGTCAGTAACACAATTTGCGTTAATAGGAATTAAGTTATTATTACATCCTTATATTTTAATTCTTTCACTATCACGGGAATGAATGAGATATGAAGTTTCACCTTTTTTCAAACCTACTTAATAAATTTAGTTAGTGTTGGTTCCCCCTCCCCCCACAATTCTGGCGCACAGGGCTCATGCCCCTCCCCCCTAGATCCGGCTCTGAGTTGATTCTACAACAAATTATGATATTATTAATTGAATTGAACAAAACGTCAAAAAAATCATCCTAAAGAAATCATTGGAAGATAAAATTAATATTCTCAATTTAATTTTCGAAAGTTTTAAACAGTATTGTATTACAAGAAATTGAATATTTTAAAAATAAATATCGATATATGTAAAGTGTAATATATGTAAATATATTAAAACAAGTATTCTTCAAGAACCTAAAAAATAGGATGCGATTTATATACGATAAGCTAAAATACGAAACATCAGAATATTCAGGGTTTCCAAATTAAAAATAAAATAATTATTAATATTTGTACAAGTTTATTAGAAATTAGCAAAAAACATAAATTTTAAAATAAAATATTTTCAAATATTTTCCTTTTAAAAAATTATTTCTTTAAATACTTTTATTTTAGAGCTAAACATGGTGAATCTAAAAACTGAAAGCCAACAACGAAGCATTGGAAGATCCTGGTGACTAACTTCACGAAAAAATGTTGATCAACAAGTCGAAAACACTGAGCACACACAAAAGTCATTTTAAAATACCAAAGTGTCTGGCAGTAGTATTAATTATTAACAAGATCTATTCCTAAGATTATATTCAAGCAACAAGATTTCTAAAACATAAGAACACATAAGAAATCACTTGCTAACAAATGGGTCACGAGGAACTGAATATACAAAAAAAAACCACCAAGTTTCTCAACTTAACAATTTCATTGTACTGTAAAACTTCGTTAAGTCGTCACCCGGATAAGTCGTCACTCCGTTTAAGTTGTCGTTTTCCTTTGGTCCCGACAAGGTCTCATAAACAATAATGTAAAATAACCCTCCTTTACCCGTCATCAAATTTAATTCTACTCCGGATAACTCGTCACCCTCAAAATGGCCAAAAGCATCTTTCTTCTCCATTTTGCATGTTGTCTTTTCAGCCCCGCCCCTTCACTTTAAAGAAAGCCAAGCCTTTTCAGGGTATTTTCGACCATGCCTGTCACTTTATTCCTTTCCTACCCCTTCGGAGGATTTGGGTTCTTGGAATCTCGCTGCTAATCATTCAAAGCACACTTGTCGCTGCGACTCTGTCGCGTGTAGACGTTTTTCTTGACCGCTCCTGAGTGTGACCTCATTTCATAGCGAGTAAGCCCCGCTATAAGGGCTATTTTTACTGTTGCAATTTCGTTTTTAACATGCAAGGGAAACGAAAACTTACCTCGTTATCTTTTAAAGAAAAAAAAGACTTAATTGCAATTTTTGAAAAATCAAATGTTTCGAAAACAGCTTTAACCAAAGAACACCATATTCCCAGGACTACATTAAACGATATTCTATCATCGAAACAAGTAATTGAAGAAGCTGACTACAAAAACAAAAGAAAGAGAATGAGGAAATCGAAGTTTGACGAGATCGAGGAGGTTTTAGTTCGATGGCTAAAACATGCTAAATCGCAAAATGTGCCGATTTCTGCCATGATTCTCAAAGAAAAAGCCATGGAAATTGCTAAGGAGTTAAACATTGAAGATTTCGGTGGCAGCAATGGTTGGCTGTAACCAAGGGCGAATAAAAGGGGGGGGGGAGCCCCCCCCCCCCGGAAATAATGAATATTATTAAGGTGGCCAACCATTTTTTATTTTTATTTTTTTTGGTTGAACAAATGGGTTTAGTGGTTTTTTTTTTTTTTTTTGGTTGAACAGATTTTTTTTTCTTCAATGTATTTGCGTCCTCCAAATTACCCTCTGAATATGAGCAGCAAATACAAAGTATCATGGGGTGTCTACTTAAAATTACATTAATCTTGCCCCCCCCCCCCCCCCCAAATATATTCTATATTCGTCACTGGCTGGAACATTTCAAAGACAGACATTGCCTTTTTTTTAAAACGATTAAAATGTGGTAACTATAAAAAGTGTTTTTTTGTTTTTTTGTTTTTTTTTATTTTATTTTCCACTCATTCGTTTGCATGAATTGATTTCTGAAAATCTTGTTTTCTCACCGAATCCTACAGCAATTCATGAAAATACTGTATTTCAGTGTATTTTTTTATTTTTTTCCCAAAAATTCCCACTCCGCCTAAGTCGTCACTCCGCTTAAGTCGTCAAAAATGTTTGGTCCCTTGAGTGACGACTTAACGAGGTTTTACTGTATATGTTAATATTTTATCTGTATTCTTACTTATTTTAAATATATGGAGGTTTTCAAATAAATGAGATTATTAATATCCACTATAGATGTTTTTATTAAGTTACAGTTTCCCTCTCACAGTTTTAATTATGCATTATATATTCTTTAATTTCATATCAAATTTATTCTCTGGGGTGAATTTTCTTTCTTTCCTCTTTTTATTCGTATTTCTGTAAAAAACATCAAATAAAGTAACGTTCGCTGTCAATAGCCTCAGGAAATCTCAGTTCCAATCCAATCTGCGTGTAGTTGTTTTTTTTTTTTTCTCATTTCAGCAGAAAACGTTTGGGTACAAGTTAATTAAGATCTAAATATAGTAACCTGCAGCCTTGATTGTTCTTTTCTTTCTTTTAAATGATTAGAATGGAGGCATTAAATGCATTACTGGTAGATAACAAAATAAAATAATTCTATAATTAAGAAAACAAAGATATTCAAATTTAAACAAGGGAAATTTATAATGTAAGAATAATGAGATACATTGAACAAAATTTTCCATCCCCCTCCCATTATTATATATTTATTTATTTATTTTTTTAAACTCCCTCCATATAACTAACTATTAAACTATTTTTTAAATTGTTCAATCCTATTGTCAATAAAATATTGAGAATTCGTTTTTTTCTCTTTAAATCTTTCAAATTATTTATTTTTTTACTAATTTTAATCAAAATTAAAAATTCATATAATATGAACTGTTTCACAACTAACAGAATAATTCCACTCATAAATAGTTATTTTATTTTTTACAATAAAATAAAATAAAATAATAGTAATAATAATAATAATAATAATAATAATAATAAATCGTTGCGGAGTTAAGATTGCTTTTGTATGTTAATATACAGTTGACTTTAACCATTTAGAGCATTGCTTTATTAAGGTTTAACTACTTAATAAATTTACTTAAAGATTTTCAGTTGCTATTTATACTTTGTCAAACAATTGCTGCTTAACAATTTTTGATTCCGACTGAAAAACAATTTAAACGTCTTTGCCTTATAATCTCATCCTTCTAATTTTTCCCAAATAATTGTTTTTTGCCAAATACATCCTCTAAGATCTCTAAAATCGGGAAGTTTTTAGACTTCATGCAATTTCTTATTGTTTGATTTTTGTTTGGTTGAAAGTTTACAGCTAACATAAATTTATAACTAATTTTACTATTTTTTTTTTTTTTTTTTTTACTTTAAGTCCTAATATTTTGCATAGCACAAAACAAAATTGCTTTATCAGGTTCAATAAGATATTTTTTTTTATGTGAACATTCAATTTGTTAAAAATCATGTCAAAATTTAAATTTCAAAATGATGGTGTCTTATGATAAACTTTTAAAACATACTTTACGCTGCAAATCATTTCAGTTACATAATTTTATTTCAACATACAGCAGAAAATACAAGATTGTGATACATTGATATAAATTTGAAATTTATGGATAACGTAATTCAAAGTGTTTTAGTGAATTTAGTGAAATTATTAGTTTCTTTACATATGAAATGGCTTAAATAAAATGAATAGCAATAGATAAAATAAATGAAAACCATTTTATATAGGGAAACTAATAATTAAGTAAAACTTGTAGTAAAGCTTGGGTTTCATAAATATCATAATATTTTTTTTTTTTTTGTAGTCAGAATCATTGGCTTTTAATGTAAGTAGTGTAATTTCTGTCAAGAGTATACAAAAAATATTAAGTTTTATTCAAAATTTTATTTTACTGAAATTATTTTATATAATTCTATATTGTACAGTACAATTTTATAGCTTTTTTTATAATATATTTCGCCAATATATTTTATACTCTTCGGTTACATTTTCAATTGCATTTGTAAAATGTGAAAAGAAGCCCTCACAGTATAATATCAAAGTCATCAAATATTATTGGTTAGTTTAAATTAGCTTGGATAATATTTATTATAAAAGCTCTTTTTTTTAAATCCTTCAAATAATGATAGGATCCTATTATTAAAAGCAAGAATACTTTAAATGTAAATTTGTAATAATGGAAATATGCAGTAAATTTGAGTAGGGTGCTGCTCTCTTGAACGAATAACATTGATATTCTGAATGCATCTTATTTCGTTTGTGATGTAGTTTAACAGATAGCTTGTAGGATTACTTAAAGGCTCGAATATATTTTATTACTAAATTTTCTGTAAAGTCTCTTTATTTTTCTTAAACATCTTTTCTTTGGTTGCTCTTAGAATTTCTTCGAGGATTTGAATCATAGTAAGAAGACAGAGACCCAAATAAAGACCCAGATTCCCTCCAATGTCACAGAGGAGAGAAATGAGTGAATAGGCTGGAACTTCTACAATCTCCTCAAATATATTATCTTCAAACTTAATGTCGAGTCGAGTGAAATTAGTTATCTCTTCATATTTTAAAAGTCGAACTCTGATTACCGTCTCTTCACAAGTACGAAGACACTTACAGTCGCTTGGATCAAAATTTTCTAGAAATTTTCCTTTACGCATTATTTCGTTCTGTGCCTTTGCGTCTTCATAAGATGAACAAGCAGGTAAAGATGTGAGAGTTCTCATATAAGGCAGTCTAGGAAATACCAACAGAAAAAAAAAAAGAGTTAGTCAATACACTGCAAATTTGAAAATGAACTACAGTAGAGCCTCGATTATCCGCGAGTGCCCGAAAATTTTTTTTTAATACGAACCTCAAAAAAAAACAATTTTAATCCAAGCCAACAACAGGGAAAATAGAATAAGCCCTATAGTGCGAAGGTCGAAAATTACTGACAGGTTTATTGTGCATCGTAATCCTATAGGCCTTCTCGGAATTTGTGGATGCAAACGTAGAGCAAAAATTTCTGCTTTACTGTACACATTTTATAAGTTTTACATATTATGTTTATGTTCAATAAAAAGTAGTTTTTAATGGCGAAATATTTTTTTTCATGTTTACACCTCATTTTTAGTCTTTTTTCGGGTTATCCGCGATTTTCGTTATCCGCGAAGCCCTTGCCACCCAATCCCGCGGATAATCGGGGCTCTACTGTAGTACATATTGTATCTGCAACGTATTAGGTTCTTCTCCCGTATTAGGTAGAAAGCTGCTGTCGCTAGAAATCACTTCCAAGTAGCACAGATTTTTACCGTTCTTTTAGGAAGAGGAACAAAATACAGAAAAAGAAAGAAAGAGTGAAGCCTCACGTCCGGATTCGAAATCAGATTCAGACAAATCATTCTCATGGCAGTTGCGCATTTAATGTGAAATCGACCTTACATAATTGTAAAAATTCCGATAAAATTATTTGTGGTGAAAAACTTTAATTAGATAAAAGCAGGCTTTACATCGGATCTTCAATTTCCCCATGAAAAAGTAGGGAGTTACCAAAAATGAAAATAACTGTAAAATTTCTATGATAATTTATAGAAAGGTAACATTGCAGTTTATCAGTTAGGGGCCGCTCTGTCTTTAATCTTTCTAATTGAAATTCTACTACTTAAAATTTACTATTAAGATTAATAAAAACAATTAAACAATCAAGAAAGCAATCATCTTCAATACTGAAAAGAGAAAGAAAAACTTGACTTAAAAATTTTTCCTTTAACATTTGACTGAACCCAACTTTCTAAAAATAAATAGGATATTACAAATGGAAAATAATCTCAATAAATAGTTAACTTCTAATTTAACAGAATCATCATCAAAATTGAACAATAAGCTCAGTTCCTATTTTTTTTTTTTTTAAAAAGTTTCCTGAATGACACATTATTTCGTTTTACGGAAATCAACCTTAATTCTTCTGATTCTGAAATAATTTGAGCCCTACTTTCCTTAAAATGTTGTCTTTTTGAGTTTTCTTTGCTTTCTTAAGATTAAAAAAATAGAAACGAAAAGTTTCCTTTTATGTTTAAAATATATTATCTGCTAAATACAACTAGTCTATTTTTCAATTTGAAGAAAGAATTAAAACCGCATTACTTGATGAAGCTGCAAATTCCAAATAATTTTAATCATATCAAAGCGTACGCACGAGGATTACTAAATAGATATTATAAAGACATACAAAGAAATTCATTGTTTGGTTTTCATTGTATAGATGGTGTGAATTTTATCACCTTCACTCACTAATTTCTCATCAAGGACCTCCAAGGAAAAATTTTCAAATACAAAAGTGAGATCTTAAATTTGCATGGCATGTTTCAACAAAATGTATTATGTGGTTCAATATATATAAAACTAGCTTCTTTTATGGTTTTCAAAAATTTTGAAATTGGTAACTTCATTTGTGCCCGTTATGTGAAATCAGTGGTAAGGGATTAGCTACAGATCAGAATGTCCAATATTTTATCTCCCAAGGTTTATCTGGGATTTCTCTATAATTAAGAAAACTGCTAGATACTAAAATCTAATACTCCCGCTCGGTCACACGAGGCGATTTCAGTCACGCGATTCAGTGAGAACATGCATTTCAGTTGGAGTGGTCACACGTAGTCGCGACTCTCACCAAATCGCGCGCGATTTAGAGGGGAGGGTCGACCTCCGGCGACTCTGCGAGCTACTTTTAAGTCGCGACTACACTGTCATCCACTGTTTTCTATACAGCCTGTCACACGACGCGACTTGATAGCGGCGACTTTAGAATGGAGCTTGACACTGAAGCCTTCATTTACGAAATTAATCAACGTTTCAAGTCCTTTATCTGACATAGAACTTTTTTGAAGGGAACAAGTTCTCATTATTTGTACTCAATATTGAGAATTTTTGTATTTTATTTCGTAATATTAAGTATATTTATTTGTAGTTGTATATTAAATATATTAGGACTATTTGTATTTTTTTTGTCATTAAGTTTATTTAATTCGACATAATTTAATTAAGTTCATATTCCCTGAATACCCCTTTTTTTTTTGGATCCTGGTGTTTTTTTAAATAAATAAATAAATAAATACATGACTAATTTTTCTTCTGGTGTAACTGCATTTCTCATGATGGTGTCCTGACGGGTATACTATTTCACAGTATATTTAAATATATATTTTTAATGCGTAAGTGCTGGGATGTTTAATATGTGTCAATATGTTTAGCTAAATTAAATTGAAACGCTTACATCAAAATGTTCCATGAGTAATTTAGAAATTTTTACAATATTTTTGTTGATTATATCATATATTAATTGAATCTTAATTATTTTAAAACTATTGCTACTGTAGATTTCCCAATTTATCTGACTAAATAATTTTCCAAAGTATATAATTATATTCATCTATTCTAAAGCCTAAACTATATTTCATCTCTGGAGTTTCAAAACATCTCAGCCAACATAATCTAGTATCTGCATTGGAATTATAATTTTCTTTAATCTTCTTTATATTTATAAAAAAATTTAAAAATGATATTGTGTATAAATTTTTCTTCGATATTCAAGATTCTATAATTAGTTCTCATTTTTAATTAACTTTCTGTAGTTTCATGTTTGTAATTTATGTAAATACTGTATCATTAAAAATTTTAGTTGCGACCCGTGAAATCACGGGAAGTAATTCCGTGATGATTATGTACAAATTCTATGATGATTATGCTATTACTGTTTAGACCAGTGTTTCCCAACCTTTTTTGTGCTGTGCCCCACCTAAAGTATCTAAAGTATGCTATGCCCCACCAAATATTAGGTATAAGAAAAAATGTAACAAAAAAAAAACAACTTTCTTAAGTTTCACAACCCCCCCCCCCCCCAAAAAAAAACAAAAAAACAAAAACAAAACAAAAAAAAAAAACAACTTACTAACCTTTTTTTACTTTCACAAACAAAAACAAAAAAATTCGCCCCACGTTGGGAAACAGGGGTTTAGACTATTATTGCAAGAGTTAACATGAAATTTGAAATGAAAGTTTGTTTGTTTTTTGTTTTTAGTTTTAACCATCATATTCTCTGAAGCCCATTTTGAAACATTTATTTCTTGTTGAAGATACATGAAAGCAAGGTTCTGATCTTGTTTATTGCTAAGAAGTAAATCATCTGCATAAATAAAAATCTTTCAATTTTTTTATTGAATCACTAGAGGAGTTTGTATATAAAATAAAAAATATCAAGCAGTTTATCGAATAATGCAGGGGACATATGGCAAAAATGAAAAAAATTGACACCATCTTCTTTGAAATGCAGATTCAGCGAATAAAATAAACTTGATTTTTTTTTCCCTTTATAATTGAATGAACCGAAAATCGCCGTTTCTGTTTTTTTCTTACTACTAATCAAATAGGCATACGCGAGCGCTGCTATTTCTTGCGTGTCCATGCTTCAACTAAAAATAATTAGAATCTCGGGTCGCGAGTCAAATCTCGACTGAAATCGCCTCGTGTGACGCTGGCAATCGCTACAGCCGGAGGGGTTGCGACTCGAATCGCGCGACTGAAATCGCCTCGTGTGACCGAGTCCTAAGACTGTTTCAAACATTTTCCTTTGGCATGCTTTTTTAATGCTTTTGAATATAATCGACGCACACCAAACAAACAAAATGTTCGCAAACATTTTGCTAGTTGAACAAACATTTTGTTTGGTGAAAAAGCACGTTTTGAGCATTTTTACTTGTTGAACAAACACGTTTGATTATGTTTGTTGCAAAAAGCATAAACCATTGTTCGTCCAGCAAATATTTTAAGTTACGCATGTGCGGAACTTGTTACCAAGCAATATCAGCAATGCGCCTACGTCTTAGTCTGGTTTCCGCTGTAAACAAAAATGGAGATCGACGCAGAACAGTTTCTTGTGTTAGTAGAGAGCCAGCCCGCAATTTATTATTGTATCGGGTGGGCATAAAATAACGTGAGATGTTCATAGCCCTTTAGCGAGGAATGTATTGGACGAATCGTAACAACATTCGGTGGACATACAGAGTGGAACATACGGTTTCGATTTCTAAAAAAAAAAATTAATACCAAAAGTCGCCAACAGGGGAAAATGTGGCGCTGCAAAGGTTGAAGTACGTATGAGTAATGAATGAGTAATTGCTTTAGCATATCGGAATACCGTACAGCATTGACGGAACAGGTCATTCGTCCACTTCGGTCAGTTTCCTCGTAAAAATAAGGACCGATGATAACGATGACGTAAAGCCGCACCACACTTACTTTCGGCAAGTGGATAGGCATCTGCAGACCCACGTGTGGATTAGTCGCAGACCAAAAGCGGCAGTTGTGTATGTTAATACAGTATAACGGATCAAATAAAAGTATGCTTCGTCACTCCCCATGAAATCCGCCATGGCCATGCTTCATCCACTTCCATGCACGCTTAGAATCTTAATGCAAACTCAATGCGGGTGGTCGCATCGCCAGGGCGCAATTCTTGAACAGGACATATTTTATAGGGGTAAAACTTCAACATCTGATGCAGGATTTTCCGTAACGTTGAGTAAGGGATATTCGTTTGTCGGGATATTGCCCGTGCACTGCTGATATGCTGAATATTCGTCATCTCCTGTTCTACAACAACAGTTGCAACTTCTTAAACGTGTTAGTGACTGATAGCTTTGCGTTCCCGGCCTGGTTGCAAAGCTGTAGTTCCAGTAGTTTCAAAGCGTTGAATCATTTTTCGTAGATTTGTTAGGCTCATCGGTCCTCTTCGTAGCGTCTTCAATTGCCGAAATCCCCGAAGGGCATCACTGGCATTCTCCTCCCGCTCATAAGACAGCTTCACTAACAAAGCACGGTCGCGTAAGATAAGAGCTATCAGAAGGCAGTTCGTCGCCGAATGATGTGAATTCTCCAAGCCTTTCTTTTTATCATGATCGCTCTACACGTAACGCAGTTATGCAAATTAGTGCGTTAACAGCGCCACATTTTCCCCAGTTGGCGACTTTTGGTACTATTTTTTTTTTTTTTAGAAATCGAAACCGCATGTTTCACTCTGTATGTCCACCGAATGTTGTTACGATTCGCCCAATACATTCCTCGCTAGAGGGCTCTGAACACTTAACTTTATTTTATGCCCATCCGGTACTTTGAAGGAGCATTTACATACAGCATTTAATGTAAAATCAAATGTGCTTATTGTGATTCGTGGAAAGTTTTTAAACTTATGTTCATCCGATCATTTTAAGATCCACAATAAATTTATCCAACGTGCATTCACCTGTTCTTTTTTGATTTATAGGATGAACCCGTACGCGTTCTGTTTTTCCTTCATTTAAAGTTCGCTTTAGCCAGTACCACATAACAACAACAGTATTATCGTCGGACTCCATAATGGCGTTTTATCGCTGCTGTTATCACAAAGCAGAATGTTTTGTTGTTTAGCAAAATGTTTTATTCAACGAAAAAGCAAAAATGTTTTTTGCTAAAAGCAAAAACGTTTTGAGCAAATTTTGCTTGTTTTCTTGTGCGCCCAGCCTTAAGGTAGGGAATAATACAATAATCAAACGAAATACTAAACTGAAGACCTATTTTATGGCATTCGAATATATAGAACTATTTTTTTTTAACAAAACTATTTTGGATTTAGTCAAAATTAGTAAGCATTGATATAAAATTATTGTTCATATAATATTAATGCAATAATATTTGTAAGTACGGTATAATGGTTTTTATATACAGTACAATGGGATATATCTGATCATTTCGGAATTTTAATTGAAATTGAAGATCAAAGTAATTTAAAAGATCATAAAAGCGAAAAGAATTATACTACTAAATGTTTTGTTGATGAAAATTATCTTAATATTAAATTAATTGAACTCATCCAAGAAATTAAAAAAGACTTTAATAAAGATCCAAATAAATATATAAATAAATTAAAGAGAATTATTGATAAATCAAGAATAATAACAAAAAATAAATTTGACGAAACAAAAAACAGAATATATAAATAATAACAAAAACTCTTATAATATATTTAAAAAGTCAAGGATGAATGAAGACATAATGAAGCATATAAAAGAAAGACATTTTATTCTTAAAATATAAAAATAATAGAACAAATAAAATATATGAGAATAATTATAAAAAGAAAAGAAATTGGCTAAAAAATTATATTAACAAAATCAAAAAACAAATCTTAAATAGACTTTTAAATAATAATAATGTTTCAAATAAGAATATGTGAAATTAATTAAAAGAGATATTGATCATAAAAAAGATAATAAAATTTATGAAATAAATAATTTATTGTTGAAAAATAATAGAAATACCGTCTATCATAACTTGTATAAAATATATGCTCAAAAAATAAATGAAGAGATCTTTTAATACCTACTGATAAAACACAGGAAAATGAATATCAGAATCCGAATATTATTGTGTTTTTCTTACGAAATCAAAATGATATTATAAAAATAATTATGAATTTAAATAATACTAATTCTATTGGTATAGATAATATTATTACAAGGATAATAACAAACATCTAAGAAGATTTTTCACTTTTTTTGATTGAACTTTTAAAAAAAAAAATTAACAAAAACTTATCCTAATCTATGGAAAATAGCATATATAATACCTGTTTATAAGGAGGGAATACTGAAGAATATTCAAACTACAGACCTATATCTATTGGGTGAGTGCAAAAGTTCTGCCCGTTTTTGGATATGAAAATTTGCAATGGAATTGCCCTCACACATGACATTGTAATGACGCAAATCGTCTGCCAATCAAACGTATGGATGCCTCACATATAAATGCATCGTGTCTCACAAAGTTAATCATCTCAAAAAAAATATCAGAGGGTGTAACTGGAACGCGAGAAGGAGCATGTAATACATTGTTTGTTATACGAGTTCGATAAAAAGAGTACGGCAGCCGCAGCATGTCGCAATGTTTGTCAAGTTTATGGGGAGGATGCAATAGACGAAAGCACATGTCGTCGATGGTTTCGTAAATTTAGGGAGGGAGACAGAAGCTGCCAAGATCAGGCTAGGAGTGGACGGCCATCACACGTTGGAGAGGACGATATTGACCAAGCCTTAAGGAACAGCCCGAACCCAACCGTGTAAGAATTAGCGGAGACCTTCATTGATGGAACTTTCGGGTTCCACATAACCTGACAGCTAAGCAACGGGATGACCGAATCGCCACCTGTGTTTCCTAGCTTTCCCGGTACAAAAATGACCCATTCTTAACACGAATTGTGACAGGAGACGAGAAGTGGGTTATGTACCGTAACGTAAAGCGTCGTAGGACTGTGTGTCGCCCTTCTGATCCGCCTGCATCGACTTCGAAAGCTGAACTTCATTCCAAGAAGGTGTTATTGAGTGTGTGGTGGGATGTGCAGGGAATAATTCACTGGGAGGTCCTGCCACTCAATCAAACCATCAATGCTGCCTTCTACTGTCTACAGTTAGACAGGCTGCATTCAAATTTGGTAGCAAAGCGGCCAGGTCTCATCAATCTTCGCGGTGTTATCCTTCATCACGATAACGCCAGGCCACATGCTGCTGTCATCACTCGCCAAAAGTTACTGGGCTTTTACCCCAGGATTGGGAGCTTTTACCCCACCCTCCCTATTCTCCTGACTTGGCACCAACTGACTATCACCTATTTCGTGCGTTGAACAATTCCTTCAGTCAGAAAATCTTTGATGATCTTGATGCTGTGAAAACTGCCATCCAAGACATTTTGACTCGAAACCGGCAGAATTTTACCGTCGTGGGATTCATCTCCTACCAGAAAGATGGTAAGAGGTCCTAGATAGCAATGGGGATTATGCAGAATAATAGGTACTGTTCATTTTACTGTTCATTTATTTGCTCTTCTTTATGGATAATAAAAGCGGGTAGAACATTTGCACTCACCCAATATATTATCTACGATTTCAAAGATTATTGAAAGTTATTTAACTAAATTTATATTTAGTTTTACAATAAAATATAATGTTTTAAATAAAAATCAATTTGCATATCAGATTGGTAAAAGTACTAATGATCTGTTAAACAATTTAAGCAATAATACAACTAAAAATTTAAATAATAGCCAGATATCTTATATTGCTTATATACAGTTAAGTAAAGCATTTGATAGCATTAACCACAATATATTATCAAAAATTTTTTTACAAAGATATGGAATAAGAGGAGATTTTTAAACCTTATAAAAAAACTATCTTAGAAATAGAAAATTTAAAATTAAAATAGAAAATTTCACAAGTAAAAAATATGTAATATTGTTACCTGTCGTTTTGTCCACTCCCCCTCAACGAAGTCGACTCGATCTACCCGACCTACCTATGTCGAGTCGACTATTCCGGAGACAGGATCGAGGCAGTCTGCGCACATAAAAAGAAACACGGAGCGCCTGACGAGTCCGTTTTGGCGGCAGCCAGCCGCAAGAGAGGTCTCCACCCGGAGCCAGCGAGTAGAGTTAGTTTTGTGGCTCTCGGCCACTAGAGGGTCTCCGGCCTGGAGATAGTGTGAAGCAGAAGAAGTTTGTTGGGCAGCCGCCCCAGAGAGAAGTCAAATGAAGCCGAGCCAAGTGCATCCGTTAGTCCGAAGAGTGTGAAGAAACGAAGCTGAGATAGCAGCACCCATTCCCGGCAGAAACCTGAGAAGATCGCTAGCCGTTGGAAGGCATCGGAGAAGACAACCGACGCCGAGACGACAGTCTCCTAGTCCTTTCTTATCAGTCTAAAGCACCCATTCTCGGCAGAAACCTGAGAAGACCGCTAGCCGTTGGAAGGCATCAGGGAAGACAACCGAAGCCGAGATCACAGCACCCGTTACCAGTAGATTCCTGAGTCGATCACCAGTGGAGGATAAACTTAGTCCCAGAATTCTCACGTTATTCGAGTAAACTGTAATTCGAATTTTACTTTTGTAAATAAAGTCTCTGTGGTTTTTATCTACCTGGCTCCCGTCGCATTCTGTTCCTCTCCACCACCGAACCTATACAAAAGTTCGGTAGCAATATTCATAGTGGTGTTCCTCAAGGTTCTAATTTGAGACCATTACTTTCATTCTATATCTAAATTCTAAATGGGACTCTGTTAAAAATTGATATATTTATATTTTACGCGGATGATGTACTACCTCTTAGTAGTAACAAAGATAAAAAAAAACTGCTTATGGGTCATTCCATATAAAAACAAATGCAAAGTGTGCATCACCATTTTTGATTTTGATGAAAATTTCTGTATGCATTCTACCTGCCTCCTAGACCTTAGAACTGTCATTGGTACATTTTTTAAAAATTTACCCCTTCACATATAGGTAATTTTATGCTACAGCCGAAAGCAAAAAATGGTATTTCAGAACTTTTTCTTTTGAGCTGTAACTTTCTTCTAGTCAAAGCTACAAGGCTCAGTCATACTTCATTTGAAAGATAAAAAATTCCCTTTTTTATGTGTTATTATCAAATTTGAAATTTTATCAAGACAAAGCCTATTTTTTTCAGGTCAAAGTTCACCTAACAAAACTAATTTTTTATCAGTTTTGGAAATTTTAAAACATATGAAGGGCTTGGAATTGATATAGCCCTTCATAAGTTTTAAAATTTCCAATTTTTTTTTTCTTAAATACATGTCGATATTTGTGTAAAAAAAAAGTTGGCTTGTTATTCTGACCCCTTCGTAAGATATGATCCCCAGAAGTAGTGAAATTTTCTGAAAACGCAGTTTTTAAGGCCAAAAAAAGTCCATGGGGGTGGGAGGGGAAAATATTTTTACTCATGTGAGCTAAAGTACTTTTTACCTGCTTCACAAAAAAAAAAAAAAAAAAAAAATTGATTTGTTATTCAAAGTTGTTGGGAGTTACACGGGTCTAAAGTTCTAAATAAAATACACTGAAAAAATATGTTTTGTACTACTAATTAAGCGTCATGTTCAGAATTGGGAATAATAATAACAATAATAAAATACACCGACGTAGCATACGATCTCCAGAAGTAGTGGAGGCAGGACCGAGTATGTGTTGTATCCATCGTCCCGTCCGCCACTGGTGTAACATAGGGTGATCAGACGTCCCGATTTTTAACAATTTGTCCCGCGTCCCGCGGCATTTTAAAAAAGTCCCGATTTTTTTTTTTGGTTATTGAATTCCTTTTTTTGTTTGATTGTCAAACAATTATGGAGATACCTTTTTTTTTTGGTTGTTGAACCTGGAGATTCCGTTTTTTTTTTTTTTTTTTTTTCCGGTCCCCCCCCCCCCCCGGTCAATGGTGTCCCGCTTTGCCAATGTAAAAATCTGGTCACCCTAGTATAACAGCCTCAGCACACTTGGGCTTTACAAAAACACTTATGCACAATTCCAGAAGGATGTAATACTCAACACAACACGAATAGTTAGAAAATTCATGGACACAATCACACATCTCCATCTTGCACACTTTTTTTTTTTTTTTTGCACTTTACAACATGTGCTTTGGTGTTTGATCCGCCATTTTGTCCTAACTGGGAAAACCCAAGTTTAGGAACGAAGAAAAATACGAATTAAACTCTTTATTGATTACTCAAATGCAAATTAAAAAGAAAATTTATTTATGGGCACTTTAATTTGATAAATTGATGTCCCAAAGTTTTCTGACGCTTAGGCAGTCGTCTTTTTGCCTTGTGGTTAAAATCGGCCTTGCCTGGATCAGTCAGGGAAAAAAAAAATCCCTGATCTATCCTTGTTATAGAGAAAAATACCATATTATTTAAACATTGAGATTGAGCGAGAAATGGATTAAATAAAAAAGACTAAAACAAGATGTACCTTATTTCATGCGTAAAGTCTTATTCAATCACTTTCAAATTTTGTTTCAATAGGTTATTAAAAGGATTCGGGGAAATAGAAATGTTTAGGGAACAGATAAGCAGGAATTAGACTTTCACTCTTAAATATACAGTAGAACCCCAAGTATCCGGATTAATTGAGGATTGATCCGAATATGCAGGAATCCGGATGACTGGGTCATGAGGGAAAATCACTCTAGCGACGTCTTATTGGGAAATTGCATGTATTAAAAGAACCAAAGTTACAAATATTTAAACACAAAAAGTATTTTTTAAAGTACAGTACAATGAAACATTAAAATGAACTCTTCCTATTGCACTATAGAACAGAACATTACTTAGGAGAAGACCGCCTAAGAGTACGCATTTTTTGTTTAGTACTACATTTCATGGAGAAGAATTTAAATTTTTGCAGTGAAATCAGCTTGAACTGTGCCCTGATGTTTTAATCAAAGAATAATGAAGTTTCGAGTCAATGGAAACAAAAATCTGGACAGTAACTTTATTTCATTAGTGAAGTGCAAATGCGTACTCTTGGGACAAGTGGCTTCCTAAAAGTACGCACTTGAATGCACAAGAGTAGGCAATTTAAAAAAAAGGAGTAAAACAATAGTATTTATTGTAATAAATGGTTTATTGAAGAGTTACAATTAAAATATATCACAGCTCAACAAAGTTCACATATCTCTTTGTTCTACGGTCGATCCCTGCGCATTCAGCATGAGCCCAAAGTCAGCAGCTTTGACACTGCATCCAATCTTCGCGATACTTTGAAGTGGAATACAGGCTGTTACAGTAAATGCAGGTTAGATCATCATCATCTTCACCATCAAAGTCCTTCAATTCATCTTATCCCTTGTTAAATTTAATTTCCACAATCTGCCTCTTTGGTCTTTTATTAACTCCATTCTCACGATCTTCTAGAGTCTTCTTGAACGGGTCGACGTCATTACTGCTGATGCTTTAGATCGGTTTCCTTTCTTTTTGCCCCTGTACCCTTTTGGATTGGAAGAAGGTCTTTTGCCGTGACAGTTTGAGAATTCTCCAGGTAATCTGCATCTTTATCTTCATCGATGCCGATATTTTGTTCTATATCCGATGCGGGATTATTTTTGCTTACGTTTTGGTCAGCTGTTTAACAGTGAACAACTGCCTGTCAGTTTTTCTCTGGTACTTTGATGACATAACAGCCTACCCACAACGAAAAAAATTGACCATAAATATAAGTTCATTAGCACTGTCCCATGAATACGCACTAAAGAGCAACGTGCGTACTTTTAGGACGTTTCGCCATTTTTCATTGTGACTCTCACAGGATCAAAAGTCGATAAGAAATTAAATATTTTTATCCCTCAGAAAGAATTAGATACTTATACGGATATTATATCAATGGCAAAGTCTCATGATTCGACAATATAAGTGTGCAAAATCGTTAATGTATTTGTGCAAAACATTATAACAAAATGGTTGTCAGACAAAAAATTAACTTATCTCTTTTCTCGGTGAAGCAAACACAACTGGCGCTTTCCTACGGTATGACCAACTCATGCATCACATTCCCTGTGCTTGATAGCTTCTGTCACGTAGTGTGAGAGATGTGAAGGGCTATGCGTACTCTTAGGCAGTGAGTACTTTTAGGCAGTCTTCCCCTATGTATGTTACTCTAAAACGAAATGTTTATTTAAACACATCCCACAAAGTTAGTTGTTTTGAGGCTGATACACTTTTGAGTGCAGTCAGGTCTTATGGAGTAAAAAAAATATTTTCTGTCACTGAATGAATAATTTCTAAATGTCCTGAAAATCGATCCAGATATTTGGCGTTCGGATAACTGGAGGTCTAATGTACGAAGATTAGCAAAAACTACAGAGAACTGTAGTTCTCTGTAAATTTTTTTTTTTTTTTAATATTTTAATGAAACTTCACTATATTTAAAAATATTAAATAAGATTAGGATTAAGCAAAATTCAATCTTTACCTGCAAGTGACATTATCTTTATAAATATCTTCAGCACAACTTAAAATACAATCCCAGTTCTCTTTTTCACTGACGCAAGGCTTCTTGGATGTATTTAGATGCTTAAACTGAAAGAAGAGAATTTGAAAATTTTTTACATTACCTGGAGAAATAAAACATTGAAATCGAAACTAGAATGCCCTCTTCCTGGCAAATTGAAGCGGGCATTCCTGAAGCATACAAACGATTTTTTAAGCTTTCAATTCATTTATTCTTTTAAAATAAAAAAGTCATTATGATCAGTCGGAGCCACACTTGAACATTTAGTGTCGCTTTTGGAAATATTTTCTCCTGGACACGACAGATTGTCGATCTATTTTTTTTTTTCTTTTTTGAAACATCCTAAATTATGTAAACAAATTCTACAAAACTACTCCTAGTTCTGGAGTTTTTGTCGCATAAAATTAAGTTTTCACAGTGGTCAAACAAAAGATACTCTTCAAGCTCAGTTTTTATCAATATATGAAATTTTAAAATAACTAAATATAGATAAATGAAATGAAATGTTTGTGGAAAGAATCACTTCACGACTTCAACTAAAACTTTAATAATAACTTTAAAATATTATTATTATTTGTTAAGTGAAATATTGAAGATTCTGGAAACCTTCAATACTTCCATGATTACTTAGTTTCAGTTGCTAATTTTATTAAGCAATTGTTTTATTAACCAACAATTTTATTAACCACAACAATAAAAGAGGGATATTCATAAACGATTTTAATATAAACTTTCTCAATACAAATGACAAAACCACCGTAGATGTTAGAACCTCACTGAATTGCTATTCTTTTTTCCCGCTCATCGATTCTCCAACTCGTCACTCTGCATCTCTATCATCTCACTCTTTTGGATCAAATGTTTACTAATATTTCCATACAATCTAAAGGTATCGTAAACGTTCTAATAAGGATCATGATCCAATATTCTTTGTAGCCGAAACTTCTAATTAACTTAAAAACCTTTCTCTTAAAAATCCAGTAACAGTCAAAAGTAGGAAAATTAAAACAAAACTTTAAAGAATATCTACAGAGAATTAACTGGGTACAAGAGTTGAAAGATACAACATCTACGGATAAAGCAGGCACAATCTTCAACAAATTCTTCTTCACTGGTCTCAATAAATTCTTTCTACCTCTCTGCAATTCTAAGAATAATATCACTAATATAAATAAAAATCCATGGATTCCTTTGGGTCTGCTTAGAGAGATTGGATCTGCTTAACTGTTCCTATTTGGAGCATCTTCTAACTGCGCGGCCATCTTGGCTTTGATTTGCTGACGTCACAGTCGGCGCGTAGACCAAAATATATGCGTCCCCAGGTTCCTCAAATGGCAAGGCATAACATATCTATACGAGAATCCTCTACGACAAGTTTTTAATTTTTGTGGCCATATTAAGGTTACTTTTTTGACTCACCTTCGTAATTACATTCCGCAGACATCTATAAATGTATCAGATTGGTTTAAAGTATCACCAAAATTACAATCACAGGCAAAAAATAAAAGCGAAAAACTTTAATAAACATTAAAAACTGATAAAAAACAAGGACAAACTGAGCGTAAAATCTTAAAAAATTGTCTCTTAGTCGATAGATATTCCAGATATCAACAATAGAGGATTGAAAAGTCTAGATGTGTAAAAAACACATGTCAGACATTAACATCCCAGGAGTGTAGTGATTGTAGTGAATGCATTTTTTTTTTCACTTCCTGAGGAAAAGAGAAACAACAATTCAGAACGATTTCATTTTTAAGAATGAAGTTACAACACTCCTGGGATGTTAATGTCTGACATGTTTTTTTTACACATCTAGACTTTTGAATCCTCTATTGTTGATGTCCGGAATATCTATCGACTAAGAGACAATTTTTTAAGATTTTACGCTCAGTTTGTCAATGCGAATTCTTGAGTTAGGATAGCCTACTACTTAGATAGGCTCGTCTTGATAGACCTGTTATTTGGCAGATGCCATTAGTTCATTTTTTGACTAGTGTTTTCAGAGCGATTCGTCCGTTTCGGGAGCTCAATACTTTCCGAAATAGGCCGGGATGAGGTCAGAGAAGAAATTTAGACCTGTTTACAGTGCTGCGAGATCGTACGAAGCCAAGAATCGATTCAAACGAGCATGCCTGTTTAATGATAGTGAAAGGACAGTAAGATGAAGGAAGCTAAGACTAGAAAATCTACCTGAATCAGTCGACCTACAGCTAACACAACAGCATTAGTTTGCCCGACTTCTTCAACATCTTTTGTTTCATTGATTGGACATGCTGACTACATGACGCGGTATTTTGTCCACTACCCTTTGACAACATGGTCAGCAGTGGAAAACGTTCTGTTCATCGACGATTTTTACACAGATCATTCTAGGTCCGGAGAACGATCTTCAACCTGCATTTTCTCCAGAAAGGGTGGCATTCGATGGTATGGGACAGAGTCAACCTTGAAGACCACTGAATTTGGTTTGGTGGAAAATGCATGTCTCTCGGCCGACCAGTACTTTGGGGAGATCTTGAGCAATCATCTAGTGCTTTTTTCTCCATTTATTGGACATGCCTTTGTACTGATACACGACAAAGCTTGACTCCAGTGTTGTTCATCGTTTGACGAGTAGTTAGGCTAAGTTGATGTTTATCCTCTGTAAAAATTGGCCAGAGCGCATCTCATAGTTGAATTATGTGGGACGTGGTAGATAGAAGATTTCGATAACCGAAGCCGTACACCCTGAATGAACTTTAAATGTTGTTGCAGGAAGTGGGAGAACATATCCCCAAAGACAACAGGTTTTGATTCAGACTATGTCTCGGAGGCCGAGGAGTGAAGGGATCGAGATACGATCTTGAACATAGAAACAAAGAATGAATTCGAATACAGTAGAGCCCCGATTATCCGCGGGATTGGGTGGCAAGGGCTTCGCGGATGACGAAAATCGCGGATAACCCGAAAAAACACTAAAAATGAGGTATAAACATGAAAAAAAATATTTTATCATTAAAAACTACGTTTTATTCTACAGAAAACATACTATGTAAAACTTTTAAAATATGTACAGTAAAGCAGAAACCTCTGCTCTACGTTTGCATCGATAAATTCTGAGAAGGCCTATAGGATTACGATGTACAATAAACCTGTCAGTAATTTTCGACCTTCGCACTGTAGGACCTATTGTACTTTCCCTGTTGTTGACTTGGATTAAAATTGGTTTTTTTGAGGTTTGTAATTAAAAAAAAAATTCGGGGCACTCGCGGATAATCGGGGCTCTATTTAGAATACCATTAATTTTGAATTTGTCTGATGGAATGCTTGAATTTGAAAAGTAGTATTTTTTTTTTAATTTTCTTTTAATCTGATAATTGTTTACCTCTCTGTAAATCAAAGACAGTTGTGTTTCACTTTATTTTTTGGCGGTGAATATATTTAGCTTTATAATCAATGACTTAACCTAAATTTCGAAAGTGCTCATGAATCATTAAGTGTAATTGAATGGAACTAGCGTTTCTACTCAGGGAACGATGAGTTCTATTCTCCCGAAAGTGATTCGTTAAACTGGAAAAGTAGACATGTAAGGTTTGAGATGAAGAGTGATTGCATTCCTGGAAGGAAATTAGATTAATGCTATTATCTAATGCGATACACAGTTTCGACATTATTGTGTCATCCAATGATATATCTAGAAGTGAGAAAAATTCCCAATAACTGAAACAGTGGGGAAATCATCACTACTCATAAAATAGAAAGCAAAAGTGATTAAAAAAAATAAAGAAGAATACATGCTGATCACGAATTTTAAACAGTTTTGGGGAATAAATTGTAATGAATTATAAGAATATAAAAATGATTGGAAAAGAGAATTAATTAATAGAAAATTAGACAGGATTGAGGAAAGACTAATCAAAGGTAGATAACATGTTTTTTTAAAAGCAAGTATAAATCTCTAATTCTTGGAAAAAGAAAAAAAAAATCATTATTTGTAGATTTCAAAATTGCCTTTGGCTCCGGTTAAGAGAAATATTTTTTAAAAGAGCTTTTGGAAAAAGGGATAAAAGATAAAATATGAAGAGTTACTAAAATATTTATGAAGAAACTAGAGTAACGATTGACAGAGGAAATTAAATTTAATAAAATAGCAAGACAGGATGTGGTTTAAGTTCAGTTCTTTTTAATAATTTTGATTAATAAGATAATGATAAGAAAACATTGAAGGATGCTCAGGGATTCCAATTGAAAATGAAATAAATTTATAGCCTCATCTACGATTCTTTTTAATGGCCAAATCAAAACTAGAAAATAATCATTAAATAAAATGAAATTATTAATACTAAAAAATTACTGAAGAATATAAATAATTAATAAATTTGAATAAAACAAAAATGATTATTTTTAGTACGGGTCAAAAGGGTAAAATTGAGGGTGGATAAACAAAGTTTTGGTGACCATTAAATACTAAATTTCAGGAAGATGGCATGCGTCAAAATAAAAAAAAAAGATATGAACAAAAATATAAAATATAGAAAAGGAAAAGGGACTTTGAGCCAGACAAATAATAGAAGTAACAAAAAAGATTAATAAAAGAAGATAGGGGAAAATTATTTAGATCAATGAAAGTACAATCAATAATGGAATAGAATTAATAGATGGATAATGAAAAATGAATATGATCGGATCAGAATTTACTCGTAATTTATTGATTGCTCCTTGTATGTATCTCGGATTAGTTTCACTAAGAGTACAGTCGATGAAAAGCTTCTAAATATGATGAATGTTCTTTAATGTGCGGAGTAAAAGAGAAACTCGCACAAATTAAAATTATGCGTTCTGATGATTTTTTATTATTAATCTTTCTTTAACGTGCGGAATGAACTATCTAAGAACACATGCGATACACCTCCTGAGCATGTTATCGGTGGAGTTTTGCTGGCTGATGAGCACATAACAAGTGCGAAACGGTCCGTCCCAGTCTCTTCACGATGACAGCTCGGGGTGCGAATCCTTTGCGTAAATTGTGCGTGTCAATTGTGTTCTTAGATTTTTTATTATTTTTTGGGTCTCTTCTCAAAGAAAAATCAAGACAAAAACCTGCTTGGTCATAACTAATTTCAATGCTAAAATCCTAGCAACCGAGCCTAGCAACAACCTCTTTGAACTGTGACGTAGGTTGTGACTACACACACTTAAACAGTCCATTGAAGCAACTACTAACATGAAACACACCCGACCATTCGTTTCCCGAAAATCCAGTTAAACCCTGTGGAATCCCCCACCCCCGTCAAGACCAGCACAGGTGTACTAACTCAGCCGAAGGAATTCCCGTATTGCGCAGTATGGCAATGACCAAATTTTATGGAGCTAACAATTTACCCACGATTGGCTCCTTCTTGGATGATGATCCACCCCGTTTGACCTTTGTATAAATTGTGAGATTTTTATTGTTTCTACACATTTGATAAGGACTGCGTGCAGCAATTGAAATTAAACATGTATTACAATTATATGATTTAAATACAACAATAATTTTAATTTGTGCGTGTTTCTCATTTATTCTCTATAAGTTTAATATAAAGTACATTAGACTTCATAAAATACTCCTTTATTTATTTGGCAATATTTCGCAAAATTGTAATTATTTTGCTTTCTCAAGCCTCCTTTTTTTGAATTGTATCAACAATAAGTCTGTCTACATTTATGACAACAAATAAGCATCAGTAATGATACGTTAAGTTCTTTTTCAAATTGTTTATCTGTAACGAAAAAAGAACGGATAGTTCTTTTTTCATTACAGATAAACAATTTGCAAGAAACCTGTTCAATTTTGTAATGATACATTAAGTGTTTTTTCATTATTACAGTATAAGGATAAATATTTACAAGAAATCTGATTCAATTTGACAATGATACATTATTTAATTTTGAATTATTGTACTAATAATAACAAGTTGTTAAAGAGAGTATTATTGAATTTAATTATTGAAATTTGTCTTCTTCTCCCCTGATCATATCCTGAAAATATGATAGGGTATTGGCATTCACCACATAACCTCTGTCCTTCTTAATACACTTGAATTTTTGAATTGTACAGGTTTCCATGACGTATCGTGTGTGTTTGTCTGGTATTCTGAAGAGTACGGTAACAATCGGGTCTGGATTGTGCCCCTCTGTGATGCAGTGTCCTGCCCAGTCTGAAACGAGTGGATGATTATTCCTGTAGGTGGCGGTGTGTTCGTCTACCCTTTCCATCAACATTCTGCCCTTGTTTCCAAAGTACACTTTCCCGCATGACCGGCATTTTAACTTGTATACAGTCCCCATGATTCTTCCTTCCATTGTCTCCATAATTCTACCATCCACTGTTTCTTTGTAGATATTATGTTTTAGTATCGAATTTATGTTTTTTCCTTTCTTATACAGTACTTTAATGTCATTCTTTTTTGCATATTTCTCTCATTCTTTTGTTAATTTGAATATCTTTAGGGAGTTTCAGAACTTTTTTGTTTTCATATTCATTTTGTCTTCTTTATTTTCCCTACTGAAATCTTTAAATATGTTGTCTATGAAATAGTGAGGGTACTCATTAATCTTTAACACTCTTCTAAAATTATCCATTTTTTCTCTCCATTTTTCTTTATCTTTTGTATTAATGGTTATGCGGTCTAAAGTGTTTTTAATCACTGCTCTCTTTATTCTAATATTGTGTGCAGATTTGTAATTGATGAATTGTTTGCTTTTAAAAGTTTTTTCATAATGTTCGTATGAGATTTCAGTTCCTTTATTTATGAGTGTTAAATTCAGATAGTTAATTTTCTTATCCAGTTCTTCTTGTTTGGTGAATTTGATGTAGTTGTTGGCCGAATTCATCTTATTAAAGAAATTTTGGAATCGTCTTGCTGTCCATCTCTATAGAATTAATATGTTGTCAACATATCTGTAATAATTGAAATTATTCTTTGTCCAAGTTCGTATATGTTTCTTTTCAAACTCTTCCATAAATATATTGGATTGCAGTCCAGATACTGGGCTACCCATTGGGAAACCCTCTATTTGTTTGTGAAATCTGTGATATTAAATTCAAAATAACAATTATCACATATAATGTTTATATTTTCTATAATGCTTTTGATTTGTAATTCTTCAAACTTATTTTCTTTCATTTATGTATTTTATTATCAAGGGAGAGATTTGGGCTAATAGTAGTTACTAGAAGATGGAAATAATAATTCAAGGTAACATGAACATTTGCAAATATGTATATTTGAATGATTTAATATTAATGCATAATGCAGTGTGAAATCCTTTTGAAAATGGAAGACTATTTCAGCTTCTTAACATAGAGATTATGTTTTTTCATATTTAATAAATTTACTCATTATTAATTAGCTTTATAATTTTCGGAGTAATATTTCTAAAAGTTTTTGTTTTCATTGGTAATCTGTTTGTTCTGTAGTAATATGCCTAGATCTTCCTGCAGTTAACTTTGAATGCTTGCTAAATTGTTAAACTTTTAAACACTATTTAATGCATTATGTTCTGTTCCGTTTGATCAAATTCGAAAATTTCAATGATTCGTCACTACAGTTCTTGTCAATAAGATTTTCAAGACCTTACTTTAAAACGTTCTTTTTTTAAATAGTCAAATTATGAAATATAATTTTAAATGTAGAGAGGATTGTCCTTCAGGATATTCAAAGAGCAAAGATTCTAAGCGTACAGGTATTATAACAGCAACTCACTCACTGAAACGAATGAATCAAGTTGTTTAAGTTAATGGTTGCCATCAGCACTTTACACTGAAGTACGGAACTTTTGTCTTTTTATACCTTTTGAATGAACTTTAAAGAGAGAATATGATACTTTTCTATAGTTATTTTAAAGTTTGTAAAAATACATTACAAATTACGTATTTGAAATAAATCCATGTAACAGCATTATTGGCTGATTGTATTTGAAGATTAAAGCAAGAAATCAAGAGCTTAAAACCTTATCAGAATTTAAAATAATTACGAGTTTCGATCTTCGAGTAAATATATGTCATACGTTTTTAGTATTACTTCAATCTTCAAAACAATAAAAAACGAGAGATATGAGCTAGAAAGAGAGAGAGAAAGAATCCTTGTTGAATTTACCTTCTTTACAGTCAAATACGCCATGGTTAGTCTCCTTCTTAAAGCGAAAGTAGCAATATATGAGTGGAAAGTATTAAAAACTTCATCCGTATGAAATAAAATCTGAAAAGTAAAGATTTAAACTTTATCGAAAACTTTTATTACAAATTTATCGTAAGTACTTTATAAATTAAAGATGCATACTATCTTAAAAAAAACATATTAACAATTTAAATATCAAGAAATCTGTTCACAGAATGAAGAAAGCTGCTAGTAAAGTTTGTGACCATTAAATAATTTTCTGTGGAAATTCTGTTTTTGATCTTCTCGTCATTTACAGTACGACCGAAAATAAAGTATAAGCTACCCAAAGTTATATAAAGTCATAAGACAAGGAATCAAAAGATTCGGTATGCTTTATTTCCTACTACACTGAATATCTATTAACTGATAAATAGATCTAGATTTTATAAATAATCTTCTTTATTGCCTAGACGATATTTCTCTGAATTTGTCATTCTGCTTTGTCAAGGCTTTTTTTTTTAATATTTTACAATGAATAACAAGTAGGTATCAATACATTGTCAACGAACATGACCTAACATACTTAAACAACAATAATAATTGATACAATGGAAGAAATTCAATCATTTTTAACTAACAATTTTTTCCATAACAATAATCAATACTATGAAAGTAATTCATTTTTCAATAACAATATGGAAGAAACTTATTCATATGAATGATTTTATTTATTTAAATTTAGTTTCTTGTCCTCTTATCAACTGGGAAATATCGTCTAGGCAATAAAGAATACTGGTCTTAATTTTTACTATATATGTCAAATTTTATTTTTAAATGAAACAATTGTACTGTAAGGTAAGCACAAATCTAAGATGTGTTAATCGGATTATTTGCAGCTGTGTGTTTGGGATTTTTTATAATCATTTTTTTTTTGTGCAGTTTAACCACTGTTATTTTTGTTAGAACAATCAACTTGTAGATGTATTTGCTTTGATTGTGTTTATTAATCATACCTGAATATTGCTTTACCCCCAATGTTTTGTTACAATTGGGGTAAAGCAATAAAACATGCTGATTTATTGTTTCAAAGTGTTAAAAGCAGGGTTCGCTTTCTTTCGGTCTGGGCTCGACTACAATTGACTCGCGACCGACATACTTTGATGTGAACGCGACAATGCAACATAAAGATAGCAATGAGAAAATACCGCCTCGCTCAAAAAACCTCCCACGATTGGGAGGTAGACACAGATACTGAATGCTGGCACATACAGGTACATCTGCCCTGTCGTACATGTGAGATTTATGGAGCAGCTCTCCTCCGTTAAACACAGGAGGAGTGCATTACTTTATACACAGACAGACAGATCTCCAACTATTTAAGAGATAACTAGAAAGAAAAGGAAGCATTCAAAACAGATAACACTAAAAACTATCTTGTTTTAATACGACTTTCCACTGTACAGAATTTGAGGATTTTTTACATTCTTTCATACAAGTATGAAATATAAAATGTCTCTTAGCAGCCGCATTTCTTCATTCTCTGTTTATCTTATTAATCTGAATGTGAGATTTCATTTGCAATGATTGTAACATGGTTTAAATTCGCTTTAAGATATTGTTAAATACTTACCTAAGCTATATGACAAGTCATTAAAAAAATATAGTTAATGAGTTACAAATAAGTAATTTTGAAATTAATCATAATTATGGGGATAATCGTAATTAAATCATTTAAAATAACTTAGGTAGGTACATAATGAAACTGGAGTTTCGGTCGAATAGATGTTAAGCTATATTCTGAAAAAATGTTATTTAACTTACATGTGTGCTTTTAACAATTCTCTTAATCTAAGCTAAAAGATAGACTGTACACAGTTTAGCTAAAAACAAGTAAAAAAAACTGGTTTCTTATTGTACACGCAACCAAGTACATGTTTCATTTTTGGCCACTTCCTGTCAGAAAGGAAGTGACCGCAGATTGGAACTCATATTTTTCCCACTTCTAAGAAGTCGTAACATATCACTTATGTCTGTCCGATTTGTAGTGTGGGCTGTAGAAGTGTGACGGAGGGATGGACAGAACCTTCTTAAGAGCTTTTATTCCCATCACACCTTAAACACAGGGTCGTCAAAAAGTCACAAGCAAAAAACTACATAGGTTGTCAAATAAATTCCAGCAGTACAGAGAAATTGAGAAACAAAGTGCAATGTTCTTATTGCAACTTGGAGTGACGATTACAGATGCCGTTAGTTTTAACTGTCCGTAGGTTAGAATGTCATAGATTGTGATTTTACAAATGTTATCAAATTGAACCCATTGAAATGTGTAAGTAACCAATAACGTGTCCTCTATCTCCATTTTCTAAAGCCTGCATTCGATGAACAACGCACTCGACGGTGGAACGTAACTGATTTGGGTGCAGTTGTCTCACATATAGTGAAATTCTTTCTTTTAAGACAGCTACGTAAAGAACATAATCCTGATAAAACATCCCCTTCAAGTATCCCCTTTAAGCAGAAATCACAAGGGTTTAAGGCTGGTGATCATCGGTGAAGTGTTGACACACCTTTGCACATTTCACCGATATGAGGGGATACTCCATCTTGCATAAAGATTGTGATATCAGGCAATTTATTTGCTGATGTGGAGGGATGACAAAGTTTTGAAGCATGCTTCCATACCTAGAGGCATTAACAGAACATGTAACTCGTCCTGATGCAGTGTTTTCTTCAACACACGAAATATTTCAACGATATTTCTTCGTGAAATCACACCACACTGTGATTTTTGGTCGATGCAATTTCTTGATGGAATTTCTTTTTGGAGGTACGGTTTTCTCCAGACAAAATACGGCAGCTGTGTGTTCACCATCCCATTCAAGTGAAAATGGGCCTCGTCGGTCCATAGAATTTGCCGGAGCCATGAATCGAGCTGTGAATGACAAGCAAATGTTTTCCGCTTCTCACAATCACGAAGAAGCCATTCGTGACAATGAGATATCCTGTAGGCGTAAAACTGCAATAGTCGCCGCAAAATGTTCCGCACTGTAAGGTAGTCATTTCCAATCGCCGTTATATCGCACGCACACTACCACAGCCATAAGAATTCTGCATTTGCTGCTCCACTGAGGCCGTTGTAACTTCCTCCGTTTTCTTAGGTTCTACAGGTTTGCTACCCCTTCCTGGCTTCACGTGGAACTTTCCCGTTTCCTCGAAATGCAATATCTTTTACCTGAGATTACTAATGGCAAGAGAACCCTTTCGCAAGGACTTTAAACGTCGAAATTCACATGAATTCAGCAAGTAGTGTTGCTGCTTCTTTGACAGTAAAGCTTTTCGAGTAATGCGGGTCAGATAATATAAGCACCCTGACATTGATACAACACGAGTTGCGATCCTTTATGTTTCCGAAAGTTGTTTCAAAACCTATCTAATATTCAAATTAAAACGACATTAGAGCCAAAATTTCACCTTAGTGGGGAATTTGTGAACTATTTTTTTTCTAAACACCTAATTAATTATAACCACCCTGAATCATCATCATTTTCAACCATTTTTAATCCACTGCAGGATGAAGTTTTTTCCAATTCTTTCGATCGAAAGCTTTTCTCTTCCAGTCGAAAACAACAAAACTTTTAATTTTATCACCCATCTGTCTTCTGGACGCTTTCTCGGTCCTTTTCATTTCTCGGAATCCAGTTTAGAATTTCTGTTATCATCACGTCTTGCAACGTGGCCAGCCCAATTCCATTTGAAGTGAATTATAGGGATAAAAATATCAAACACTCTAAAAAACGTAAAACACGTAAATCTATCAGTTCTTTTTTCAACAATATTTCGTCTTCTTCTACAAAGTCTTCACCAGGTTATTTATTCGAGGACAAGAAAATTCCTTCCGTTGTGTCCTTATAAATATTTTTGATAAACTCTGCATAGTTAGTGTCAATAGCGTTGTTATTTTCCAAAGCACTGATAACAGCAGACAGATTAACTGTGTCAAAAGCCTTTTCATAGTCAATAAATCCAATACAAATGGCTTCTCTTAAATGATTGAATATGATCAATCGTGCTATAGCCACCACGAAATCCAGCTTGCTCTCTTGGTTCGGCAGAATCTTAAGTTTTCTGCAAGCTTTAACTTTCATAAATATTTTATATATAACTGCCAAGAGGCTGACAGACCCTATAATTCCCAATATCTTCTCTTTCTCCTTTTTTAAATAGTAATATTACCACTGCATGGAAGAATATCCCTGAAGTTGAAACATTTAGTAAAAAGAGAAGCCGGAACTCCTTCCATTTCTTCTGCTTCTTTGAGAATATCTGCTGTGATTCTGTCATATCCTGATGCTTTTCCTTTCTTCGTATATTTGATAGTGTACTTGACTTCCTCTTTCAATACTGGAGGAACTTCAGAAACAATCTTACATGCCACTTCACCTAACTATGTCCGTATAAATCGCTATATAAATTTTCAACACACATCATAAGTACCTCACGATTTCTAATAGTCATACCAGCTTCATTTCTAAGAGCCGTTATGAACTTCTTATTAGTCATAAAGAACGTTTAGCAGCTTTTAGGCTTTTATTTTCCTCTACTGTTACCAGTACCTTTTCTTACCAGTTGACAATTGTATTTCCTGATATCCTCAGTAATATGATATGAACTCTTTTGCAAAGGTCAGCATATTCTGTTCGTATCACAGGATCAACCTTGTTTATCTTCATTTCTCTTCTAGTTTAGTTAAATTATGATATTATTAAATATTTTTTTCGCAAGATTTTTGCTTTTCAGATCCTCCAATATTTACAGCTGTTTCGGATAAAGGTTTTAGTTCACTTAACATTTATTTCATTCAAGATGTCTTCTTCTTCAACAGTATTCTGAAATGCAGTGAAACGATTTCTCACAGATGAATGTTCCCTTATACCCATTAAATTAATAGATTTCCTTAGATTTCTCTTTAGTTTCTGTCTTTCCAATTTGACGTTGAGATGTAACTTGCACCATAGTAATCGATGTCATTATTAAACTGATTAAGCGCAGAGCAATCCTATATAGCACACTTAGTGTATATATATATATATATATATACTTTGTTTATATACTTTATACATTTACTGTATATATCCTGTCTATGTACTCTGGATATGTATACCCTATTTATTTAAATATATATATATATCGTACAGTAGATCTCTCAAAAGTAAATAGACTCCATGATTATGAAATAAATACTAAATGACTATTGAAAAAAATCTTGGTGTCTATTACTTTTGATATATATCTGAAACCTAACCGAAACCGTAGTCAGACTTTCTCCATGACACACTCCCCAGTTGTTCACATTAGTATGGGGTAGGTCCTCTTTTCACCTTTATCACAGCTGTGACTGCCGGGAAGACTTTCCAGGAGGTGCCTGAATGTCTGTGGAGGAATGGCAGCCGATTTTTCCTGAAGAGCTGTAGCCAGAGCAGATCGTGATGTGGATGTTGGGATCTGGAACGAAGTCGACGCTTTAATTCCTCCCAAAAGTGTTCGACGGGGTTCAGGTTGGGACTCTGTCAGGCCAGTCCCTTTTCGGAACCTTATTATCCACAAACTATTTCTTCACAGACCTCTACCAACATGACATGGAGCGTTGCCATGCTGGTGGAGACAATTGTCATCAGCGAAGTAGTCCTTTACTGTAGGCAGTACACAACTAGCCTAATGTCTTTGTACCCTTCTGCATTTACATTGCCGTGTAGTGGTACAAGAAGATCGAATCCATTCCACGAAAAACACCTCCACGTCACCTCCTTCACTGTTCACTGTTAATACTACACATGACTGCAGATATCATTCCCCAGGCATTCGCTATACCCAAACTATCCCATCGGACCGACACATGGTATAGCGTGATTTTCATCACTCCACATTGCACATTTCCACTGTTCCACTGTTCAGTGGCGTCGCTCTTTGAATCACTGAAGGGGCGCTTAGCATTCACAGAGGAAATGTTTGGTTTTTGAGCAGCTGCTCGACCATGAAACCACATTCCCTGACCAGAGAGGAATTATGAGCATGGCGAACAATCATGGTGCTGGCCAGAGTGTTAGTATTACCGTGAAACTCACGGATGATTGTTTCAATCGATGCCTGGCTATTTGTAGGAACCATCTTCTTCAACACTCGACGGTACCGCTATTACAGCAAACGAGGCCTACTCGAACGCGGTTTTGTTGTGGTTGCGACTTACCGTTTCTACTTCACAATCACTTCACCAACAGCCGATTTCGGCAACTTTAGAAGGGTTGAAATGTCCATAACAGACTTATTACTCAAGTGGCAGCCAATGACCAGTCCGTGTTCAAATTCACTGAGCTCTGCTGATCGACCCATCCTGCTGTTTCTTCGTACCAATTAACAATACACGACTCCCTGCTTCCTTATTTTTTTAATGTATGTGAGGTCGGCGAGCAATAGTTCACTATGGCAGCGGGGTATCCGGATATTTTTGATCACGTAGTGTATATGTATACATATACAGGGTGCACGGGAAAGACCTAAGTTACCCAAATAACTTTTAAGAGAAGATATCTAGAGTTAGGAAAGTTAGGTATTGGTATAGGTGAATGGGACCCAAACGCACTTTCCAATGTTTACTGGGGACGCCACTAGTACCCGGAGTCTGAAGTGAATTCTGTCCATCGAAACCTATGTTTAAAACACCAACTTCTCAGTCCAATTTTATCTTTATTTCTTAAATATCAATAATAAATAAATTACATGTTTTATTTTATAAATATGCTATCTGTTTCAATGATGTTTTCTTTCAACAAGCAATAGTTTATCAAAATAAATTATTTATTTTTAGGCATGAAAACACCGTTTAGGTGTAAACAATGATTCATTGAACATAATAAAATCTAAAGAAACATATAAATATTTTGTAATTACATGTCTTTTATTATTATAAATCTAAAGTCTTATTTTTCTGTAGCTTTTAATTAATATTTTAAGTTCTGCATCATATTTTAAAACTTTTAAAATATTAAAAGTATTAAAAAAAAAGGAAATTATTATGCAAAAATCCAGAAAACCAGTGATAACCCAAACTGCCGACTACGCCAAGAAAAACTTGAAACTGTTTCGCATTTAATCTGTGAATGCAGCAAAATCGCGCAAACGGACTATAAAAGCAGACATGATAGGGTCGCCAGATTAATACACTGGGCATTATGCAAAAAATATGACTTGCCAGCATCTAAAAATTCATGGGAACATCAAGTTGAAAAAGTTTTAGAAAATGAGGACGTCAAAATCTTGTGGGATTTTAGAATTCAAACTGATAGACACCTGGATCATAATACGTCAGAAATAACAGTATTAACAAATAGAACTAGAACTAGAACAGCCTGCCAACGCCATCACATTGCTACTTCCTTACCTGTCGTGGTCGACGATGTTGGCAAGATTGGCCCTGGTCCTCGTTCCCTCCTTGAGGGACTCGTCAGAAAACATGACATGGCTCTATTGTGAGCCACAACAAGCGTCCCCTCCGGTGAGCTTGGCTCAAGGGATGCACCTTATGAAGTCGCCTGTACTCTGTCTGGATACAGTGGTCCGTGTTGCTGCTGCCAGCTCCCTGGCAAGGTGGCGTGCAGTGCTTCCGGGTTTTCATCTGGTCGTTAACGACAGATAGCGGTCTTCCCGGGGTGTGGTGACGTGTGGACGTCCTCCGCTATAGCCTAGGGCAATATTTCCATCTTGCTGGAAACGTCTCCATAAGCGAGAGATGACTCTGGTTAACACGTTCAATGCACGAGATACTTCCATCACTCTGCCTCTCGTTTGCAGGTCCAAATGGACACGATGGGCCATAGCTAACAATTGACATACAGTACTGTGCAATGTGATCAAAACTGTCATACTATTCGTACTGTGTTGTGACCCGCGCTGTTACATTTCTGAACTTTATTTATTCAGACAGAACGAGTTCTAGCATTTTTATTTTTTGTTTGGGGATGGTATTGGGAATTATGCATTAAAATTCGTTAGATTTCAACGTTTGTCTGTTTTTTTATCATGTTACGATGCTGAACCTACTAATGAAATTGATTTATCGATCATGTGTCTTTACATTATATATGATAAGTAAATCAAGACATGTAAATCAAAACTGAAATGATAACGAGCCGAAAACTTATTAACACTTACTGTTTCAATAATATATATTGCGGGTTTCGATTTTCTTTTCCTTATTTATTACTATGTATCTTAATTTGTCGATATTTACTTAAAGCGGCTTCAAAGATTTCTGTTATTTTTTGCAATTTTTTCTTTCAATAATTCTGCAATTATTGACAACTTCAAAAAATATTTGGACAATTACTTATAGTCCCTTATTTATTTAATGAATGGTTACAACAAGTTAAAAAAAACCAAAAAACAACCTATCAATTCCCAAATGCTTATGAACAGCACCGAAGGACACACTTTTGAAGAAAGTCTATAGTATGTAAATTGATAATGTCATTGATAATGACATTAAAGTAAATTGATAAGCCTCTCGGTAGATAATGTCATTTTTTATTTTAATGTGACAGTTTAAATTTGTAAAAGTTTTGGTGAAAACATAATTAGAATTCTCTATTGATAGAAATTCCAGAATAAAAATATTAAACATGTTATATTAATAAAAATAGAAATAAAAAATCTAAATACAATACAAAAACTTTTAACTTTGTAAGGAACAATAAAGATTTTTTTTATTGCTACATTAAAAACATGTAATGATAAAAAAAAAAAAAAAAAAATATTTATTGTTCCTTACAAAGTTAAAATTTGCCTTTAAATGATTTTCTTACGCTGACAATAACTTTGTAATTATTGAAAAATTATTGAAAATGTTATAACCATTTAATAAATAAATAAGGGACTATGAGTAATTTTTAAAAAGCGAGAAATCAAAGGCAGTACCTGAATAAATTGAAGTTGCCTCTCTTGTTCGATTATAGGGAAGAAGTTGGGAACTGCCGTTTCGTCCTTCATCGGACAAGACAGGCAATTTCAATTTATTCAGATGCTGCCTTTGATTTCTCGCTTTTTAAGCATTTTTCACACCACGTAAATGATTTAACGACAAGTAATTGTCCAAATATTTTGAAGTTGTCAATAATTGCAGAATTATTGACAAGAAAAGAAAAACAAATCCCGCAATATATATTGTTAAAAAATACTAAGTTTTAATAAGTTTTCGGCTCATATCATTTCAGTTTTGATTTACTTTTTCACAAATTTATGTTGTGATGAAATTATATTATTCTATATGCTGATTTAACTCATATTTACTTCAATTTTACTATAATTTTGTACAGTTTTTTTTTCGTTTTATCTGAAACTAAATGATGACATTGACTGTAAATAAATAAATAAATAAATATTTAATATATATAAAGTAAATATTTAAAAAAGTGGTTAACAGGCAAAATAATAAAGGAAAAATAATAAAAAAATGTTTTTTCAGGTTTTTTTTTTTTTTTTTAAATTATTTTCTACATACGACAATTCAATTGGCTTATTGAAATCTTATTTGCTTTTCCCAAATTAAAGAAATTTAGGATTAAATAATTTTATGTCCCTATTGTAATTTTTTCCATATCTAAAATTACAGAAAGACATAAAATAAATTGATGATAGGACTTTAAACTTGTATGTTTCTGCTTAGGAAAATACTGTACTGCGCTTTCGAGAGGTGAGAGTCACAGTGCATTTTGCTCCATCTGGCGTTCTCCCTATTTTCCTTGCCAAACTCTCAACACGGTACTTCTTAACCTTTTACAGAATGAAACTTAACCGTACGAAGCCAATCAACAGATCAAGCAACCAATCGCAAATCAGGAAACAAAATCCCAGCACACATCATCCATTCAAAAAACGTTCCCGAGGATCTCACTGGTTGAGACTTATTATATAATGTAGAACCATACTTAATTTTTATCTTGTTGACAATGGGTTCTGCATAAGTAATCCCCAAAGCTTCAGTAATGTAATGTATATATTTTTCAAATCGTACATGTTTTTAAAAAGTTTTTAAAATTTATATGAGGCTGAATTTTTATTCATTGTTAAACCAATTTTAAGCGCACTTCAAAATTTTCGCACATCTGTAGATTTTTTAAAGAACATTTTTCTTTTACAATGTTCAATGAATCATTGTTTACATCTTATCGGCGTTTTTCATGCCTAAAAATAAATAATTTATTTTGATAAACTATTGCTTTGTTGAAAAGAAAAAAAATCGTTGAAGTACATAGTATATTTATAGAATAAAAGCATTTAATTTATTTATTGATGATATTTAAGAAATAAAGGTAAAATTTGACTGAGATGTTGGTGTTTTTAATGTAGGTTTCTATGGACAGAATTTGCTGACGACTCCGGAGACGGGTGGCTCCCTCTACAAACATGTTTTGGGCATTCACCTATATAGGAAAGCGACCATGCTCTATCAGATGAGGCTGACGGCAATGCCCCTAGTTTATGAGATAGTACCCCTATCTCGTTAAGTATGAGAGATACAGGAAAAAAAATGAGAAAGTTGTAGAGCATCACCGAATTAGTAGGAAATGACATTTTACAGAAAATAATCGTGCAAATAGAAGGGGAGAGGCTAAGTTTTCGGAATGTCATTTAATACAAAAACGAATAACCTGGCATGATCTTTTGTTTACAAGATAGTGCGTAGTCATTAACAGAATATTGTGGCGTCACGTCACAGCCATCATTTGTATGCTGCACAGAAAGACATATGCTCGCGACATCTACCGCCTTCTATTTGCACGATTCTTTTCTGTAAAATTCATTTCCTACTAAACCGGTGATGTTCTACAACTTTCTCATTTATTTTTTTTCCGTATCTCTCATAGATACATTTTACGTATCTCTCATAGAGTAACCTGAGATAGGGTTACTATATGTTTATGTTACATACATAAATATAGGGTTACTATATTAGGGTTACTAACTTCCATATTTTGCCGTTAGGGGCACTGCCGTCAGTCTGTCTGATACAACATGGTCGCTTTCCTATATCCAGGGGCGGTCTGGCCAGGTCAGTGGGTCGGCGATCGCCGATGGCCCCCAGACCAGGGGTGCCCCGGATTGCCCTTTTTTTTTTTTTTTTTTGGTTGTTAAGATAGGATTCACCCTTTTTTTTTTTTTGGTTGTCAAGTAAGTCAAGGGCCCCGCGAAATTCATCTTAGGGCCCCGCACCCTCCTAACGTTGTCTCTGCCTCCTCCCCGGTAAATCATGTACTGGTTACGTTCGCCAGAGAAATGGTAAAGCCTTAAAGGGCCCCAAATTCGTTTCCAGCCGAGGGCCCCCAATTATGCCAGACCGCCCCTGCCTATACCAATACCTAACTCTAGCTATTTTCGTTCAAAAGTTATTTGGGTGACTTAGGGCTTTCCCGTGTACCCTGTATGTACCTATTAAGTATAAGACTTCAATGTACACTAACGCATAAGGAATATCCAGCATTTCTATCTCTGTTTCATGAAAATACTGAACTGAGGATCTGTTTCCTTGTTTAGGCTTACATGAAAAGATTCAGCCATATTTCTTTATCGTCATCTTAATTTCATATTTTCCGCTTTAATAAAAGTTCTTATTCAGCTGGATTAGAAGACGAACGCACTTTTGAGAAATAAGAATATATTTTTTTTAATTCGGTTTTCTTTATGCAGAAATATCCTGAAAATTAAAAAAAAAAATAAAAAAAAAATATAACAAACAAAAAATTACACTTACGCCTAATCCTTGATTATCACATGTTAAGTGTGGAAGAAATGGCAGCATAAAAATTAATAAACTTCTTTCCGAACTATATCGAACCATCTTAGCTAAAACGGAACGTAATAAAAAAAATTTGTAATTAAAGGAAATAGACCATTCGATACTGAAATTTATTGTTTTTACAATTTGGCAAGCCTTATCATTAGAAATAGTTAATAATTATTATCCGTATTTGGGAGTTATAAGGAATATTATAAGTTCAATCTATTAATAAACTTTAACTTTAATTAAACGTGACAAACTAGAAAATTGCAATTAATGATATTTACAAGTTTATCTTTCCTTTTTCTACACAAGTTCCTTTAATTTAAATTAAACATATTCAAAATGTACAACTTTTGAGGTGATAATGGACGGTTATTATAGTAAATACAACTGAGAAGGATAATTCCCAGCTCGATACTGCCGAATTGATTAAGAATTTTTCTGATAAATCTATAAAAAAAATTGCATATATCCAGTCTTTCTGTTCCATAGGTCCTGGTTTCGAGAAATTGATCAAAACTTTTTTTACCAGAAAGGCTCAAATAACAACCAGAATCGTATAAATTGGCGGTGCAAGTGGTGCGTCGCACCGGAGTCCCCAAGCCCTGGGGACCGCCATAGAGTGTTCTTTCTTATTAAAAAAAAAATCAGAAAGAACCCCGTTTCTATTTTTGTAATTCAGTTAAATAAAGATGAAATTGGAGAAAATGATAATATATCATTTGTCACGTATTAATTAAAACAGGTTTTTCACTAAACGCACATGTGCAGTAGAAGGCCCCAAGATAGAATTGCGGCTTTGCTGCCCTTAAACAAAATCACTTCAAAATAAAATGCGAAATATGCAAAATCGAATATTTCTGCCATAAAATCTCCCTCCCCTGAGGAGAGACAAAGAGAGAAATGTGGGGAGAGGAATCATCTCTCGTGTCTTCATGGTCCGTCCCGCGTATTCCCCGCGTTTACAGCGACATCAAAAGTTCTGAGTTCTGTTTGTGTGAGTCTGTGGGTATCTGCAGCAGTAGTAGTCATAATAACAAGTTGCAACGTTATAGTGTCCTGTTGCCATATTCAGGATCTGTGGGCCCTAGGCTGAACCTGTGACGCGGGCCCTACCGGACAAAATATTTTTTTAAAATTAACCTACAAAAACCGCATTTTCAGCAATTATCCAATTAAAAACCTAAAAGTAAACGTTTTAAGTTTATTATTAAATTATAGAAAATTTACGTGCGACATTCCTATACAGTATTTAGAATTTGATGAATTCATGAGATGGTAAAAATGAAAAGAAGTGAACATCATTAAGGTAATATACCTTAATGGTATTTAACATGATTTATTAATATAGCTATGAACAACTATATTATTAACAAAGAATACAAACTTGAGATTCAAGTCTATGTTTCTAAATATGCAAATATGTGTATTACGATTTTAAAAATAACATATCGTAATTTTAAGTCAACATGTTAAAAAATGTAAAATGCAGGATAACAAAAAGGAATGTAATGAACATGCAAAATGTACTTAACCCTACAGCCTATAACATACATAATATATTATTTAATTCAAATACAGAACTTTTCTAAACAATTTAACTACAATGAAAGTGTCATTATAATCTTAATGGCTAAATAATTTACGCCTACACTTCGTTCTAATGAAGCTACTTAAAATATCTTCATAATTTTGTTGTCTTAAAATGTCACTTTCAATGCTGAGTAAAGCTAAAGCGTTGAGCCTGTCTTCTAACATGGCGGTTCGAAGCCTGTTTTTGATCAACTTCAATTTTGAAAATGACCTTTCTCCACTGCTGTTTGTGACCATATTTGTGACAGATACAGTCTTAAGGCATCTCAATATTAGGAAAACAACCTTTAACATTTTTTTCTAAGGTGACTTTATACATCCACCACTCCTGACTAATGACTTTTTCATTTTCGTCGTCATTTTTTTCAAATTCGTGGTAAAAAAAACTTGAACTGAATCAGTTCATTTCGCAATTGATCGTCTAAGTCATTGTTGTATGTTTCTGTAAAGTTTTGAGCTGCTGCAATTATCTCTTCATTACCAAGTGTATTCAACTTGTTGAGAAACCGGGTATCAATTAGTTTGCATACCTCAATCCTCTGCCGCAATGATGATTCAAATTGATCTATGATAGCAAGGAAATTCTGAGTTCGAAATTTTTCTGATGGGGTAAGCTCAACTTCTGGTGCTTGGGCACAGTCAAGAGGTGACAAACGCACATTTATTTTGCGTATTCGCGTATTCTCATACCCTGTGCAGTCAGAACCAGCTAACTCAGCAGCTTTCACCTGATATTCTTCAAAGCTATTCCGTCTTAATCTTATGAAGCTTGTAATTGACGTCAGTGCTGAGGCGGCTACATTCATGTCCAATCTAGGGTTCTGCAGAATTTCACTAGCTTTGTTTACTTGGTCCAAGATATCTTCCCAAAATACTGTGTATAACCCCGTTTCCAATTTTGTTATGCAAACTTAGAGCAGTAACACGTGATTTTCCTGAATCTTCTTTGTCCTGTGAAATTTCAAAAAGTGCATTTTTTATTTCTCTATAGCCTCACAAAAGGGCTTTTGTAGCATTTGCTCTGCATGACCAACGTGTTGTTGTTGTATGTTTTGGCACGAGAATGGGTTTGTCAGCGTCGGCGTTTTTCAAGCAATCGGTTAAAACTTTATACAGTGAAACCTGCTAAGTTGACCACCAGTGGTTCCACGTTTTCATGGTCAACTTAGACAGGTGGTCAACTTACTAAGGGTACAATACTTACTTTTTGATTTTCATATTTTATCATCTACGTACTACTACTATATACAGGGTGGGTCCAAACGGTGACGTCCAAAAATTTTTTTTAGATTCCTGACATCTGGGGGTACAAGGAAATACCTCATGTGTGTAATGGTTTTTTGTGTAGTTTTCGAGTTATGAGTACTTTTGTATATTTTGTGAATTTTCGATGGAACCACCGTCAAACTGATGTATGTTGCAAAATACAGAAAATTTTGTGAATGTTTTTGTCGCAGCATACTCCGCATAATGTGTACTGTCACATAGAAAATACCCAGCGTCCTACCAATAAGGGAAGGTTTACAAATTTCAATCGAAACTGAGAAATGTAGGGTAGAGTGAGACAGAGTGCAATTTTGAACATCAAAAAAAAAATTAAAAACAACGTTCCATGACATCAAAGGCAATTTGAAAAACTTCGCGGAACCCTAAGCTTCCTAGATCATGAAAAAAAACTTGGGCTTAATAGGCATGTTGTAGCCTAAATCAGCCTTCAAATGTACAAAGGTGAAACTGTCCCGAGGTGGTATTATTGGTAAACGTGCCATCCACAAGATTATGAAGCAAGGAAATTGCTCAGTTACCAAAATAAACATTACCAAATGTACGTAGATTGAGGAAAGAATGATAAAACGTATGATTTATGTTATGATATGATACCGTTATTATCGATAACTAATAATTATGGTGGGTAATTCAAGGAGCAGTATTCCTAAGTATGAAAACAAATACAAATGTTAGACGAAACGGTATTTTACAATAAATGTTCGAAATGTCCCCCTCCCGCTTCAATACATAGTCGACAACGCCTTACAAAGTTTTGTTGCAAACGTCGAAAAGCACCTGCATTTGCTCTGATTCGTATTTCGGCCTTCCGTAATTGTTTTCGCAGCTCTGCTTCAGTGTCGGTTTCGCGCGCATACACCATCTCTTTGTAATATCCCCAAGGGGGAGAGATCACTGTCTTTTCCACTGTGCCGATCCTGACGTGCTAGGAAGCTATACGCAAGGCTGTAAGGGGGAGAGATCACTGTCTTTTCCACAGTGTCGATCCTGAGGTGCTAGGAAGCTACATGCAAGGCTGCAAGGGGGAGAGATCACTGTCTTTTCCACAGTGTCGATCCTGACGTGCTAGGAAGCTATACGCAAGGCTGCAAGGGGGAGAGATCACTGTCTTTTCCACAGTGCCGATCCTGACGTGCTAGGAAGTTACACGCAAGGCCGCAAGGGGGAGAGAACACTGTCTTTTCCACAGTGCCGATCCTGGCGTGCTGGTGGTTCTTTTTATACATGTTTGTTTCCTTTTACACAATTTTAAAACAAAGGCTAAAAATTTTCTGGGACAGCACCCCCCACTAATTTTAGCTACGAGCCGCCACTGTATTATCACTTTTTAATTATCGAAGATGGTATGTTTATTTATTTATTTATTTATTTTTATTGTACATCATGTTATGATTATTCAAAATAAGGAAATAGTTATTCTGATCAATACAAAACTAATACTTTCACAAATATATAATTATACATATCCAAAAACTACTTCAATAAACATTCATTAAATACATTAAGTTTATATTTAAATGTACTCATTATGTATAAACTTTCACTATTCTTCTCTGTCTGGTGATATAAGGCTTCTCATTATATACGACTGCCCAATAGAGGATGATCAGTAACCTAGTCAAGGGAAGAGTAGATTTCGGCTACAGTAATCACTACAGTAATCATAGTGGTTTTATCTCTGAAACCACTATTGGTTTTATAATACTGAAACATAAAAAGACTGTTTCTTATTCATTTATTTGCTGGTCACTCTTACAATTTTCATCTCAAAAACGTTGTGTTACTTTCCGAGAAAAATATAATTATCCTACACATCTGTAAATTTATTATTAAGCTACTAAAATAACAAGATTTTTAATGATTTTCAGTATATAAATAAATAAATAAACCATCTTTGATAATTAAATTAAAAAAATTCTAGAATTGGCAGTGGATTCAAACTCATCGTCGAAGATACTATTCACTTCATTGTAATGCTTATACCGTTCGGGCACAGCCAAATTGTCAAGGCTCATCGTTTGTCCTGAGCCTCATGCAAGTGGGATTGGATTAGGGCCGTAGCTACCACCGGGCCAGCCGGGGCAGTGCCCCGGGGCCCCCGAGCAAAGGGGGCCCCCGAACGAAGGGGGATTCTTTTTTTTACGAAACCATAAACACTGCTGCCGAATGCTGTCTGGGTGCTGTGAGTTTTTTTGCCTTTTTGGAAGAACTTTTTGTATATTTTACGGCCTCAACTAACAGATACAGTGAAACCTGTCAAGTTGACCACCTTTATAAGTTGACCACCTGTCTAAGTTGACCCAATTGACCAGGAACGGAATGGCTTCATTACTTTAACATTGAATGAACCCTTTATAAGTTGACCACCTGTCTAACTTGTATGTTGGCCAGGTAATTAGGTAGAATTTGTCACAAAGCATAGCTCAAAACCTTTGTAAGTTCACCACTTCCAGAATTTTTCTATGTTTTCTAACAACTTTTATACTGTATTTTTTTTTCGAATTTTCTAAAGAAAAAAATTGTTAAGGCGCGTTTTAACGTCCATTCCACAGACGAAACCTACTTTGAATTTCGCCGACAACTAGGGTATCGAAATAAACGTCGAAATAAAATTCCTGCCTCCAAATCTCACTTGTGTGCTTCAACCCCTTGGCCAAGGAATAATTTGTGAAGCAGAATTACCGCAAAATGATGTTGCAGTGTTTAGTGACAAAAGCAGATGAATGTAAAGATTCATCCGAATTTTCAAAATCCGTCACAGTTTATGATGCAATTAGTTGGTTGAAAACCTGCTGGCAAAATATACAATCATCAACTTATTTCTGTTCAACTTACTACTGTAGTACATACAGTAGTAACTATGACAATATCCAATAATTAAAACATATTTATAATTCATGTTTAACTATAATAAGCAATATTATTCCTATTTTGTATCATTTTGATTTCATATTTTGTATAATTTTTTAATACTGTAGGCCTACTCTGTATATACAGGGTGGTCCAAACGGTGACGTCCAAAAATTTTTTTTAGATTCCTGACATCTGGGGGTACAAGGAAATACCCCATGTGTGTAATGGTTTTTTGTGTAGTTTTCGAGTTATGAGTACTTTTGTATATTTTGTGAATTTTCGATAGAACCACCGTCAAACTGATGTATGTTGCAAAATATGGAATATGTTGTGAATGTTTTTGTCGCAGCATACTCCGCATAATGTGTACTGTCACATAGAAAATCCCCAGCGTCCTACCAATAAGGGAAGGTTTATAAATTTCACAAGGTTTCCGAGACCTTGTGAAGTAGAATGCTGATTTGTTTATGGATTATTATCAGAAAACTTTTCCCACTCGAGATGATCTTCTTGTTTGTTGGGCTGAACTCAGAGGAATTTAAATCAATGGCTATAAAACCAGTGAGTCACCACAAGAACTACATCCATTAATTTCGCAGTTGCTCAGAGTAGAACAGAGTCATCCAAGTTTAACATATTACACTGACATCTGGAGATTCTGTTTAATTTTCTATACATTAGAGATTGTGCTCGAGATTTCTCGTCTCGAAGGATTCTCTAGAAAATCTTTTTTTCAAAATTCCCATTTCTCAAGAATTTTCTTTTCTGAAAATATGAGGTTCTCGAGAATTTCTGTCAGGCTTCATATATTGATTCATTACCAGTTATTATAATTTATGATGCATTGCTATTTGATTTATAGGGAAAAAAATACACATTACTTTAAGAGGGTTTCACCTCCAACTTCCATATTCTATTTTTTAAGAAAAGCTGTTTATTATGATGTAGTTGTACCAATAGATTGTGGGTAATGAAACGAAAGGGTTTTCAGTTACTGAGAAATAATTCGGGTTTTAACATTCTTAATATTTCCAAAAGATGCGGGAATTACCACTATTCTACAGATTTCTCAAATATTGTCTTATAGAGATGGGTTTGATTATCAAATATATGAAAAGGCTGTTAATATTTTTTTTTTAAATATATTTTTTTTTCAAATCTAATAATAAAGCCTGATGAGTTATTGTATCCTTCATGTTTAAATTTATTACAATCTGTCTTTATCTTTAAAATTCAAATGAAACTTATTTTAAATTCAAAAGTAAGTATAACAATAAAGTTTTCATTTCAAAATGATGACTACTACTATTGTCGAATTATTCAAATAAATCATTACTTAAAATTATTAGATATATGGACTTTATTTCATCATCAGTTTACATTTTATACAATCTTTCTCAATAATATTATCTAATTTTCTTGGTTAAATTGTATTATTCTAATAATCGACGAACGGATAACAGTGCTGCAGGATTTCCAAAACCTCTATTACATTTTTTTGACAAAGACAGATAGAATAAAATCCTCATCACTAACATTGACAAATTTCTATTCTTCTGATTTCTCCTAAACAATTAATTTTAAAGGAAAATCGAGTTTCTTTCATACGAAAAGCTGTATTTCATATTACCTTCTAAATATATAGAGTATCTTACTTCCACATTACCATTTTGTTTATGTTTTTAATATTCGCTAATAATAATAATAAAAAAAAAGTTGTCAAAAGCAAATGTTTTCTTTTTCGAGATTTTTCGAGAATTCTCGAGAAATCACAATCACTACTTTATCCGTGTAACATAGGCGTATGTAGATGGAGGAAGGGCCGAAAGGGCACAGGAAAGCACCCCCTCCAATCTTAAAATGTACAGATTAGTCCTATTTTCTTTCCCTTTTTTTTTGTTCGATAGCAAGCGAAAGGATCTTAGCCCCCTGCCCCTCCCTCTGCCATTGCAAACTTCATTGACCGTAAGTCACGTGACTTACGGTTGACCCATGTCGATGAAAAATGAAATGCAGGCATCCTCACTTAACATTTGACACCTTATTGTATTTCTGTGTCTTACGGTTTCGGAGGAGGAAACCCAATGTTTTCTTTTAAAAATATATCGATTCTAGTTTTGTCTAAATCACATAACTATTTTCTGAATTACACAATGATACCGGGCAATGAAAGTTTTTACATCGAAGGGGAACAAAGTACAAGAGTAATCTATTATTTAGGTTCCCAGTGATTTGAAATAGTATTGCAATTAGCTTATCGATATTAAATATAATTTTCAAAGAAACTTATTTTACTATAATCAAATTAACTAAGCTTAATTATTTTATTAAAAAAATTACATTGTTCTTACTACATCTGATTCCTGTTGATTACTGTAATCTCAAAGAACTTATGTGCGTATTTTATTAATTGGAGGAATTCTTAAACACAATTGCTGTATTAGCAGTTCTCTGCTGCTTGCACAATTCTTGTACTACGAAAGCTACAGAGGAATTTTAAGTTATCTGTAATATGTGAATAAAGAGAAAAATTGAATTGTTTTCAACTTGAAACCCACTATTCCTTTTATTTCTTTATTTATTTTGCTAAAATGATCTATATCAGTATCAACCCTTTCAAACTCAACTATTTCTAGATTATTCTTCGGATTTCTCCAGTGCTTATTAAATAGGTTTCTGCCATGTACATTCATGCAATGACATGCATCTTATTCCCAAGTTTAATTTTTCAAAGTTTTAATTTTCATTTTAATTTATTGAGTTGAGAATGATTTATTTATGTTTTCTGAAGTTATCCAAATTAATTTATGTAAAAAGTATATGTTAGTCTACTGAATTATTTTATAATAAAAATATTGAATACTTACGAAAGACGTACTTGATACACATACCAAAATTTACTGCGAATGGGATTGTTTGCATTACAATATCGTCATTGGCTTGGTTCTAAATCAAAGATAGGGAATTATTCAGGCTTTTATTGACGTACATGACATAGCAATTTAATATTGTTTGTTGTTATTACCAATAGTATAGCTAAAATGTTTGGATTTTTTTTTAACTAGAACGAAAAATTGTTTCTTGCTGTTTCAGTTGCAAGTTATGATCAACTGCTTTTTTTTTTTTTTTTTTGCTAAACAAGCTTTGGGGAGGCAAATGAATATTGACTCCTACAGTGCCCAAAAAACTTAGTTATCAGATTATAATTTATAGCGGTGCCCCACGGTTTCATCCGCGTTAAATTAAATATCTGTTTCATACACATTATGAGTACATAACTAAGTGCATCGCATTAACTATAAATACCATCTGGAAATTATGTGGAAACACAAAAGGACCAATCACTAAAAAATAAACTGACTTGACAGAAAGTGTCTTCAGTTTGATGGCTATATACTAAGAAATAATAAAATAGATAATGAGGTTCTTTACGAATACGATATATTTTAAATTATTTAATGAAAATTTACAGTACTTCATCGTAGACGATATTTTTAGTTTTTTATCCTTCCCTATAATTTATTGTTATCTATTCATAACACGATCGTTGCAACCTATTAAAAAAAACAACCTACAAATTGATTTTATTAAACGTAACTAAAAACTAAAATTTATATATATTAAGTCAAACATACGCTTACCTATTACGGTTAGTACCTATTATATAGGAAATGCATAGAATTATTCAATGAAATTAACCAAACACATCCACAACAATTAGTTTGTTGAAGCAGAACTATTGCTTAAGGGCCAACCACATGACCTAGCCGTACGGCGTTGAATTTAAACCTTTATTTAAATATTTTTAATTACTTAATTAAATTTATTATCTGTATTTATAATGACTATTTTATTGTATTAATTTCATTATATCATACAATGTCCTTGTTATTATACATAATTATAATTGTAACTTATTTTATATTGTTTTTTGACTCATGCTTCCTTCCCTTTCCCCCTATTAATAGTGTGTTCGACCTCCCTTTCCCCCTATTAATAGTGTGTTGGACCTCTTTTTTGAATCTCAGATTGTCAGATTTGTTGATGTTTATGTTTACTGCTCCGCTCCTATTGATCGTAGCGTGATGTTATACAGCCTATATATAACCTTTTTCAATAAGGCTCTCTAACGCAAAAAGAATTTTTCAAATCGGACTGGTAGTTCCTGAGATTAGCGCGTTCAAACACACAAAATCTTCTGCTTTATAATAGTAGTATAGATTACGGGTTAGTGATTAAATACTACTCAGAAGTTAGATCTTTTACGAGAATATGAGATGAAACCACCTACAAAATTCAATTCAGCTTCTAATTATGTTTGGCTCAATGTTTCCTTACTAATGGATTTTGTTCTAAACTATAAAAACTAATATGAACAGTTGTAAAAGTGATTTAAAAGAAAATATATGCACATTTGTTTCTACGTGCCAAAAATCACTTTGATGAGCTCTACAAGGATGTCGATACACTTAATGAGCTCTACAAGGATGTCTATACACTTGATGAGCTCTACAAGGATGTCTATACACTTGATGAGCTCTACAAGGATGTCTATACACTTAATGAGCTCTACAAGGATGTCTAAACACTTGATGGGTATCAGATGTGTTGGTGGAGATTATTTTTTTTTTTTGACGGCACGCCGAAGGGCCGAATACATTGACACCATCCTGGAACCAAAACTGCTACCTCCCATCAGTGATCTATTTCCCAATAATGCACCATTTATTTTTCAGAAGGATTCAGCTCCCTGCCTCACAGTTAGAATATGGAAACATTGGTTCACAAGAAAGGGATTCAGGACTTGACATGGACAGGAAACAGCTCTGACCTTAACCCGATTGAAAATGTGTGGCACCGTTTGAGGCGTCCATCAAATAAAAGACAATTAATTGAGGCTGTAATTACTTATTGGCACCATGTAATAACGAAGGAAGAACTTCAAACAATTGCCGGCTCAATTAAACGTCGCTGTGATGCGATTTTAAAAAATAAAAGCTACCCTACTAAATACTGATGTACATTTCCATCGTATCAGATCGCAGTGTAGGTTGATCATGATTCCCGTATTCGCAGCATAACTTTTTTATATTCCAGATATTTGAATTAATTTTCTTTTATTGAATTCAGCATTAAATTCTCTTTCAATTGATATATAAACCTTTGCGTATACTTATAACATTTTCTATAAGCATGCAAAGTTGAAAAACATGAAAATTTCAAAATGTGTCCACAATTTTGGCCACCACTAAATATTTGTTAACACTTTTACTACTATTCTTGTGTGGCGGAAGGAGAAGGTTTCAAAACTGAACGTTACACTCCTTCCATGGCTTGCAAAACTCACCGGGCCCTGAATCCTATTGAAAATGTATGGATGGAAAACAAAAGAAAAATCAGTGCACATCACCCAAGACTTTGTGAAACTGATAAAAACAATTATTTGGGTTTGGAACCATAAGCTATCTGTAGAGCTTTGTCAAACATTAGTTTATTTCAATACTCAACAGAGTAGCTGCATTAAGTGCCAGCTGTTAACTACTGATGTACAGTATTAGAAGATTAAATGATACGAGTATTGATAAGTTTGTATATTGTAATTTTTATTTTTGTCAAAAACTTACAGCTAGGGAACTGCTTACTGTATTCTTAGAAAAAGCTGTAATTTCAGATCCAATGTATTTTCATGTTCATTGCATATATAATTATCAATTAAAATTATATTTTGATAATTATGCTTTAATTTGATTGAAACAATATTTTAGACAACACTTGTTCATATAAAAATTTGCATTCAACAAAAATCACAAATTTACAAATCTTGCAATATTTTTGGACAGAAGCATAACAGTGATCAAATTGATACATTATTAAATGATTACTTTCAATAATTTATTTTAATCAGTTACACTGAAGTCGAAGGAAGAGTGGATTACAACTTTGTAAGCGTTTTTTGGCTACGCCACTAAATAGATTCGCAAATAATAAGAGGGTATCAACTAATTGTTGATACAAGCATACAACATTTTCCTTAAAACTAGACTTATTAGGCCTATATAATAATTATATACCTAAATAGAGACCCTATATCAAATTTCAAGCAGATTACCTCTATATTTATTTGTTATATGTGGATCCGAATTTATCTTCGTTCAAGTTCACTTTACACTTTACTAATTAATTTTAATATTTTATGCTTATATTCTATGTATACTTATAATCAATTTAAATATTTTAAAAAATAGTAAAAAAAAAAAAAACTCGATTCAAAATTTAGAAGTATGAAATGCTAAAAATTTAAGCTTACTGCATAAGTTGTCATAAGGCTTCCTGGTTCGAGTGTACTGAAACCCCAAGCTGCTTCAGCATCTTCTCCTGTTTCTTTCATATAGTCCAGATAGTTAATAGCGCACTCACTAACTTCATGTTTGGCAGCAAATTCCTTCTTAAATCTATAAAATTTCTCAGGGGTCTGATAGGCACAGAATGTTATTGCTGGAAACTTAATTGTTGAGTTTGCCATAACATGTGTCTCAAACACTGTTGGCTTTCCAATAAAGTAACGGCATCTATCAAAAATCTAATACATTATTATTATTATTACTTTGTTGTTAATATTATTTAACAAAAGCATTAGTAATACTTTTTTTTACTTATAAAGAATGAAAAGTTAATAATTGAATGGAACCGAATTATCCAAATAATAATAAATTATCTAAATATCTAAATTATCTAAATATCTAAATA
>JAFIDM010009631.1:133517511-133538838 GCA_023159025.1 Thereuonema tuberculata | reverse complement strand
AAAAAAAAAAAAAAAAAAAAAAAAAAAAAAAAAACCCACCTTTGAGAAATAATTAACAACTCCAAAGCTGTCGTGCATATTAGTTAACCACATTGTCAATAGATGGCACCTTCTACATTTTTATAAAAAGGTTTTTAAAATAAAGTTTTTTAAAGAAAACATTAATTTTAAACAATTTGTTTATTTTTCGTCATTAGTGGTGAACCGTAATCTTCAAAATGATATCTCAATCATTGATTTTGATGATGTATTAAGGGAGATAAAAAAATAAACATCTTTGAGAAATAATATATGAGAAGTTGACAAATTTTTATGTTTTATATTGTAATAAATCGTTTATTTTTATTAAAATATAAATCTTTGTTTGCTTTTTATTTGTTCTTATTAAATAAACGATGAAATATCATTTTAAAGTGCATTTTTAGTAAAAAAAGGATATATTTGAAGTACGACGCTAAGGCATTATTTGAAATGTTGTATCGCTTTCGAAAGATAAGTCGCTTCTGTTAAAGCATGTCTACATTTTTATAAAAAGGTTTTTAAAATAAAGTTTTTTAACGAAAACATTAATTTTCAACACTTTGTTTATTTTTCGTCATTAGCGGTGAACGTAATCTTCAAAATGATGCCTTAATCATTGATTTTGATGAAGTATTAAGGGAGATATGGCGTACCGACATAAACACACCTTTGAGAAATAATATATAAGGATATTGCTTTTTTAATGGATTATGTCTTATTGAATATGGTTCTGCACAGACATCTGCCGTTCTCATACTTGATCCTGTCCATAATCATACCCTCCGTCTAGGCCTCAGTGCTTTTCGCGCTTCACCTGTTCAACTGAGTTTGCATGCAGAAGCACTTACTGTCACTAAATCTTCACCGCAAACTTTATCTCTTCAACATTTCATCAATTCCAAATAATACTATATGTTCACGAAATTTACTTTTCGTCCTTCCATTTTCTGCTATTTGGACATCGGGTGAAGAGGTATTCATCTTAGAAGATTAGAAACGTTTTACGTGTACTGGATTTCTTTTAAACGCATTGATGAAGCCATACACCTGATTAGTTTAAACATGCAATTAATTTATATAAATAGTAAGATATACAAAGGAATCGACTAGTTTCACCGCCGAGAGACGGTTTTTTCAAGAAATGGGAACTCGTTTATCAATGCGTTTAAGCAAGTCATCTTTCTTATGAGGTTTCATTGTTCACTGCAGAACTATATGCCATATGTATGACTTTAAAGTATGCACTCAAAGAAAAGTTATCGAAAAGTGGTAAGGGGGTAGAGGAGCTGTGTTCAATCACCGGCGGAGGTAACATGGGAATTATTCCATGTTAAATTCTCCTGCATTCTCCCTCTGTATCGGATTTCTTTCCGAGGGTATAGGTGGGAAACTGCCGTCCGACGCCATCTAAGTCCTGAGCCAACGAAACGTCGAGTAGCCTTGCCTCCAGCATCCCCATTGTGGGAAATACCTATCTACGTAGGACAGCTTTATCTAAATATGTAAGATATTTAATGGAATTCACAAGATCAAATTAAGTTTTTCTAAATAAACTTTACAAAAATTCATAAAAAAATCTTCCCTCCAATAATTTTTATTTATTAAGAAATATATTTTTTTTTGGAGATAACGTTGTTAATAGCAGACATTTCTTACTCTTTTATTTGTATTCAGATAGAGAGCGTCTTTTAGACTTTATATCTGAATTTGATTAATATACAAATTACAAAGGTTTTTAGGTCATAACTTTTACTTCCTTCTCGAGAAAAAGATAATATATCGACATTTGCGATCACTATGATTAAATTCGTTCATTATGAATAATGATTGAAAATTAATACTTTATCAGTGTTCTTACCACGTGAATTAATAAAGGAAACACTTTTTTTCAGTTTGTTAATTAATGATTCATTCACACAATGAACTTGAAACTAATCATTTGAAGAACATCAGTGAATGCTTAAATTACTTCAATTCGAAATTTATATCATTAAATTTAGTTAAAAAAATACTATGGAGATGTAAATTAAAACAGAAATTGTTCAGCCCAAATTATCAATTTCCTCCAGTAGTATAAGGAGAAGGAGAGGGGAGATCCAGGTTAACTTAGCCTTTGGGAGTTCACATATAATCAACAACTGTATTGAAGAAAAATTTTAAAAAAAAATAAAATAGTCATGTTATAATGTAAAATTATTGATTTAACTTTTAAAATTTATTCTTCATTACTATTGATTAATATATTGGTATTCCTACGGGTTCTCTGTTGTGATAAGATATCTTTAAAAAAAAAAACAAAAAAAAACCAATTTTAGAAATCTCAAATTTCTACTTCATCAGTTTTAATGTGCTGATTCATAAATTAGAGTGGAAAATTAATCGTTGGGGTTCATATCCTATATAATTAATTTTGTCTTCGTGGAAATCCCGTCGTAAACCGTGAATCATTTATATTATAAATACTCTGATATTGACTGTTCCAATACTCTGATGTTGGTTCGTCGTTGACAGTAATTGATTCTTTGTATAAGTAAACATTTTCTATTTGCTTTCCTTTGAGAAGCTTATTCTTGAAAGAAAATATAAAATCAAAATAATGCATGAACTTTAAGAAGAAACTTCTCAAAGCAAAACAATCAGAAAATGTTTACTTATATAAAGAATCAAATAGAGCCAGCGACGAATCAACATCAGATTATTGTAAAAGTCAATATTAGAGTATTTATAATACAAATGTTTTACGAATTACGAAGGGATTCTCTACGAAGACAAAAATGGTTATATACGATATGAGCCATAACGATTACGTCAACAATTATCGTTCACTTTGTTTTTTTAATTAATTAATTCTACTTTTCGTTTTTATGAAATAACACAATATAAAAATTATTGTATAAAGCTCCTGTACTGTACTGTACAGCGCAGCGTAAAAAATGAATCTGAAATTTTTCTTAATTATAAAATACCCTATTAAACGAGGAGATTAAGAAACAAAATACGATTAAGTATTCTAACTAAAGCATCATTTTTAATAAAAACAAATTACTTTTGATAATTTTTATTAAATATTTATTCAGCAATACATTTTTTGAAATAGTTGTAATCATCTTTATTGCTTAATTCCTTAGAATCAAAATTATAGTAGCGGGAAGACCGAGCTTTGCTCGGTAAAATGAAACGATAATAAAGTAAGAACACAGTAGACAATCACCTGCTTATTTAACCACCTTTCGGGGAAATGGACAACTCCGTAGTGAATACACTCGACGTTGAAAGGAAGAAAGTTTTAAAAATTTTATAATACGAGTTTATTAAGAATAAAATAAAACGAAAATAACGTAAGAACACTGTAGACAATCACCTGGCACCCAGGTCAATCATTTACCCCCTAAATGAGTTTTCCAGAAGTCGAGACCTAGCTAAATCGCTTTCTCGCACCGGAAAATACTAGATTCACTCCATTTCATCAAAATCCTTAGGCCCATTTTCAAAATAGTTTACAAGAATTGCTCACTTTATAGTATTTGATATTTATTGAGTAATACATTTTTCGGAATAGTTATAATCATCTTTATTTTCTTAATTTCTTGGAATGAAAATGTGCGAGTTCTATTGATCGAGAATTGCATGACATGGATGACATTATAAAAACGACTGATGTAAATCACATAGGCGATTTATTTCAATTATTTTTAAAATTGCTCCCAGATTCATGATCGGTAGTTATGAATGCTTTACGAAATTGATCCTTTAGGGTTTTGATCTTTTTCGTACGCTGTGACTTTGTATTGATAATGCCTCCGCGACTCTACCTTGACTTTATTTCGTAATAACTTTACCGTTCAGTAAATTTCATTTTTTCCCAGAAGCTTCAGCTAACAAAACAACAATACTGAGTGAGAACTTATTATCTCGAAAAGACTATTGTAATGAATATGTAGTGGTTTAAGATTTCTTTTTTTTTTTTAAAGATAAATGAATGTTATTCTCTGTAAAAATTTTTGTTTAATAAATGAATTACATAAATATTTTTTAATATTTATGGAAATGCACTAAGAAATTTTTTTGATTTTTGAATTTCTATTTTCTATTGTATTACAGAAGGATTAACTTTATTGTTCGTATATTTTGTTTCGTTATTTTTATCTTGATTGTTAATTTAATTTAACTTGAATTTGTATTAATGTAATGTAATTATTATGTAACTTCAGCACCTGCACACATGATCTAGAAGTAGAACCTAACAGGACTCTAATTTCTTGGTATTTTAAATAAATAAATAAATAAAAAATACATTTATATTCATTAAGTGTATATTTATTATTTACTAGCTAATATTATTTATATCTAATAATTGTAATCACTAATATTACTTATTACCGGCCTTTGCATCATAGACAAACCTGAATTGTAACGATCATAGCTATTTTCCATTTTCTATGTTTCATGCTATATTCATCTGTAATATTCAAATTGTGTATTTGCTAAACTGTGAGGAACAGATACAAATAGATTTCAAAGTTAAAAGTAGATAGGCAGGTATTTCTCATCTGATTGCTTCAAGGAGCTCTAAAGTTAGGAGCTTTGACGTTAAATTCAAAGTCATAATCTATTGGTTATTTAAAAGTATCTATTTTTTAACGATCTTCGAAAGTTCTCCCATATTTACCAGATCTCTATCAGAATTTCTTTTATTCTTTTCAGGAGTTCATTTCCCTCATCTAATTCCAATTCATCAGTGTAGCAAAACTTTCTGTCTATGATCTTAGGAATGGCAGAGATGAATAGTTTAAATAAAAGAGACAGAGCTTTGAGATAATCAACTGTTTAACTTTCTTTCTCTACTACTCCTGTCCACTAAGATATCTTGAAATATTCTATTTTTTAACCAATAATTTACACAGTTGTTTTAGGGAATTATTCAAAAGAATTTATAAACAACATTTGTATAAACAGTATCAAATGCGGAAATGAGGTGAACGAATGCAACAGGTGTTTTGATTGGATTTTGAAAACAGGATTCAAACTGTCGAATGCTGCTTGATTCATTGTTGGTTCTACTATAGATAATGAAGTCATTCAAGAAATTTATAAAAGCAGTTCGTAATTTTAAGCTTTATCGCTGGATTTTCTTGGTTCTAAAATAGAACCATTTTTGTCTTTTAAATTCCTTTGGTAAGTTCCAGTATATGTATAAAGAATTGCACGACCCAAGATGGTTTTTCTTTATGAATAAGGAAATCTACGTGATTCCATTAAATCCTTGTCCTTTACCGGCCGTAAGTTATCACTTCCTTATCTTATGCATTTAAAAGAATCGAATAAGTCCATTTGTAAGAATATTATCTTCAACTCACACCTTACTATTAAAATGTGCTTTTTGTCAACAATAACTCGAGATGTAATATAATATACCAGGCTATTCGATCTGAAATGATTATAAATTGTTTCTTTATTGACATTATATTTCTTCCTATTTCCTAAGGTTCAAACTCGTATTGAAGCCCACACTTCCAATTATCTCTATCCGATCTTTGTCTTCGAGGAGCATCCAGACTTCAATCTTTAAACTTCCTTTGTAATCTTTAAATCGGTACAGTGTTATCACTTAGTTCAATCCATTTGAGAATATAGTTATTTCGGAAATCTCTTCTTCTCCTCACTTAATTTTCGAAATCACTGTGAAATTTCTTTAAAACAAGGGTTAGTTTTAAAGCCTACTGTATTCATCATAAACGTTTCTGAGATAATTAGCTTCTGAAAAATCAATATTCAAGAAAAGAAGCTCTTATATTTATATATTATATTATGTTATTTAATGTTACGATGTTAACAAAAAATTAAGAATTGTATTCACTATCACTAAACAAGTAAAAATTTGGAGAGGGGTGTTTTTACACTCATTTCAAGCCTTTCAGGGTGAGAAAAGTTCAGAAGAATAATGTAGTTATTACTTTTTTGGTAAAACACTATTCCAGGATGTATTTTCTTACCCGAAGACTAAGTTGGAGTTTCTAAGGATTTCTATAATAGACTTACTGTTATTTTTATTAGAGATAAAATGTTATCAAATTAAAAGTAAGGATAATAAATAAATTTAGCCCTTTAAGCTTGTAGTTTTGCTGCCAGTAAAAATTAAATTAAAGAAATACTGTACCAGCAGATGAAGATTTAGTAGCAAATATGTCGTTGACCCGTATTAAAACAAACGAAAAGGCAATCATTTGTATCAAATTTTTTATTTCAGATTTTGCTGTAATTGAATATATCTTAATCAGCATTTGGTGTTTGTAGATCCATCTAAAGGCTATTAAGATGAATATTAAAACGCTATTTTAATTAAACTCCCAGTAGTATTAAATGAAGTAATTCAAGAACAAAGCACTGATCGACATCTTATTTCTTATTTAATAGTTTATTTTATTCAGATTTGATTATATGTTGATCCGAATTCTCAGGTAATTGAGGGAATAATTCCCTGATTGATAAAGTTTCATCTTAAAAGTTTAGTCAAAATTTAGAGGTTTCCAAAATCTCATGGTTAACGTTTATCAATTTTAGATTATCAATATTTTTTCAGGCGCTCGAGGTCACATGAAATAACTAATAGTTCTGTTTATGAAGCAGTTAACTGCTTTATGTTCTAACATTTTGATAGATGTTTGGAAAGGGCAAACAAATTGGGGAAAAAATGATATTTTTATTTCATCCTCGAAAATTTGAAGTTTCCTGCTGTGGCCTCATGAGTTTTTACGATAAACTGATGCCGCGGACACAGCTTAGAAATCGCTGTCATAACAATTCTCACAATATTTTTGGTCTTTCTATAGTAATTTTAAGAAAGCTGTTGAGATACTGCCGGAAGATTTAGCTACCCCCTGGTAATTTCTCTTGGATGCCTGCTTGACTCTTGTTGTTGGTTGGAGTGTTTGTCCGGATGGATTAAAAAAGGCCTTTCTGATCTCGACAAATAGGATTGTTGATAGAACAATATTTCCTAAATGATTATGCTAATTACAATAAAAAAAATACCATTAATACGAATCTGTTTTAATATTAGTATATAAGTAGCAACCCGGGAAAAGTGGATTACCTCAACGTACGACTGCTTTTAGAACCAGCGAGTGCGTCTATGACATATTTTTATTTTTTATAGAGATAGAGATTATAATGTAGTCCTCGTGGCCTAATGGATAAGGCGTCTAACTTCGGAACAGAAGGTTGTAGGTTCGATTCCCGTAGCGAACTTATAGAAATTATTTCTATTTTCACAAATCACAGAAATACCATCGGACGGACAGACAGATAGAGAAATAAAAGATTTTATATAATATATGATTGTAAATGAAAATAAGTAATATATTTTTTTTCTGTTATAGTCAACATATTTTTTCTCATAAATTCTTTCTTTGGTCTATGTAGAAAAATGCATCTAATAACGTATATCTGTTTCAAACCGTCTAATGAGTTAGTGAATGTTTTAAATTCTATCTTTACTTATTTAGGTCGTTAAGAAGGTTAGATTTACAGAGCATTCAAAATTGAAAATGAATCTCCAAAACCCAAGTAACCTCATGAATGAAAGTTAACAAGAAATTCTGCGCCCCCTATTTGAGAGCGCCGTGTCTTTTGAACACCCAAAACATCTGGTAGATACACCCTGATCTTAAACATAAAGAGGGCAGGTGCGGATCGGGAGTAAAGAATACAACTGACGCCTGCAACATCTGTAGCTAATAGGAAATGACATTTGTTTGAGGTGAACAATAAGAGAAAGACACATTATGCAATAGCGAGTTTAGGCTCCAACAACTTGGAATTTACGATTATTGTGTACAACACATATCCAGCGGAATTACAACGAATTTTCATTATTTTCGAATCAAACGATTACATTCTATTAAAGCAGATGGAAAATTCTGGTTTCCTTTTTTAGTTTTTTAAGAAAATTAAGAGATTTACTTGGAATTCTTTGCTGGCAGGAGATGCAAATGTTGAAGGCAAGCACTTGTAGCGTTCTTAGAAAGCGATAAAGACTTGTTTTGTAGCAAGCGACAATTGTTAGAATGCAAGCGAGAGGGCCAACTAGCGGCAAATTTGAAATGAAAATATTAGCTATAAATGAGAAAAGAACTCTTGCTAAGAGTTAAGAACTCTTACGAAGACACCTGGTACCGAATCTTAGAATGAACTGCAGACAAGTCAAGAATCTGCATTTGTGGTAGACCATCAGCAATCAGACGCCAGTCCTTCTAAATCTAAAAAACCTCCACAAGAAACACCAGTAACAATTAAGAGTGAACAGACTCCTCATCAGTGTTTTGAAGAAGTGGATATTGCGAAAATTCGAACCACAGACGCAAGTTTCTTTACTCGTCCCACAGAAAACATCCGTAAATTTTTCTTCTGGTACCATCCAAAACAGCTGAAACTTTATTCTCACCTCCCTTTTAATGCTCTCAAAGTCTTCAATTGTGAAAACGGTAGGATTAGAAAATGGGTAATGCACAATGAAGATAATCCAGCGCTGTTACTTCTGCCTGGCATAGAGAGAGAAGCCGTCAGAGAAAAGTGGCTTTATGGACGGGATGAATGACTGGAAACATGTTTATTAAAGGATTAACATGAAGACAGCATCAGAGTGTAGATGCGTGCATGTTTTCTTCGGAGTGTGCAGACATGTGTCTCTGATCTTCGGGACACAGAAGCTGAAGGAAAGAGAGCAAGTGGGAAAGAAGCGATACGTGCTTACTGAGTTATCAAGGTGGTCAAGCTTGTAGGCAAAAAAGGCATGGGTTACCGAGGAAGTCGATTGAATGATGCAGCATATACAACACTACGTACCAAACAATATAGCACGGAAACTTCCTTGAGATTTTGTTGCTTATGAGTGAAAACGACGTGATACTCAAAGAACACATCGACGTGGTTATCAAGAAAAGTGAGAAAAGTCACGACAAGGGAAGCACTCGACGAGGAGGATTGGTAACATTAATATCTAAAACAACTGTAAACTATGTAATTGAAGAAACCCGTCGATTTATCCAGAAAACTATTGCAGAAGAAGTGCAACAAGAGGCTATGTTTTCACTTCAAATTAACACCACACAAGATAATTCAGTAAAAGATCAGTGTTCCATAATAGTACGATACGTCACAGACAAGATTTATGTAAGACTGCTGCAATGCACGGATTCAGCCGGAAAAAGGTCTTTCCGATCTGGTTAACGAGGTTCTCAGGGAGAACGGGTTGGACGTCAGCAAATGCATCAGCTCATCAACTGATGGCGCAGCAAACATGCAAGGTGCTTACAACGGTTTTTCAGCACTGCTTTCCAATGCTTCCCTTGCTCATCTACGTGTTTGGTGTTACTGGCATATTCTGAACCTTGTAGTTTGTGATGCAACGCAGTCGCCAATGCAAGCTGCTACCTTCTTTGCAAAGATGCATGGGGTTGGGACATTTCTACGTGACTCTTGCAAGCGTATGGAATGATATTGCTAGTGATTCCCGGCATCGAAGATTGACAAAAATAGCAGACACGAGGCGGTGGGCTAAAGATCTGGCTGTTCCAAGATATTATATAGATCCCGCAAAGCACCAGTATGGTCCACTCCTATATGAATCAGCTATAAGTTATATCTCAGGCTCGTAAGTTTTGGATAGCATCAGTAAGAATATCAACTGCAAACCAGAGATTCGGGAGAAGGCATCATATATAAAGAAACCTTTCTATAATTCGAGATGATTCTTACCACTCACTGTACTTTAAAAAATTTTCCTTTACTAGACCTCTGTCGAAATATCTACAGACTGCTGGGATGGACATTATGAAGGCTTATCAAATGTTCACCACAACCCAAGACGGGTTGAAATCTTCTGTGAGGGACTTGATAGCATTTTGAAACAAAAAAAAACCAATTTCATCACTTGGGTAAATGATTCTTTGCAAAACGAGGAGTTTGAATTATTTGTAGAAGACTCGTTGCCTGCAGTTAAGAGTCCGCTGAAGAAAACTCATGCCAGGTGAACCAACTGAAAATCCACTAGAAAAATATCGAGTGAAGGTTTTCAACGTTGTGATGGAACTATTATATTTACGTTATGATTACGTTAAGATGGTAAGAACTCAAGAACTCTGCTTTATATGCAGATTTAGCATGCTTTGGATCCAAGAAATTTCGAAGACATCATCCGACAGTTCCCCGAAAAGTCTCTCGCAAAGTCAACTGGCCATCAAGTAAAAAGCTTCAATCTGAACTTCAAAAACTCGCCGCTTCTCGGGACAAGATAAAAAGAATCCTTCCAAAAAGAATATCACCATCCCTATTAATGCTAAAACTAAAAGTGTTACATCTGAAGCTGAGGAGAATGACTTAGAAGACAACCAATCACTTGAAAAGATGCAAGTCATGCAAAAACTGCCAGTCTGCGTCTTTAAGTTACTTGGGAAATATTAACTCTTTTCTACTGCTTACAGTTCCCTGAGCACTGCATATTAGTACGTTCTTATCCTTTCCTCGAGCAAGTTACCTGTGAACGATCATTCTCCAAGCTAAAGAATGTGAAGAATCGTGTCAGAAGTCCCTTAACAGAAGAACACATTGATACATTCAGGCTCATGACAATCGAGAAAGATATTCTTGCCCAAATAGACAAAGAAGAATTAAAAGACCGGATAGCACAAAGAAGTGAACAATTGACCAAAACCCTCATCTAAGCCTCAGCCTGAACCGCGACTGCTGGAGGTAATCATTTTACTGTTTTCATTAACAGTAATAAATATAACAATCGAACTTTATTTCTAGCCTGGACTCATTGCAGTCTTCCTTAATTACAAAAAAAATTAAATAATTATATAATTTATTCATAAAGTATACAAATATAATAGTAAAATATAAAAGGGATAATAGTAAAATAAAATAACCGCATTCTATTTCCGCCCCCCTCCCTCTGCGAAAAGTTCCTGCGTACGCCCCTGCCCTTCCTGTTTGAAGTTTTTCAACAAACAAGAGAACGGGGTGAAAGAAAATTTCCAGGTAAGGTTTTGGCCGCCAAGCCACCCACGTAGACAGGCCTGCCATTGTATGTGATAGTTGGAAGAAAAATAAGCTAATTGACAAAGAAACTGAAAATATTGTGAGATACGAAACAGCTTTCTGGAAAATGGTTCTTACATGATTATTTCATCTACTACGTTAGCTAAAAATACATTAGCTTTTCGAGGACATAGAAAACAATTAGATGATCTTACAATGGAAACTTTTTAGGGCAAGTGACATTATTGGCAAAATACGATGATATTTTAAAAGAAGTTTTAGAAAAACCTAAAAAAGCTATAAAATATCTCAATCCTACAATACAAAATGAACAAGTAGAATGTTTAGAACAAAATTTAGAATTTTTTTTAATATCTGATATAAATGAGTTTAATTGTTAGATATGTGCATATTGTTCGTAATGAAAATTTAGAAGCAACTGATATTTTCGTTAAAGAAAGTGTTTTTTGGTTTTTATGAAACTTCAGATCACAGTGCAGCAGGAATGGCGAATTTAATAACAGTATGATGGAGCAAGTATTAAGAGTGGCATTTTAAAAGACTTCAAACAAGTTGCACAATACGTCCATTGTACCAATCGTAATTTAAATCTGTTTATACACGATGCCGTATAAGGATTTAAAGAAATTAATAATTTTGTATTCTTATGCAAGAAATGTATAAGTTTTTTTGAGAACAGGATCAATCGCTGGGAGTTTTTATCAAAATTTACTGGAGGCTCACAAATAACTTTAAAAAAAAAATTAAATCCGACAAGATGATCATCAAGAATAAATTCTTTAAAAGCAGTTCGATATTTAGACATTATACAATCTTTAACATAAATTTCTTTAAAAATCTTTAAGAACAAATGGAAGCAATTCAAATTATTAAAAAAATGTCAAATCCTGAATTAGTTTTTATTTGAGTTATTCTTTGCTGTGCACTTAATAACGTAAACTATGTTTTACAAATTTCACAAAAGAAGAATGTAGATTTTCAGGAAGCAACACAGGCGTTAAACAAACTTGATTTTAAAAAAATATAGAGATAATTTTTTTTTTAAACCAGAGACCACAGAAATAAGCAAAAAGTGGAATGTAGCACTTAAAGACCGTAAAATTAAAATGAAATGCCAATAAGAAGAATTATCTGAAAGTTACCAATTTTTTTCTAACATTTTAGATACAGTATATAAGCAAATATAAATGAGAGATTTGATGTATGTTCCAATGTTCTAACATTGCTTAATTTTTTAATTCCAAAAAAAAGGATTGAATATTCAGAAGATAATTTACAAAAATCAGCTGAAAATTTACAAAATTACCATTCCAGTGATTTATCAGAAACTTTTCCTGACCAGCTACTAAACGCAATTTCCTTTATAAAAAAACGATATAAATAAAGATACTACAATAAAAGGACTAACAAATTTGCTTTTAGTAAAATATTCTTCCATAGAAAGTGATTTTTCTGAAGTGATAACAGCAGTATTACTTTTATTAACTTTACTGTAGCTTTCGCAGAACGAACTCTCAGTCAGTAAAAACTAATAAAAATTATGGTAGAAATATCGTGAAACAGAATAGATTAAAATACTTATCATTATTAGCAAACTATTAGAAAATGAAGCAACTAATAGATTAAATTTGAATGAATTAATGCATGACTTTGCTAACAAAAAAGCTAGAAAAGTTAACATTTGATTAAATTTGTTTTAAAATTTAGATAGTGTAGTCTACAAATTGAAATACTTTATCATTTCCAAAATTTTATTACATTATTGTATTTTTTTTGTTTACAATTATTTTTAATTTTTGTTAAAATAAATGTTTGTATAATGCTTTTAAATATTTACTTAATATTTTAATAGCTTTCATGTTTATAGTGTCTCTACAATAAAGTTAGAAAAGAGAAATATATATTTATTGAATAAAAACTTTTGTTCTTTGATCAAATTTTGTAACAAATTTGTGAAATAAAAAACAGTATTTTTTAAGTGTCTCCCTAAATCCTAGTTATGTTACTGATTGTACTGCCTTACGGCACTGTTGAAGTTTGATCCATCGTTTCACTAATGGTTGATACAATTAGATAGTACAGGTTTTGAAGTAAATCTTCCTTTCAAATTCCATTGCAAACGAAGATGATAGCTTCGACATTAAACGTTTCACCATCTTGGAGACCTTGGGAAATAATATATAAAAATTGATAGATCTCACATTTTTTTGGACATTGGAGACGACAGATTTTGAACACTAACTCCTCCATCGGAGCCGTTCCTAGTGTTTGCAAGACCTACGAAAAAACATTTTGAAGAGCTCTTTTTACAGTATGGTGTAACACTACATTTTCTAAAACCCAGGTTTTTTTTTTAACTTTTCCATTATTGTTATTGTTACTTTTACAAAAAAATGTTGAGATGTTATGTTTTCTCAAAATATTTCCCTTTTTATTATTTCGTAAAATTTGTTTTACTTAGCGGGATAAAAGGTTATGAGCCCAGGACAAGTTAAAGTAAAATTTGGTCTAGTCTCATTTTCTGAACAAATATGTCTATTGTACATTTATTAGTGTAAGAGTTTTTTATGCGGCACTATTTTCAATTTTTAATTTGCAGGTTTACAGACCTTCAAAAAAAAGTAGATGATAGATCAGAAAATTCCTTAAGATTTAGTTAAAAGTAGAAAATCGGATCATGTTAAACAAAACGTTTTGCGCTGAATTTATTGTTATTTTTACAAAAAGTTCTGAAGAATAATGAAATATCTTACTAGAGTTAATAAATACATTAATAACTTATTGTTGCTATTGCTACTACTACTGTATTAGTAATTAAAATGCTATTTGCTTAAACAATAATATTGAGTAGTGTAATTACTTAAAATTGGTAACATTTTCTTTGTCTAGTTATGATGCCTTAAAAATTTTATTTTTTCACTTTTTCCATATTTTTTTCCTGCATCTTAATGTTTAACCAATCATTCGTTCCATGTTTAAGTGGAACATTTAACTTAAAACATTAATTAGATCAATAATAAATATTGAAGAAAACCAGCTGCATTTATTGTTTTTTTTTTCCATCATTTTTTTTATACTGAGAACTTAAAATGAGATAAAGAAGCATTTGAAAGGAATCACAAATACCTCGATTTTTATTTAATGATTTTATTTATTTAATTTTTTGGGGGCAAATTTTAATTAATTAGTAGACAGACAGCTTTAGAATTCAATAGAATGATTTTGCAGTACATATTTTACAGCTAAAATCTAAAGAAAGAAAAAAGAAAAGAAAGAAAAGTATTCATGTTAGTTTGACTAGAAGAAATAAATACAGAAACGAATTTTATTTCTAAGGTTCTTATACCAACTGACTGCGGAAATTCAATGGGATCAAAGATAACGACTGATCCATTCTTACCGAATCTTTATATCGAAACATCATCATCAATTACGTCATCAAGAAACAGTATAAAGAGAGGGCATCACAAACACAGATATCACAGAGTGAGAACGACATCTCATCACTTGACAGCAGGTCATAGTTATGGAGATACATTATTCAGTTCAGGAAAAGGTAAGAGATTGTCACTAAAATATGTACTTAATATAAATATGTATTTAATATATACTTAAATAACAGTATTTTACCAGTTTATTGTTTTAAGTATGATAACATTATTAGAAATTAAAATTAGCTGTGATTTTATTTATATATAAATATATATATATATAGATATATATATATATATATTTACATATTTTATTTTTTAATATTCACAGGTTTTATGGTTTCGAAAAAGAAAATAAAACAAAAAAAAAAGACAAATAATAGACTAATAATACAGCATTCGAGGAAAAAAGATGTCTTGTGATAAAAAAAATGTTTCATCTTAAATTTCAAAGATTAAAATATAATAAGAAAGGAATAAAGATATTTATTAATCCTTTAAATAAAATGTAAAAAACAAAAACAAAAAAAACCCAAACAAAACGAATGTGATTTTGTAGGCTTCTATTGCTAATTAAAGAGAAGTACTTCTTGTTCAGGAAAAAAAAATCAGTTTTCTAGTAGGCTATTTACTAGAAAAGAGTTTTGAGTTTTGATTAACATTTTCGTTGTTCATAACTTTATTTAAAACACGAATAGAGCAATCGATTTTTTTATTTTTTACTTTTTATGAGAATTGCCTCAAGGATCATTCATGCGTTTTGTTTGTTTTTCTTCGTTTGAAACAAAAAGAAAAAAAATGGGAAATAAAAAGAAATCAAGAAATGAAAAATTTTTCTTTTCGAATCTAAGTTTAGAACAGTTTGGTAGTTTAATCTACATAGACTCCCGGGAGCTGACGCAATGCTAAGTACTTACTCATTGTTTCTAATGAGAGTGGATAGATATTTAAACGATACAATGTCCAACCTATCGAACACTTCGTTGAACTTCATTCCTTACGAAACCTCGTGGAAGGCAGCAGCACTTCAGCGAGTGGTCCTTCTGTCGTTGCTGATTTTCTTGGGTGTTATTGGAAACGTCACTGTTCTGGTTGTACTTCTATGTCATTCACGGCGATATAAAATGTGTGGAACCATCCGAGTGAATTTCTTCATCATTCATTTGGCGATCGCTGATTTGGGAGTTTGTTGCATTACTATGACCTCCTGTCTGCTGTGTGAGGTAAGTTCAATTCTCCATTCTAAATGTCTTACCTTAGTAATAACGATAACTAGCAACAGATACTAAGATGCCGCGCCTCCATGAAATAAAAATACACGTAAACTTCACCGCAAAGCAGTAGGACCGACCACAAATAAATTTATAATTCATAATCATTAATTAAATATCGTAATATTAATAAATAATTTTGCTTCTTTGTTTATTGTGGGTTTATTCTAAATTTTTAGGGTCATGGAGGTGCCATATTAGATTGAATCCACTGGTTTCTGTAACGAACCTGGATTTTTGTATTCAACATAAATTGTAATTTCGTAACTAATGATCGCGAACAAAAGCGCGAAACAGCCTATCAGGATGTCTTTATATTAGAATTATTTATTAAAAAAATGTAATAACAAAGCTTATATATTTGTCGCTTATTTACTGACTTCATAATTAAGAGAATGATTACTTTTCGCAAATTATAATTCGAAATACATTAATTTTTTCAAATATTTCTCGTAGATAAATTAGACATATAGGCTGCGAATTTTTATTGTATCGTTTGGTTTGTCGTGTTGGTAAACTTGCTGAACAACTGTAGCTTGGCAAATTAACATATGCTAGTACAACAAGGCCCGTGATTATTTTCATTACTGCTTTTTTTAGATTCTAATAAGACATTAAACTGTTCGTTATTAATGCACTAAAGAATGCTTTACAGATCCTTTCACTTATTTTATGGATAGTTTTTGGTACTGAAAGCTAATAAAGACATGGAGTAGTAATTAAAAAGGAAATATTTAAATTAATTTCTTACTCTCACAAAGGATATTTAATTCTCCATGAAATTTCTCTATTAACGTGAATTACAACAGCAAGCTTGTTAGATATCAGTTGTCGATATAACGATATTAATGCCATCAATAATAATGTAATGCAACATTATTATATAGGTTTATTTCGGTGATACATTTTTCATTCTAGAGACTCCGAAAGATTTTCATTTGAATTTAAATCAAAATCACGCTTGTTCCCTGCTTCTCTGTAAGAAAATTCCTAAATGTGACTGTTTCACGTTTATTCGCGATTATCAACTAAAAGATATGGTTTGTTGATATTAATTAGCTGTGTTTTAATATCTTATCGTTTTAATTCATCGATTTACTTTATTTCAGAACGAACAGAACTGTTGCAAGAATTAGTTCAGCCATTTTCAAAATGGCGTACTTTTTCTTATTTTGTTTTTTCAGTCTTTGTATTTTTGACAGTATTGATGGTATTTATTAATCACCAACAAGTAAATATCAGTTTTGACACAAAGTAACACCTTCCTCTTAAAACGGTTTCCAAAATTTTTAACTTTTGAAATATGCAAAATAAAACATTGAATACACTAACATTTTCAATGTTTTCGTTATTTCATGAAAGTCAACTTTCATTAAATTCAATCACCCATTTTTGTTTACTGTTTACTTATTTCCTTAAATGCTATTGAAAATTTCAGCATTTTGATACTTGTAAAAACCACTCCGATTTATAGAATATGTTAAGACATACTTTTGAACAAAAGAAACACATTACATGAATCAATGAAAAATTAAATACTTATATATTTTTGAGGGGAAATTTTTGAGAAATTTGGTTTGATTTTTAATTCTTTATTTTTTTTTTTTTTTTTTTACTGTTTTTATATTGTTTTCTGATTTTTTGTTGCATTATGAAAAGCGAGTCGAAAACACCTACTGTGAAATAATTAGAAGATATTTCTTTAATTATTAAATGAAAAGCATGCTATATATATGTGTGTGTTAAAAGCAAACAGATATACACTGAAGTTATAACGCGGTTGTTTATATCGCGAATTCGGATATAAAGCGATTTGGTCTTGGACCCCTTCTATTTCGGAAAAGGTGTATAATTGTAAAATTGCAAAATTTACCGTTTTTTCGCCTAAAATCAAATCGAAGGTGTAAATTAATATGCTTGTTTCCCTATTATTTACAGTAATTGAGACTCTATTCCCATCCTAATGTCACGAAAATGCGTCAAATACAATATATTTTTTTAAAAAATACCAGAATCGCAGACTTTTTCGTTTAACCAAAATGAATATCGAGATCTATTTTTCTGCCAATGACAACCAGTAAAGAGGCCCATGTAATCTAATAGGCGTATGAATACCTAGTTTCGATCCATGTGACTCATCGTTTGTACAAGATGCCAAGATGGCGGCGCCAAATCGATTTTGGCTAACATAACCCATCAAAGTGTTGAAAAGGTAATGATTTATGTATTTATAAATATAAAATTCTCTCACATAGCTCTGAATGATGTAGGTAATCGCGAAATGACCATTTTAAATCGATTTGGAATCGCGTGGACGATAATAGGGTGCGATATACGACATTTGACGTCGCGAAATAATAAAAGTTCGTTATAACCGAGTTTCAGTGTATTTACCACTACTAACTAACTATTTTTATTTATTGTTATATATCTTATTACATAGAAAGTGATTTTTGATTATTTTAGGAGTGTTGGTAATTTAAACTTCCCAAATGTTGAAAAAAAAAAGAAAGAAATTTAAATAACAGGTTTAGAGTAAACTTCATAAATCCATGCCTATGGGTCATTCCATGCCAAATGGTCTAAACGTTCTAAATATTTCAGCTCTGTTACTGGCTTCCTAATTAAGTTACAGCGCTTTAAAAATGCTCTTTTTTCATTTTTTTCAAAGTTTGAGCCCCAATATCTCTGGTGGGGGACCTAATAAAAATTTGATATTTACAGTGTAAAAGAGAACTTTATGAGAGGTATCTGTGAAAACATTTTTGAGTTTGATATTTGAGCTTAATTTTTTAAGTTAGATACCTGTGTTAGCTGAGTTATCGAAATTACCGCAACTATCTTCAAATGCAAAAATTCCGGAAACCCTGAAACAAAAATGGACGCCATTTTTAAACGAAATCAAATAAAAAAAAAATAATTGCCTGTTTTGAAGTACTCATGTATAGTGGTAACAACAGTAAAAAAATCAATTTTTTTTAAAAATGGTCGAGCAACTAGTGCTGGACCGTTTGGTATGGATTGGCCCTAAGTGAAGTGCAAATCAATTTATAATTATATCAATAATTTTAAGTGACTATTAAGACTCAAATTCATAGAAATTGCAAAGAGCAAAATTTTCCTGCAGCAAAGATAGCCAAAATCAGGCTTGGGATCCTGCAGTAAACATACCATAATCAGGATGCAATATGTCACACATACACAAATTTTAACATACTTTGACCTGCCTACATGGCTACTTAATGGTCGCATTGCAAAAAAAAAAAAAAATACATCAGCCTTGTAGAGCAACGTTTTTTCTTTTAGATGATAATATTCACAAGCAGATTCAGATAGACTATTTTTTAATAATTGACTTTAAACTTTGGTAAATTTTACCATGCGTGCCAACAGTGCCAAAGAAGAGATCCTGCAGGGCGACTATAGATACTAGATAAATTTGGCGGTAACATGTCTAGCCCAAGCATAGTGCTTGTTCACAATTTCAAGTCCATACCTTTTTTTGCCTGGAAGTTGTTGGAGTCTAAATATTGTCAAATTTTGCGGCGGTAAGTCACAACAAATTTTTATGCACACTTTGAGTCAACTTGTTTGACTGAATTTTGCATCCTTAATGTTAAAATTAATTTTATTGGAATCATCAGGAAAAATTGTACAGGATCTCAAATTTTTAGCCATTTTTATAAGTTAATTTCAATTTTATTAGACCCCAAAAGTGGCATTTTGTTCAATGTTGTGCGAACATGGACCGACTACCCTTCAGATAGGGGGTCTAGATCAACAACTATTGAAGCTTGGGACCTCAAATTTTGGGAAACTTAGTTTAACACCTTACCGGTGCTACAGCTAAAATTTGAACAAAATTGGAGACATGATGGCGGGAACTTTTTTTTAATTTTAGACCACTTGGCATGGAATGATCCCAAATATTTTGCTGTGCGTTAAATGCAGATTATGTCTGTATTTCTGTTATCGTAATACAAAAGGCACAAAATATGAAAGTGAGCTTTAATATGTAGAATTCTTATTCTCATAATTTTTTTCTAATTAATTTTTCTTAATCTTTTTAGGTATTTGGCGAATGGATTCTTGGAAATTTAGCTTGCAAATTTATCGTCTATGTTCAAGCCGTATCTTTGCTAAGCACTACTCTAATCTTTGTAGCTATGAGTTATGATCGATACCGAGCTATTTGTAAACCTCTATCGGTTCAGATTGGGTTATCTCGAGCTAGAAAAATGGTTATTTTTGCATGGGTTATGGCTTTTGTGGTATCCATTCCTCAGCTTTTTATTTTTGTTCAAGTGCTTGAAGGCTACCATCCCGATGGTGAACCAGTTTACTCATGTAAAAGTGATGGTTACACAGATTGGTGGCAGAGAAAAGTGTACATCTCTTGGCAAACAGCCTTTGTATTAGCTGGTCCAACCCTTTTTATTACCTATTATTACATCAATGTAATGAAAGTAGTGTGGAAACAAGGTACTCAGAACTTACCAATTGATACCGAGGACAACGTTTCTGTTTCTAGCCTGACGATGCGACGATTCGTTACTGGACAACGAAGAATCAGTAATCCACGCATTCGCACTTTCAACTTCACTTTCTTTATTATTCTTACTTTCATATTATGTTGGACCCCTTATTTTGTAGTAACAAACATTTACATTTTTAATCATCATGAATACGACATTCCTGAAGAAGTGTTTGCCTTTGTAGAAACATTTGCGCTGTTGAATAGTGTTCTTAATCCTTTAATATACAGCTATTTTAGCATTAAATTGAAGAAGACCTTCAAAGAAGTGTGTTTTGCAAGAAAAAGGTCAGTAAACATCTATAATTCAGAAAGTAAGGCTAATCATGGAGCTAACGTGTAAGCTATTAATAATGTATGATTTTAAGATTGAAATGGAAAAAAAAAAAACAACGGAATTAATGAATATGAACAGGCAAATGAAATATGAACATGAGAATTTAAATCTTTTCTCTTCTTCTAAATGTCGTAATCACTAATGCATTCAACATTTCATTAGTATTTATATCTTACATTTCATGTGTATTGTTGTATGTATTCTAATTCTTATAACACATATTTCATGTGTATTGCTGTATGTTCTAATTCTTATTGTCGTGTGTATTATATGTATTGTAATTCTTCTTGTCATGTGTATTTGTATTCTAATTCCTGTTACACATATTTCATGTGTATTGTTGTATGTATTGTAATTCTTGTTATCATGTATATTGTTGTATGTATTGTCATTCTTGTTATGTGTATTGTTACTTGTATTCTAATTCTTATTATACATATTTCATGTGTATTGTTGTATGTATTCTAATTCTTATTACACATATTTCATGTGTATTGCTATGTGTTCTAATTCTTGTTGGCGTGTGTATTATATGTATTGTAATTCTTCTTGTCATGTGTATTGTTATTTGTATTCTTGTTACAGATATTTCATGAATATTGTTGCATGGTTTGTCATTCTTGTTATGTGTATTGTTATTTGTATTCTAATTCTTATTATACATATTTCATG
>JAFIDM010009631.1:133499961-133510017 GCA_023159025.1 Thereuonema tuberculata | reverse complement strand
ATGATGACAGATGCAGGAAATGCCACACTACACATGAGACGATCGACCACATAATATCAGGCTGTCCGCTTCTGTCCCAAGCAGACTACCTCCACAGACACAATCAGGTAGCGTCGATCGTTCATCAACAGCTAGCACACAAACACTTACTTATTAAGAACACGGTCCCATACTACAAGTACACACCACAAAGCGTACTAGAGTCAACCTCACATCAGCTGTACTGGGACCGCCCCATTCACACAGACAAAACTATACATCACAACAGACCTGACATCACACTTGTTGATAAGGCCAACAAACAGACCTATCTCATTGATATTGCAGTGCCTATCAGCAAGAACATGCAGAAAACTCACGCAGACAAGATAAGTAAATATACAGACCTAGCACACGAGCTCCAGAAGCAGTGGAGGCAGGACGGGGTACGTGTTGTACCTATCGTCCTGTCCGCCACTGGTCTGGTGCCTCAGACATTGCACCACAGCCTCAGCACACTAGGACTTCATAAAAACACTTAACGCACAACTCCAGAAGGCTGTGGTACTCAACACAACACGCATAGTTAGGAAATTTATGGACACAAGCACACATCCCTAACTATTCTTCCAAATTTTTTTACACTTGGCAATATGTGCTTTGGTCGTTGACCCGCCATATTGTCTAAGCTGGGGAAACCCATGGTTTGAAACTTTTTCGAGATAATAATAATAATAATAATAATAATAATAATAATAATAGGGATTGCACCACAGCCTCAGCACACTAGGACTTCACAAAACACTTATGCACAACTCCAGAAGGCTACGGTACTCAACACAACACGCAGGGAAAAAATCTCTTCAGAGGGGACCTGAAAACCGCAAAAGATTAATAAAAGGGTGAGAACCCTTTTATGACTTTTGCGGTTTGGATTGAAACACAAGCAGATGCGCGCTTAGCCTTAGGAATACATGGACACAATCACACATCCATAATCATTTTTGAAAACGTCTTTATACTTGGCAATGTGTGCTATGGTCCTTGACCCTCCATGTTGTCTTTGTTGGGGAAACCCAAGGTTTGAAACTTTTACGTAATAATAATAATAATAATAATAATATGTTAATGTTTGAGAGTTAAGTTGAATTTTATTCTAGAAATGAAATATTAGTCGAAAAGCAGGATCTCTGCTTATTTAAGAAAATAATTTAATTAAATATGTTAATAGTATATTTTGAGAAATTATCTTCGAAAGTTTTAATATTATATAAGGTTATTATTATTTAAACGCCGTGCTGGCGTGGCCGCGCGGTCTCGGCGGCGGTCTGCCGTGGCGGCCAGTGCGCCAGTACCTGGGTTCGAATCCCGGCAGTGGCATGGCTGTTTCAATTTCCTTTCCTGTGTTGTCCAGCCTCTTCTTCACTTTCTCTTCGGTCTGACGTCATTCCTTAATGGCGTCCTGGGGAAGGCCACGGGAAACCACCCCAGTATCTTTCCCTTGAAATTCTCGGGAGTCTGCTAGGGGTTCGCCATCTTGGGAACACTAGCGCTTCCTAGAACACGGATGCTTCGGATACGAAGCTCGCACTTCGGTGCGTACCGGCATCACATCATCATTATTTAGACGCTTACAATCAGCAATTTCTTTAATAGTTATATAATGTAGAAGTTTTATTAGGATTTTATATTAATTTATGTTATATTAAGTAAAAGCTTTAATTATTAAGGTAATGTATAATGTTAATACAAATAAATTTTATGATAATATAATAAGAAAAGAAAAGATAAAATTTAAGAACTCGACAAAAAATTATTCGCCTGTTTATCAAAAAACAGGCTATTTGGTTTCTTGAGAATAATATAAGAAATCTGACTTGCCCAATAAAATTTGACTGGCAGCAGTATTTTGACCGTGCGAAGGTAGCATAATTATTAGTCCTTTAATTATGAACTGGAATGAATGGCTGGAAGGTAATAGTGACTTCTTTACTTTTAAATATCGAATTTTATTTTTTAATGAAGACGCTAAAATATAACCAAAAAATAAGAATACCTTTCAAGATTTAATTATCATTTATCATGGAGGAGAGCTGAATTTGAGATAAATAATAATTTTACTGGGGCGGTAAGTTAAAAACTAATTAAAATCCAAAATGTTTGATTAATTATTATTTAAATTATGGTAAGGAAAATAGCAGAATTTTATTTCAGAGTTATTTGAGAGTTCATATATTATTATTACTAAAAATATTTTAAATACAAATCATTTTACGATTTTTTTATCATTTCAATACAATAGCCGCCAACTAGTCTAATTGTATTGTTTTTTAGTCTTTCTTGTCTGTTATCTGTGCTGGTCAGCTAATTTGTCCCTGTTTTAATGTAATTGTCCTTAACTGTAAATAAGATTATTCTGAACTAAAGTGTATTATACACTATATGGCCAAAAGTATCTGGACACCCCGTGATCGGGACGTGGAGGTTTCTGAGGCATGATGTCGGTACCCCTTTTGCATTGATGACAGCCTGTACAGGTCTGGGAAGACTTTCCACCAGGTTTTGATAGGTGGTCGCAGGAACTGACTTCCAGGCGGCCATGACAGCTGAAGTGAGTCCGGCCACGGAAGATGGACGATGTGGGTGAGCACGTAATCTCCGTTTTATTTCGTCCCACAGATGTTCAATGGGATTGAGATCGGGGCTCGGAGACGGCCACCCATGTCGTCAAATCGCGGCCGCACAAGCTTCGATGCGTGTACGGGACAGTTATCCTGCTGGAAGAGAAACGGGCCTTCCCCCAACTGTTGCCACAGAGTTGGAAGACCAGCATTGTCCAGAATGATCCGATACATCGCAGAATTCATGTTGCCCGTCACAGGAACTAAGGAACCCAGGCCGAACCTTGAAAAACACCCCCACACCATTATGGTGCCGCCCCGAACTTAATAGTTGGCACAATGCAGTCGGATAAGAAGCGTTCGCCGGGCATCCGCCAAACCCATATGCGTCCATCGGACATCCAGATCGTGAAGCGAGATTCATCAGTCCACAGAATGTTTTGTCACTCCTCCACAGTCCAATGGCGGTGAGGTCTGCACCATTGCAAACAACGCTTCGCATTGACGGCGGAGATGTTCGGTTTGTGAGCGGCCGCATGGCCGTGGAAACCCAAGTAGTTTAGCTATCGGCGAACAGTCCTGCTGCTAGCGACAACGCGCGACACATGTTGGAACTCCGTCGTCATCACTACCAACGGAGACTTGCAATTTTGCTTCCCTACTCTCTTCAAGGTTCGACGGCTACAGTCAGTCAGTTTTCTCGGTCTACCACTTCGTGCAGCTGTCGTTTCACTGCCTCGACGTCTCCATTTTACAATTACATCTCTCACAATTGATTTCGGCACGTGCAGTATGTCCGCAATTTTACGAACCGATTTCCTACAACGGTGGCATCCGATTATCACGCCACGTTCGAAATCACTGAGCTCGCCTGACTTATTCATTTTATCGGGAACGCAGAATTATGACCGCCCATGCCCCCCACCAACGCTTTTATAGCGTCCAATCACGCATCAAACCTCCTGACCTGCCCGATCCACTTCGTAGGAAGGATGTCCGGATACTTTTGGCCATTTGGTGTATTTGTGTTTACATTTCTGTGTTTATATTTAACCTTTTACATTTTTGCTCAATTTCCTTGTTATTAGTGAATTATTTGTTTGTTTGTTTGTTTTTTTTTTGGGGGGGGGGTTATTAGTAGGGGAGACCGGGGTCAGTTGGCATAAGGGGCTAGTTGGCACACAGGTTCTATTTCCTGCCACCGTGTAGCTAGAGCGCTGACAACTTGGTAGTGGGAAGTGTATGTAAAGGTGCACCATCCACTGTGACTTTAGTTTGCTTGGAAGCATCACGAAGGAAGTGACCCCTGTTTCATCGTTTTTCTGACTGGTGAGTAATTTTTTCATGGTAATTTTTTTTTGTTCTGGTGAACATATAGATTGAATTAAGGTACTGCTGATGGTGGTTCTCGAAAGAGTGGATAACTGTGGTTGCATGCATGTATCATAATCTTTAGTTTCTGATGTTTTGGATTGTGTGGTATCCATTTTGTTTTGAAAATCCCTGTAGGGCTAGTTGGCATAGTTAGGTAGGGTCATTTGGCATAGCTATAAACAAATGGTAAAAAAGGGAAAAAACTGGAGATGGCCAGACGAGGAAGACTAAATTTGGTACGACCAAACTAAAGTTCTGCGAAAATTGAACCCATCCGAAAATTGAACTCCTATATTTGTGTTTGATATCAAACAATAACTACAGGTAGCTAAGAATTCATTGTTTGTTCATACATTTAATTTAATTTATCATACAGTTTTTTTTTTTGTCAAGTATTATTAAAATAAAATTTTTGATAAAATGTTTTTCTCGAAAATTGCTGTGTTCTGCTCAAGTACCCCTATCCATATCACGTTATGCCAACTCACCCCTAGGGTATGCCAACTAACCCCTGCACCCTGGGTTAGTTGGCATAGTTGCAAGCTTTTAGGAAAAGTGTTTTGGGGGTTACCTAAACACGGATTTAATTAATGGGTCCTACATAATTTTGTAGTCAAAAAGATAAGCTATCCGCCGCATTCACCAGAATCCCCCTAAGTATTGCACAAAAAAATAGAAAAATCAAAAACCAAAATCTATGCCAACTAGCCCCGGCCTCCCCTACTTTTTTTTTTTTTTTTTTGAGGACAAAAAAAATCTTAACCTGGAGGAAAAATTATAACAGTTTATATGTAAATATTTTTAGAAATCACTTATTTGTATTTATCTGTATATATCGTATTTTATTCATTTTAATCTTTACCGTTATTTATTTTAAATCATTCGTTTTTTATTTCCTAATTATTGCTGTTCTTCTTCCTTTTAACGAATTTGGCCAACTAGGGACCACGGAACTAGCTCAACCTGACAACGTCAGGGCGAGGCTAGTGAAATTCAAGAAAGGGGGGACGAGAATTATATCCCGTCCAGGATAACCCTGAGATTGTAAGTCCCAGGTGGGAAACGAACGAAACACAGAAGAAGAAAGAAACAGCCATGCCACCACCGGGATTCGAACCTGGGTGCTGGCGCATCGGCCACAACGGCAGCCCACCTGCTAAACCGCACGGCCACGCCAGCACGGCTATTGCTGTTCTATTTATTTTCAAATTCTTTTCCTTTACAGTCATTTAATTAGTTAATTCATTATAGTTCGTTTTGTTTCTTGTCCAATCACTACGTATATTTTTAATTAATCTTCCAATGGAATCCAACTTTGTAAAATCTATAAAAACCCATGTTTTATGTTTAATAAATTAATTCAGTTCAGTTCCAAACTTGACTCGTTGTTTCTTCGCTCCTAAAAATTATCTCTTCCACAAACACCGTTACAATATGATATCCCCAAATGGCCGCCCGATAGCCGACGGTTGGGCGTCGCACTATTTTGGACATGAAACGAACAATTAACAAGTAAAAAGTAGAATGCTTATTTCAAAATGGTTTTGCACAATCTTTTTACTATAAAACCTAATCCCCATCTGCCTAATTGCGATCTTTAGATAGCAGTATGCACCAAGACACCACGGCCGCCGGTCATTGCGGTATCATATTCTGAAGTTTAACCAAAGAAAATGCATAAAGAAAGCTTTACAACTGTTTCGTTTGCGATATGCTAGGTGATAGCTTATTTTGTAGGATCTGTCGTACATAACTGACGTTTTTTATTTGTACTTTTAATTGACAATAAATTGAGAAAGTGGCTGCCCTATATCGAGGAAATTGGTTTATATAATTAAGAGGATTAATAATTGTGCGTATTTCATGATATAGCGTAAATTTTAAAAGGGAGTATATAATATTTTATTTGAAAAGAGAGAAATTAAGTTAGGAAATCGACATCCATCGATAAAAAAAAAATAAAAAAAGTCGAATTCAAAATGTCAGGGGAAGTGTGTGTTGTGGGGGTGGAAAACTATGGAAGCAATGCATTTCTTTTCATTTCAAACAAGCTTGTTTTAACTACAAAAGAATGCGAAGGCATCCAAACGAATCATTATGGTGCTTTTTCGATTACTCTAGAAAATGAATTTCTAATCATCATTTAGTTAAGTTACAGTTAAAGTTGCGATCAGGCCCAGAGGACCGCGCAATGCAACTGGAGGGTAGGCTCCAGTGTTCAGAAACCTACGGGACAAAGTTGAGGACGGGGGGTCGGCCCGTCGCTCGCCCGCCTTTAACTCCCGGGAAAGAAACCCGGTACCCATTCTAGAGAGGGCTGGGTAGACCCTAGGGCCCGTTTGGAGGAGAAAGAAGCGTGGAAAAATTCCCGTCCACCGCCGAGGCCGGGAATCGATCCCGCCACCTCCAACCCGCAGCCAAGCGCCCTTACCCACTCGGCTACCGGGCCCACAATCATCATTTAGTAAATTTATATATAGATTATTGAAATAAGCTACCTTTTTTATCTATATAAAATAATACAGACATTTAATCTGCTTCTGCTCTGTAGTCATTGTAATCACACGCCGCTAAAACTTCGATTTCACTTCAATTCTTCTTAGGAAATGGCTTCTGGATTACTTCCTAGAGGTATACATACTCTTCTCGGGAATCACCAATTCACAAAATATTCCAAACAAAAAAAAATCGAATTATAAATTCGCAAGAAACAACGAAATGTATTGATTCCTGTATAGCAAAGGAATTGACTATCGAGTTTCTGATCACCCATAAGTGTTTGTTTTCTTCTCCGCCAGAGGTCATAGCCGACCTTTTCGGTTCCCAATATGTCCTTGTACGTAACGAAAGATTTCTTAGCAAAATATAAATACATACATTCGATTATAGAAAATATACATACATTTGATTATAGAAAATATAAATACCGTATTTGCTCCAATAAACGCCGAGTCTCTTATTGTCGCCGGTCTCTAATAAGCGCCGGGCTGCAGAGGGGACACGGCCAAATAGTAGCCGGTCTCTAATAGTAGCCGGTCTTTGATATTTGCCTACCGGTAATAGTGTAAGCATCCGTATCTTTATAGTCGTGCGTAATACTTACGGTACATTGCCTTACAAAATGCCGCCGAAACAGTCATTTGACATTGCCTTTAAGATTCACGCGGTAGAATACGCGAAAGAAACTTCCGGTGAGGCGGCCGCCCGTCATTGCGGATTTGGACGACGAATAGCAGCGAAAGGTACAGAAAGATATTGCCATTTATCTTTAACAGTCTTATGTAGCAAGTGAAATTCAAATAAAAGTACCTGTTTGTAAAATTAGCCGGTATTTATGTATAAAAATATTGCGTTCTGAAGGTTTTTGTTAATAATGGCCGGCCTCTAATAGCAGCCGGTCTCTATTAAGCGCCGGGAGCCGAGGCTAGTTTTGCAAATAAACGCCGGGGGCCTCTATTGGAGCATATACGGTATATTCGATTTATTTATTTATTTATTTATTTTTTAAATTTGCCTATTTAATGAATGTAGTTAATGCAGTATTAACTAGTAAAGTTGCTAAATTACTCTGCCCCTATAAAAATTAAAATAATACAGACAATACAAAAAAAGTAAAATAATTTGTTAAATTAATAAAATGGACTGTAAAAGTCGTGAAAAGCGCTGAAAATACGTAAATATGTTACATTTTCTTTCTATTTTTGGACATTCACGTATCGAATCAATAAATCAATCAATTCAAATTCAAATCAAATACTACAAAGCCAGCAATTCTTGTAAACTTTATTTTGAAAACGGGCCTAATGATAAAATGGGGTGAATCTACTGTTTTCAGATGCGAGGAAGCAGTTTAGCTAAGTTTTCATGGTAACTCAATTCGTGTTATGTGTGTTTTTACATGTAATAAAATAATTTTATTTTTTGGCCCGTAATAATAATTTTACTTAATAATTTTTAAAACATTTTCCTTTCAACGTTGCGTGTATTCACTGCGGAGCTGTCCATTTCCCTGAAAGGGGGTTAAATCACCAGGTGATTGTGTACAGTGTTCTTACTTTATTTTCGTTGTATTTTATCGAGTAAAGCTCGGTCTTCCAGATAGGCTACTATATATTTAAACAACTACTAAAGTTTTGCAAGTAAAAAATTGATAATCTCTATCTATGTTTAAGTAAACAGCGAAACATCGTAATCGTTTCGAGCTGATCATTGCTAAACTATCTGTACTTTGGAATACACAATCTAAAGCTGCTAACTTTAATCATACGTTAATATTCTTTCATATATTTTACATAGAACATAACATTTTCAGTGTTAAAGAGTCCTGACTATGAATTACTTTCCGATAATCACCTTAGAAACTTCAATGCTATATTCTTACTAAACTATAAAATCTATATTATAATTATAATAACTAACAATCGAATTCATAATATAGTTAAATACACCTTCAAGGAGTTATTTTATTGACCTAAAACTGAGTATTTCACCAACAACTTAAATAACCCTGAGGGCCAATTTTCTCTCCCCAAGCCAGATCACTAATTAAAATTAATTTATCCCTTCTCATTAAAAAAATATAAGATCTGAACTGCGTTTTTAAAGCAGGCATAAATCACATTCTTCCAAATAATTTAATAGACTTTATACTGTAGATCAATGGTGCCCAACCTTTCGTAATATGGGGGCCAAAATTGACTTTGCTGTGAATCTCGCGGGCCACAATGTGGCGGAATCTCCTATTCGACAACCAAAAAAAAAACGGAATCTCCTATTCAACAACCAAAAAAAAAAAAAAAAAAATAGGAATAAAACAGCGGGCCACATGTAACAACTTCGCGGGCCGTAGGGCACCACTGCTGTAGATATTAATATTCAATCAACTGATATTTCTCAATCGAATTACTCTTATAAATAATACTATAAGCGTCAATCAAAAAGATAATCACAATAACACTATAATTTACAAATACTAATCAGGATAGAACTCTTCCTATAAAAAATCTCCAGTCATCAATTTAAATATAAGTACCCTTGTAATATATTTGCACCCCTAACACCATGTTTCCTCTTAAATTTACAATCACCTTTAAACATTCGAAACTACTATTTAATTTTAATCAATTATTAGCAAGTTTTTTTAAGAAATTCAAACTAATAAAACTATCATCAAACATTATTTATTTACCTGAATTTTTTTTTTTAATTTTTATCTTTTGAACCTCAAGAAATAAATTAATTCATTTCGTAAAATATGAAACCCTTAAGACATTCGAAACCAATCAATAAAAGAGACAATTAATTCCTCGGTATGTTTATTTCAAGATAAGTCCTTAAGTTAAAGCAATTTAGATTTCTTTTTTCGAAAAGCAAATCTAAATGTCATTATTTCGAGATATGAGAATCTGTCAAAGTAATTTTAATTGTTCAAAGTCGAAGTTTGCAGAACTAAACACTAATTAAGTTTGGATAATAAAGAAAAAAAAAATCTATTGAATTGATATTGCTTTTTGAAATAATCTAATGCTAATTAGATAATATTTAGCTAAAACAATGCTTCTCTTCGGATATTAATATTTGGTAGTAAATGCAAAATTAATTTTAATTGAATTCTAAAGCATCATCTTGATATTTTCACCGAAAAAAAATCGTTGGATAGTTTCCATAAATAATCTGACAGTCTGAAATATTACGATACACTGAGTACCATTTTGATAAAACAATGTTTCTTTTCCATGGCTACGTCCAAAACAGTGCCAGGAAGTTGGAATATCTGGAATTTGAATAGAAAAGTTTCCCATCAAAAAAGATGGAGGCTCTCTAAACCAAAATAAAAAATATCAAAGTGCTGGATTTTTTTTGGGGGGGGAGGGGGGATATGCAATTGAATGAAGGTTGCAAACTCAACAACCCTCCCTATCTCGACACGCCTATTCCCTTGTCTTAATAGCAGGCCAGTAACAGATGGCCTGTGCAGTCCAGTATCAGATTATGCATAATTCGGTAAAAGATTCAATCCAGTATCAGATTATGTGCAATCCAGTATCAGATTATGTGTAATCCGGTAAAGATTCAATCCAGT
>JAFIDM010009631.1:133487907-133499951 GCA_023159025.1 Thereuonema tuberculata | reverse complement strand
CAATCCAGTATCAGATTATGTGTAATCCGGTAAAGATTCAATCCAGTATCAGATTATGTGTAATCCGGTAAAGATTCAATCCAGTATCAGATTATGTGTAATCCGGTAAAGATTCAATCCAGTATCAGATGCAATCCAGTATCACATTATGTGTAATCCGGTAAAAGATTCAATCCAGTATCAGATTAGGTGTCGGGTCTCTCTGGAGAAGGCCTAGCATTACGCTAAACATAAAGAATTGAGATGAGTCCAGTTCAATCAATAATGTAAGGTCATGATCCAACCAAAAAAAAATATACTTGCCTGATACTTTATCTATTACTAGCATGTGTGAATATGTTATATGACTCCTAGCAACCGCGCTGTGAGGACCCCCTATGGAGACATCTAAAAAACTTGTTTTTATATAGGTTTATTGATCTCATTTATAGAAAGTTTCCACAAAATACCTATAATAATTAGGCCGACCATTCGCATTCGTTAAGTCTTTTCTCCAAATCTTGCAACTTTCTTTTGCCTTCGCAGATTTGGAATCAAACTTGGAAAGGAAGGAAGTCACCATTTCTGTTTTTACGTTATAAAAATTCTCCACTTCCCGAATAAACTTCTCCCTCTCCTTAAAAAAAAGAAAAAAGCTTTTCTCTTCTATTTTACTCTTGCTGTAGAAAACTTTCAAGTACTTTGTTAGAGCGATTACAGGTTTTGTTATATCGATAGAGAATGAATTGCCCTTAAGGTAGTTGCGTAATATTCATCGGGTTACAGCTGCAATTCTTAAAATCAGGAATGTTTCTCGATTATTCTGCCTTGCAACGTCTTATTACCATTTTGTGTCTCCGCTCAGCCTGCCATTTTATTTCGGTTCTTCTGACAGAATCTCTCTGCAAAGGAGTAGTCGTAGTAGAGTAGGAATAATGGCAATAATAATAATACAAAAATATGAACAATTCAATCTCGAGTTCAAAAATATCAGAATATCAAAACACGAATATATTTAAAACAATTCCATGTAATTCAGAGAGAATTTATAGTATGTAATCTTCATTTCGCTCCAATTCTGCAGACAGCCTCCATATGACGTAATGTATCCTGTCACGGTTTTTTTTTGGCCTGTTTGTTTACCTTTACCCTTTCCTTTTCCGCCATTTTCTTAATGTTTTACTCTATTTTTTTAATTTTTGTGAATTTCTTCCTTGCGTTTGGCTATTTTTGCTTTATTTTCCAACTATTATTTTCCAAGACAACATCACACTTCACTATTACTATCTAAATAAATCTTCTGGAACAAACTTTAGAAACAAACTATACCTACCGATATTTCGTCTTTAATACCTACAGACTTCCGCAAGGTTTTCCTCCTTACATAAATGAAAATAACATAATATCGTTCGTTTAATATCTTTGCATTATTATATTTCATTTTGTATGAAAAAAGAGTGTTTCTTTTCTATTCCTTTTATGTTATTTTGATTTATGTAAGGAGGAAAACCTTGAGAAAGTCTTTAGGTATTAAAGACAAAATATCGGTAGGTATAGTTTGTTTCTATAGTTTGTTCCAGAAGTCTCATTTTCCAATTTTTTATCTTTTATTTTTGTGTTTCTCATGCTTCCTTTTCTTTTCGTTACTTTGTATCGTTCCTTTAATCTCATTTTCGTAATTTTGTAGCTAGTTTTTCTATTGGCCTCTCATAGTCACATGGGGGTTTTCCTTTATTTTCTCGGGTTTAGGATTTGTAAAAAGTAATAGATATCTGAGTCATTGAATCGCTTAGTCAGCCATGTTGTAGTCTCCGCATTATATCTGTGTTAATTTAATTTTAATATTTATTTCTGTTTTTAATTTTGAGTGTCAGTGTGTATGTAATTTTGGTGGCCGACGCAACAACACGGATATGGTTGTTAAGGTCCACACTTTGGATTACCCCTATGTGGTTTTTTTTCCTCAGTCATGAATCGAGAATAATGACTCGAGCCTTTCCTCAAAAAAGATTTTGGAATGGTGGAGCTGCGACTCTTGGAGAATCAAGTGTTTCAGAAGTGCGTTTCTAGGTTGTCTAACGTCAAAAACTAAGAATCGCCACCCCAGTGTCATCCTGGAAGAACACCTGACGTAAGAAGTCATGTCCGAGAAAACATCGTCCTTTTGGTGCCGCAAAGAGACCACACCGAGATGTCCCCAGTGAAATGACATCCGTGCAGTGCAGCGCTCAACCGATTTAGACGTTTGTGTTGGAAGACCAGAACGTGTTGTTTGGTTGCTGTGAGGAAGGCACAAACAAATAGTGAACCAGCTGATCGGTCATTCACCCTTCTATGGAGCAGTGTTGTGCTGTTGACGTTTCGGGGCCAAATGCTTAAAACTTTTAAGTGATGCAACTTTAAGTGATGTGCCACTTTGTTGTGTTTCATTATGTGTCACTCCGGTGGGGTGCCTTCACTCCTTCAGCAATGATGCTTGTGTAATATGAATGAGCGAGTAAACCGGATGCTGTGTTACGAAACCTGGAATCCCATGGTACTCCGCGAACAACTATACCAAGTGTAAGTGAGAAATTTCATAGGCCTATTATTATATTGTACGTACAAATTGTGCTAGCAAACATTTCAGTTTTATTATTTTCTCTCTCAATGCTCATCCGTATCAATCTCCATGAGGAAGAAAGAGCGTGTTTTCTTGAACTTTGTTTAGAAAACCTTTCTGAGGGAAACTGACAAGTGTTGACCGACTTTTAGAAAAAGAAAAAAAAAAGGTCAAGAAACTAACTTGACATTGAAAACTCTCTTAAAAGAAAAGGGAACTTAAGCAACTTTTCTCAGTGTTAATCTTTTGCTTTGAATCATTCTTTAACTCTGAAACTTTCCTAAAAGAAAAAATTGTGTGACGATTTTTAACATTTAATCACTATTTAATCATTATTAATCTTGTATTTTAGAGCTCTCCCTTAAATGGACAGCAAATTAGCGTAATAATTTTCCTTTAACATTTACTTGGCATTATTTAGATCTTTAGAATTTTCTTTAAAAAGATAATGTGTGTGATTTTAGTGAAAAAAAAAAAGGTCATTGCCAAGTTTTTCTTTATTGTATCTGTATTTATTCCATTAGTCAAACTCAACATTATAAATCTTGTGTGTTCCATTGGCTCTGTGATGCAGATCCTCTGGCTGTGATGCATTCAGAAACGATATTTCCTGTTTACGTTTCGGGGACAAATGCTTAAAACGAATATGCAACTTTAAGTGATGTGCCATTTTGAAAGCTTTTAAGCATTCTTCACACTTAAATGGCATGTCATTGAAAAGTACTCTTCTTTTCCTTAAAGCTTTTCTCACATCTTTTGGCTTGGCTATTGGGATTTCTGCATGCGTGCAATCTTTATTTGTCCCTTCACCAGTTCGTGTAAAGGGCTTCTTTAAATCAAAAATTATCACATTTTGGTGAGACTATGAGGCACTCATTTCTTCCATAGCCATTGAGTCATCAACTCCTAATGAAGAAGATAAACTTGATCTATCTGTCTTTATAGCAGCAGCAGTCTTACCAGCCAAAACTCCTTCCACGTTCAAATCTTCACACATGGAAAACCTGACAAGGCCTAGCGTTGGCTAACATTCGACCGGAAGTAAGAATAGAGAAAAGCAACTACTATAGTTTCCTTCAAACTAACATTTCTTTTTCTTCCCTTTCTTTCTTTATTTTTCTAATTTATAATTTAATAATCGGGATTGCATTAATAAAGAAGAAAAGATTATCTAAGTAACCATGGCAACCGGATAAGACGCTAAACGAACTCCGTTGAACAATTAATAACAATGTCGATTTTAACAGACGAAATGAATATTTCAAAATTTACTGAAACTTTTAGTAAATTGAAATATTCTTTGTAAAACCAAGATAATTTGGAAGAAAAATGAGTTTATTCAGATTACATATCAAATATGAATTAATAAAATTTTATTTTCGGACAGTAAGTCAATCATTTACTGCAAATTACCGTGATATTTCCTATTATAAGTAAGCAAATTTGCTATGACAAAAACATTCATAATAATAAATCTCTGATTCCCGTTATTTGGATCTGTTGCTCATCTTTGATCCTAAAACCTTTTAAGAGAAGTGTTGACAAATTTGAGAAGAAATGAGAATTATATTCTTCTGAAGAGTCTAAAATGTTTATAGACCCTTAGTTTCTAGGGAGCGGTTTTATTTCTCAGGGGTTCAAGGCGGGCGAGCATTGTACCGATCATCTATCTCCAATAGTTCTGAAACTTTGAAATCTATACCTTTACCGTTCTCATGAGTCAGTGGAGGTTCAGATGAGAAATACCCACCTAAGAATTGCACTCACTTAATAAAGAGTGAATAATTTTTTTTTTTTTTTTTATATAATCGAAGTTTTAGGCTTAGATAAAATTTCAGTTATGATTTTCTAAAAGTAGACATTTAATGAATAATAATTACAGCTTCATCTGAGCCATACCTCCCTCGACCACAAGCACCATAGTGGTAGACCCGTAGTGGAGTACTTTAACTTCATCTAAAATCAGACACATAAAATACGACTTTTTTTTAACCTTTGCCGAATGAATAATGATTTCTTTAGATTTCTATTAATTAATGATTAAGGAAAACGACATGATACTTCCTAACTACCTCTGGTAAAAAAGTGGTGTTGGGTTGATATACTTTGATAATAATAATTCCTAGTAGTTCAGTTTCTGTAATTTATTTCTTTTCTTTTCTTATCACTAAAGTTTCTTCTAATTATTCTATTTATTAAATTAAATAATTTGTTAAAAGTAATTATTATTTAATAAAAATTAATAATTTATTGAAACTAAAATAAATCATTATTAATGTAGTAGAATATTTTTATTACAATAGAAAATATATTATTAAAATATTTATAATTATTTTCTTTTTGAGACTTAAAATAAACTAAAACTGAATCATTTACTTCAGAAATTACTCAAATAAAACTTTATTTAAGTAAAAATCTACTGAGTTTTCAATCTGAATTTTCAAGAAAAGTGTTCTATTTTTGTTTTTTTAAAGCTTAGTTAAAGCAGTTATATGAATTTTATGAAAAAAAGAAGAAAAAAGCCAATATTAAAAATGTAATTCTTTTATTTACATAAATAACACGAAAATTAAAAATATATATACTGTATATTACAATATCTCTAAAATATTTCTGCATTTTCTGCAATAATAAGCAGTTGAATATATTCCTTACAATTTTGCTAATAAAATTAGCAGAAAAAAATCAATTTACATTTAAATTTTTAAAGAGTTCCTCATTTCTTTGTAATCTTTCCTTCTTATGATGATCCATATGGATTGCAAGGCTTTGGGAGGTTACGAAACATTGGTTGCATTCAGCACACGAGGCGAAAATAGGAACTTCAATTGGAAACTCATTTTCTTCATGTAAAGGATCGTAGTGTCTTGCTTCATGTTCATTTAAGCCAATAAGAAACTTAAATCTTTTCAAACAAAATTGGCATTCGTAAGGTTGTTCTTCGTAATGCAGGTTTCGGTGCTGGTTCAGTTCGGCTTCTGAGAAGAAAACACATGTACAGAGATGACATTGAAGCATTTTAGAATTTGTGTGCCTTTGAGACGTCTTCCTCTTCACAACTGTCTTCCTCTCGGGGGCCCTGGGTGCTTTACATTTACGTGGTGCAGGTGTTCTAACTCCCTGTTTTGCGTCATTTCTTCTCATTTCTTCACTTGATGTATCTGTCTTTATAGCAGCAGCAGTCTCACCAGCCAAAACTCCTTCCACGTTCAAATCTTCACACATGGAAAACCTGACAAGGCCTAGCGTTGGCTAACATTCGACCGGAAGTAAGAATAGAGAAAAGCAACTACTATAGTTTCCTTCAAACTAACATTTCTTTTTCTTCCATTTCTTTCTTTATTTTTCTAATTTATAATTTAATAATCTGGATTGCATTAATAAAGAAGAAAAGATTATCTAAGTAACCATGACAACCGGATAAGACGCTAAACGAACTCCGTTCAAACAATTAATAACAATGTTGATTTTAACAGACGAAATGAATATTTCAAAATTTACTGAAACTTTTAGTAAATTGAAATATTCTTTGTAAAACCAAGATAATTTAGAAGAAAAATGAGTTTATTCAGATTAAATATCAAATATGAATTGGGGATGTTTAACGTGACGTCATCACGTGATGATGGTTAACCCTCCAATGCCTTCTAGTAGAAACTTCGTGACATCGTTCGCTTTATTTTCAAATTCCTCCAAAATAACTTTACTGTTTAATTAACAATTAGATGTAATTTCATGATTTCCTAAGTGTAAAGATAAAAGTAACTGATTTAATGTAAAATCTGACTTCTGAAGCTAAAAGAAATGATTTGAACGCACAGTTTGCTCTAACATCAGCTGATCCCTTTCAAGCACCAGTTTACTTATTCGAGGTTTAATAAAAATGTATTACTTAAACCAAATTCGTTTTTATTATTACTATTCCTTACAAAGCAGAAAAAAAAATTGTGCAACATTATTATAAGTCTTACTTAATTTGACTAAAAGTCTCGTACATTAAATATTTTCATTATTATGATTAGAATAAGCTTCCCTCTTTTAATATTTTTTTTATTTCGGTCATAGGTGTTTTTTTTTTAATGTAATTTGTTAATATTAATAATGATTCCTTTTTTTTTTAAAAAATTGTTTATATATTATGTTTTTATTTTCAATGTCGATTACAAGTGATATCGTTTACTTACATTTTTTTTTAAATATCAGAACATAGGAAGAAAAAAATCCGTAAATGTTCAAACAATTCATGTCATATTTATCATTGTAATTCGTATTATTTAATAATTTCCATTTAAGAACATATCCCCAATGGCGGGACCGGTAATGCTTATAATGCGATTGAAAAAAGTATATCTTAATTTACTGCAGTAATGAGAAAATTAAAAGCAAAGGCTTTGAATAAATTTTTATTTCCCTTCTGAGGTATTAAAATTATGCTAAAATTACATCCTGTTTTATAAGTTCTCATGAAGCGTCTATAAACAATTATCATATCTGCAAATTACTTCAAAAATTGCATAATTACTCAATTTTGAAATTTCAACTTAAATAAAGCTTAAATATTTATTTATTTATATATTTATTTATTAATCATATAATCAGTTGATTTTCTTCACAATGACCTTGAAAGTGATTCGACAGAAAACTTCTGAAATTCGATTTGCATTTTTTCAATTTGAATGTTTATTTTTTTTGCGATTTTATTTCAAAAACTGAGTTTCTTTATTTCTGTTAATGTTATCTTTGCTAATTGTGTATTAAATAATTAGTTAAAAGCACTGAAAACTAGAATCTTCTTGAATAAAGATCCGAAATTCAGCAGTCTTTAGGAAGGAGTTAAAACGTGAGTACACACATCACGTGACTTTTCCAGCCTCGAACCCAAAGACCTTAAACATCCCCATAAAATTTTATTTTCGGACAGTAAGTCAATCATTTACTGCAAATTACCGTGATGTTTTCTATTATTTTTTTTTTATTTTTTTTTTTTTAAATGTTCACCAGTCCTATTAGGTATACTTATAAAATGTATACCTGCATTATAAAATAAACTAAAACTGAATCATTTACTTAAGAAATTACTCAAATAAATCTTTATTTAAGTAAAAATCTACTGAGTTTTCAATCTGAATTTTCAAAAAAAGTGTTCTATTTTTGTTTTTTTAAAGCTTAGTTAAAAGCAGTTATGTGAATTTTATGAAAAAAAGAAGAAAAAAGCAAATATTAAAAATGTAATTCTTTTATTTACATAAATAACATGATAATTAATATATATATATATATATTACAATATCAAATGAAGCTAGGCAAAGCTAACATAAAAAGGATTGATAAACAGTGAAACAATATATTATTCTTCGCTGTATAAGGAATAAAAAAAAATAAAATACAAATTTAAATACTAAATATCTTTAACATCACATTTGTGTGTATATTACAAATGATCACACAATACTCACTTATATAAGATGAACAACAACTTTGTTAAAGTGACACCACTGAAGAGACACAGATTACATTAGAATGTTAAACAGGTTTCTATACTAATATGAATTCTCAGCATGGCCATACATTATAATGTTTCTATAATTTAAGAATACTTTCAATCTTACATTTTGAAATCTGCTACACTTATAAATCACATTCTCTATTAATTGCTGTTCTCTTTCATAAACCACACTATGTAAAAGGTTAAATTTTGTCAGGTAAGCTCCTGAGATAAGCATTACAACGACCATGACCTGTGTGCAATTGCCCTATTGCAGAAGTAATTTGTAATGCAAATGTTCTTTTTGTTTTGAGCATTTGGTCTGCTACACTTCTTTTATAGGTAACACAACCCAAGTAGCTGCCCCCATATAAAATCATTGGCTGCATTGCTCTATTGTATAATATTTTTACATATTTCTGAATTCAAACCCCAGGTGTTTGTAGCACATGTAATTAATTGGCTACCTGTTAGTTTAGCTTTGTCCAAAATATAATTAACATGTTTCTTAGTCTCATTTCATATAGAAATCAATATTTTGTTTCCTTATGAACAAAAAACTTAATTTTCAAACATATTAACACAATATACTTTTGTGAATATATATATCTATAAGCAAATATAGTAGTCACATATATAAAAAGAATCATGAAATCAAAATCATCTAAAAAACATTTTTTTTTTTTTTGTATAAAAATAGATTTTTACTAATAAAGTTTTTGGAATTAAAAAAACAAAAAAAGAAAAAAAGAAAGAACATTTTAGAAAGCTTATTAATTTATTTTTTTTAGCAGTTATATCTCTCGATATTGCCTTAACTCTAGATATTAACATTAGGTGTATAAAATATGTCACAATGTATTCCCAAACATTAAAGTCTTGTTCATCATTTATTCTTTTATTATTAGCTACTATACTTCTTCTTTGATAATATTTGTATTTTTGCTGTTTTCAGAGTGTCAACTTATCAATTTCTTGCATTAGTACTTGTAGGTGTATTCGGCATAGATAATTTGTTTTCATCAATTTGAAGATGGTACAGTAAGTTTTGCATTTTCCATAGAAGATTACATCTCACGATTAACAGCATGAACAGCAGTATTTCCTATACATGAGTCACATATATAAGAAATAGAATAACACATTAAAGCAAGCTTTATAGAATTTTTTGCTTTTGCAATAAAATGAATTATTTTAATGTAATGGATTGTTCATTTAAATTGAAATATATCTCATGAAGTTTGAAAACACGTTTTTAGTTTTGGAAATTTGAATTAAGTTTCAGTATAAAATTAAAAAAATAAATTAAACAGTAACCACTAATAGGAATGATATCATAATTTTTTTTTTTTGGCATTATTGAATGCTGATAAATAGATAACTATAAATTACTTTACCTTTCTGAATTTTTCAGAAATCTATCCAGATAAGAAACAGAATTGGCTCCACAAACACATTTCTTTGAGTACTTTTTAACTGTACTGTAAAACATAATCAAAAGATGTATATTCACATTTATTTATATGCACATTTTGAAAGCGAAAATGTGTAGGGTCATTCCATGTTAATTCAACAAATTTTTTAAATAATTTTTTGTTTAACCGTTTTTCATTTTGATGAAAATTTGTGTGCATTCTACCTACTGCTGGGTACAGTGACTAGAGACTACAGTGTGGCCAACGGAGGTCTTCTTTTCTATTGGCTAAACGCTTCCGCCGCCATGTTTTTGCCAACTCGAGCACAAGTTTATATAAGCCACAGAAGAGATTTTCACATTTTAACTAAATTTTTTGACTCATAATTGTTCTACTGCCTTTGATTGAATTTAATGTGAATTATAGAAACACAAAAACATTTTTATTTCCATTTTGCACCCTAAAAAAATCACTAAAATATATATATATTTTTTTATAAAAACAAGAATTTAAGTTATTACCAATCCAAAAAAGACATATCTTTTAATCCCTTTTTTTTTTATAAAAATTAAATAAAAAATATGAGACATAAAATAAAAACCATTTTAAGAAAATATAAAACAAGCCTTATATTTTTTGAGCAAAGCCTCTAATTTTTTTTTTTTTTTGCAAAAATTAAATATAAAATATGAGACAAAATAAAAACCATTTTAAGAAAATATAAAACAAGCCTTATATTTTGTGAGCAAAGTCTCTTATTTTTTTGTGTGTGTGTGTGTGTCATTCATATTTCTTTTATTGATACCAGTATAAAATACTATCAGTTATTATCAGTTATTTGTTATATAAAGACATTAAAATAAAGTAAATATCTCTTCAGTGGCATACCAAAGCCTTTGGGGGCCCGGGGCGGGAGTTCCATTATTCCCAACCAAAAAACAAAAAGGAATCTCCAATTCAACAACCAAAAAAAAAGGAAATAAGCTGGCTGGTGGGGCCCCTAAGGCTTGCTTTTACAACCAAAAAAAAAAAACAGGAAATAAGCTGGCTGGTGGGGGCCCCTCCTAGGCGGGGCCCGGGCGGACCGACCCGACACCCCCCCTTGGTACGCTACTGTATCTCTTTGATATTGTTGAATTTTAATAGGGGAAATGGTTGAAATAAATAAAGGGATATAAAAAAAACGGATTTCAGAAAAAAATGTAATCATTTACTAAAAAATATCTAAAAATATATAAAATATCTTTTAATTCTTTTTTTTTTGGCAAAAATTAAATAAAAAATATGAGACAAAAAATAAAAATCAATTTAAAAAAAAAATAAAACAGTTAAGTTAAAAAGTTAAAGGATGCCACGACAGGTCTATGCAGGCCCAGGGGCTCGCGGGAGGTAAGGCTCCCGGCGTTTCTTGACCAACGGGACTAGGTTGAGGTCGGGAGGTCAGCCCGACGCCCGCCCGCCTAAAATAAAACAAGTAGAGATAGGAAAGGCAGGATAACTAATTTAAAAAATGAAAATAATAGATTTAATAAAGAATGATATACATATTTATAAGTAAGCGAATGTAGTAATAAAAGATAGATATACTCCTTACCTCTGGGTTTTCAGACGAAGTACACAAGATTGGAAGAATGCTCTTTTCCAGATACAACCAGACTCCTCGGAATGGAAATCTAGGTGGGACGACTTTACTTTCCGGCGACCTTGCTGCTACACACTTCTCGCTAGGGGAAACACGCTCGCTACGCAGGCCGGGAGACTTTGAAGATTGACGCAACAATTGCACCTGGGATGTAAACAATGGCTGTGCTTCGGTAGAAGCGGACATTCGGCAGGCGGCGAAAATCACTTGCAGCCCGCTCTCTCAGATGCTTCATACGCACCCGCCCTAGCTCTGCTTCGCATTCTGTCTGTTATTTCACCATTATATATAAGTACAGCTTTCTCAGAGTGACGTCACACAGGAGAGCAGCGGTGCAATAAGGCCCCAACATGGGAACACATCTGCTTTTAAGGTGGGAGATGGAGATAAAACACAGGACACAAAAGAAAACAATAAAACAGAAGATAAAGGAAAGGCCAGATGTACGCAAGATGGGGCGGGAGTTCGAAAGATCGCTGTAAGACATGTGGGAAAACATGTGTTTTGGGAAGACAAACAAGCATTTGGACAAAGTTCGAGAAAGAAATAATAAAATATAACTAAGGATTCATTATATATAAAATGATGAAAATAGAGGATAGGAAAGAAAGAAATTACAAAACAGCCACCAGGGCGTTACAATATTGTAGATAAATTATTGTGTGCAATTGTCGCAATAAATAATAATAATAAGCAATAGAAAAGCTTTATTTATTTCAACCATTTCCCCTATTAAAATTCAATAATATCAAAGAGATATTTACTTTATTTTAATGTCTTTATATAACAAATAGCTGATAATAACTGATAGGATTTTGTTCTGGTGTCAGTAAAAGAAATATGAATGACACATCAAAAAAAAAAATAAGAGGCTTTAGTAGTTATCAGGGTCGTATAGACGAGCATAATAGGGCGATATGG
>JAFIDM010009631.1:133440932-133472907 GCA_023159025.1 Thereuonema tuberculata | reverse complement strand
CATATCGCCCTATTATGCTCGTCTATACGACCCTGATAACTACTGGCTTTGCTCACAAAATATAAGGCTTCTTTTATTTTTTTCTTAAATTGATTTTTATTTTTTGTCTCATTTTTTATTTAATTTTTGCAAAAAAAAAAAAGGATTAAAATATATTTTATATATGAAAAATATCAATCGTAAGGCACAAAGCTAAAGTTAGGATTCGCACTTCGAGTTGACATCGGGAAGAGACTGGGACGGATTTCAGATATTTTTTAGTAAATGATTAAATTTTTTTCTGAAATCCGTTTTTTTAGGAATTTATATCCCTTTATTTAATTCAACAATTTTCCCTATTAAAATTCAACAATATCAAAGAGATATTTACTTTATTTTAATGTCTTTATATAACAAATAGCTGATAATAAGTGATAGGATTTTGTTCTGGTGTCAGTAAAAGAAATATGAATGACACATCAAAAAAAATAAAAAAAAATAAGAGGCTTTGCTCACAAAATATAAGGCTTCTTTTATTTTTTTCTTAAATTGATTTTTATTTATAATAATAATAATAATTTATTATACTTGATATGGGTTTTATCCCTTTACAAGTGTGATTCGATTGGTGTTTCAGTTTCAATACTATTGTTTTTTTAATAATTATATAAACGAAAAAATACTAATACTAATATTAATAATGACAACAACAACAATAATAATAATAATAACAGTAATAATAGTAATAACATTAATACTAAAAATTATCTTACAAATCTTTTTTTTTTTATTATTATTATTATTCTGCCTTTTCTATTTTCTCAAGAAACAATTTAATGTATTTACATAAATTAATGTTAATTTTGTTTTGATTTAACTGAATAATCCACCATCCACTCCTATTGGAAATTTTTTCAGTTTCTAACGCTTTTCTTTCCTCCTTCATTTTTTCACAATTCCAGTTTTCTAAATTATTGCAGCCTAACCTACAACCTCTTTCTTCTCTAGTTAACCAATATTTACTCGAGTTCCAAATGTTACCACATCTAATTTTAATGTATATTTCTCTCCAATAGGAGTGGATCGTGTTCTTATATAAATAACTGGCCCCTTCAATTTGTACTTCTAAATTACAGTAATAATTGTTAAAATTTGATTTCTGTATTTTGTTATAATTACATTGCATATTTACCTCAATCAATTTTTGAATAATTATTTTTTTACAATCAATCCAATAATTACAATCCATTATCTTATCTAATTCTATACCCAATCCTGCTTCATTAAATATTTCTTCAATCATCTTTATATAATTACATTTGTTCCCTGACTTTGCATCATCTACCATATTTTCTAAAATTAGTTTTGGTAATCTTTCTTCGTTTTGCTTTACAACTTTTATTACATAATCTATTCTCAATGGATATATGCCTAATTCATTTTCAATGATATAATTTGGTACAGTTTTTTGCATATTAAAATATAATTTAATAAATAAGTATTGTATATTTTCCAATTCCTTTTTAATTTTCCACCCATCTATTTCCATACCATAACAAATGACACTTTTAACCATGCTATTAAACATATATTTTATTTTTTTCCAATCGTTTATTTTTGCTCTTTTGATTAGTTTTATTAATTCCCAAGTGGCTGCTATTCCTTTATCTTTTCTATGTTTTATATTTACTTTATTACTATTTTGTGAGGTAAACCACTTGCCTAAATATTGATACTTATTTGTTATTTCTATCTCTTCATTATTCCATGTCCATTTTTCTAATTTAGCTCTCTTACCACCATTTCTGAAAATAATAATTTTTGTTTTCTCCAAGTTAATGTTTAAACGATATTCATTTACAAATTCTTGTAGAACTTTAATCATGCGACTAAGTTCTACTTGTGTTTCTGCCAATATAACCAAATCATTTGCGTACATAAGACTAAATATTCTCCCATTTTTTAATTTGATACCTCCCCATCCCTCTTCTCTTAACTTTAATTCCAAATTATTTATTAACACTGAAAATAAAATAGGGCTCAAACTACAACCTTGCCTTACTCCTTTTGTAATAGATATCTCTCTCCCTTTTTTATTATTTCCCACAATTATTCTAGTATCCTCATAAATGTTTTTTATAATTCTTAACATTTTTCCTTTTATTCCTACTTTAACTAATACTTTCATTAAAATGTTTCTATCTACACTATCAAAAGCTGTTTTGAAATCAATAAACATTGCAAAGAGTTTTTTTCTCTTAACCATTAATTTTGAATCAATAAGAGCGTTCAAAACAAAGATGTTGTCATGAGTTGAATAATTCTTCCTAAAACCTGCCTGATTTTCAACAATTATGTTATTACATTCTAACCAATTCTCCAATCTGTTTTTTATAATTTCTGTAAAAATTTTAAAAGATGTATTTAAAAGAGTTATGCCTCTATAGTTTTTTGGTTCACTTTTATTTCCTTTTTTATACAAGGGTATAATTTTTCCATTTCTCCAATTTTTTGGAATTTTTTTCAGTTTTCCAAATCATATTATACCAATTTAGCATCCATTCTATCAAATTATTCGACGCATTAATAATCCATTCATTTCTGATTCCATCTGAACCGGGTGACTTATCTTTTTTTAAATTATTTACTACCATATTTAATTCATTTTTCTCAATTTGACTATCAAGATGATTGAAATCTATTCCTCTACTGATCGTTTCTATCCCTTCATGTAATTCTTCTTCTTCTATTACCCAGTTTGTGTTTTCTTTAAACCAGGAACCTTCTAATAACTTAAGAAAATGGTATTCCATATCATAATTATCCATATAATCAAGGTAATTTATAAATGAAGACCTATTTCTAAACTTTTTTATTAAATCCCAAAATTCTGTGCCCGTTTTTATTCTCGTAAAGTTATTCATTAGATCTTCATTATATCTTAATTTTTTTTCTTTACAGATGTTTCTATATATCTTTTTATTTTCCAAATATTCCAATCTTAATATATCTTCATTGTATTTTCTAAAATTTCTAAGACTACACTTTACTTTCTTTTTTTTTCCTTACATTCATTATCAAACCAACTTGTATTTCTATTTCTTTTCCTTGTACTATTTTCTATTTCTTTAGTTTTAGTTATTCCTTTTTCTAATGTGTCTTTAAAAGTCTTATACATCTCATTGACATCATCATTTTGCTTTATACTTTCTATCTGACTCTTTATTACTAATTTGTAAAATTCCCCATTTTCTTTGTTAAAACATACGTCCAATTTATTTGTTGTTTTAATTTCTTTTTCCTTTTCAATTTGTAATTTTGAATTTTTTGTTACAATTGGCATATGATCTGAAACCCCTGATTCTAATATTTCAAAAATAAAATTTTTTTCTAGAACTTTTTCATTAACAAAGATAAAATCTATTACGGAACAGCCTTGGCCTCCTATAAATGTCCAATTTCCCTCTACATCATTTTCCTTATTTCCATTTAAAATTTCTAAATTATATTCTCTAACCCAATTTATCAATATTTCTCCATTTTTATTCACGATTTCATCCTTTGAATTTCTTTCATACGTTTCTGTTTCGCTATAATTATTACATACACTATTCAATTTCCCTATTCTACAATTAAAATCACCAATTAAAATAACATTATCATTTTTTACTTGTGATTGGAAAATGTTGTTTCCTATTCTGCTTAATAACCTTTCTATATTTTTATTGTACACAGTTACTATTTGATAATTTTCTTTTTTATATCGTAAACAAACAATAATTCCATCTTCAATACAGTTAAAGTTTATATCCTCTATTTCCATATTCTTTTTCCATCCTATACTTATTCCACCTACAGGTCTCCCTTTTTTATTTTCTTTCAATGCAAATTTATGATACCAATTGAAATTACCTTTTTTTTCTAGCTTGTGTACAAATTTTTCATTTACGCACCAAGTTTCTACTAAAATAATAACTTCATAATCTTTTATAACTTCCCAAATTTCTACATTTTTTCTGTCATTTATCCCATTTACATTCCAAGATATTATTTCAAACATACTTTTGCTTTTATTTTTTTTGCTCTTACACTCTATTTCTTCTTTTTTCTTTTCATTACTTTGTTTATTTATATTTACAATTCCTATTCCTTTTTTTCCATAATCCCTTTGATTCTTATTCTTTACACCAGTTAAAGCAGAATTTTTCTTTCTCTGTTTCGGGGATGTTAATATCTCTCCCTCTTCTACATTCACATGATTTTTAAACTTTCCTTTTACTTCATTTAGTTTTTTTGATAACCTATATATTGATTAATTTTTTCTACATCTTCCTCATTTTTCTCCAAACTATTACCACTTCCTTCATTCATACCTTCTTTCATTAATTGCTCATAGGATTTTAATTTACCATTTATTTTGAGCTTATTATAATGTAAACTTGCTTTCTTGCCTAGTTTTTTTTCCTTATTCATTATTTCTACTAACTTTCTTCTGATTTGTCTAGTTTCAAAAGAGAAGTCTTCATCAATGTATACCTTTGAACCTCTTAGCTTATTTCTTAAACTTAATATCTCTTCTTTAATTTTCCAATCATAGAATTTGATTATAATAGGTCTATTTTTGCCTTGGTTAAATTTACCTAACCTATGAGCCCTCTCTACTTTATCTATTTGTATACCTAATCTTTCTGAGCAAATATTTTTAAAAATTGATTTTTATTTTTTGTCTCATTTTTTATTTAATTTTTTTTAAAAAAAAGGGTTAAAATATATTTTATATATTTTCAGATATTTTTTAGTAAAAGATTAAATTTTTTTCTGAAATCCGTTTTTTTAGGATTCAATCATTTATTTAATTCAACCATTTTCCCTATTAAAATTCAACAATATCAAAGAGATATTTACTTTATTTTAATGTCTTTATATAACAAATAACTGATAATAACTGATAGGATTTTGTTCTGGTGTCAATAAAAGAAATATAAACAAACAAAACAAAAAAAGGATTAAAAGATGTGTTTTTTTGGATTGGTAACAACTTAAATTCTTGTTTTATGAAAAAATATATGTGTATTTTAGTGATTTTTTACGGTGCAGAATGGAAAAAAATTGTTTTTTTGTGTTTCTGTAATTCACATTAAATACAATCAAAGGTAGCAGAACAATTGTGAGTCAAAAAAAGTTTAGTTAAAATGTGAAAATTCCTTCTGTGGCTTATATAACCTTGTGTTCAGTTGGCAAAAACATGGCGGACGCTGTGGTTGGCCACACTGTAGTCTCTAGTCACTGTACTTCTGGGTAACTGGAATGACAACTGGTGGCAGCATGGAGAACGTCAGAGAACCTCTAGCGGCGAGGACCAGGAACAGCGATGGAACAGCCCATTCATCGTGTGTTATCCGTTTAACCCATATTGGACATAAGGCGCAATTCCAATTTACAACGAGCTAGTAACATACTGACAAGATGTGAATTAAATTAAAAAAACATATTGGAAAACAATACTTAAATGAAGAAACTAAGCTGCCAATTAAGAAACTTGTTAAATAAAATATAAAACTAGATAAATGGAAACCCCTATGCACGAACATGGTGATGACGTTGATTTTGAATTTATCTAGTTCAGTAGAGCTTTTCAATCAAGAACTCAAAATGATTAGAACAATTCTAATTAACTATGATTATCCGCAGGAGTTCATCTCTAGGCATTTCAAGAATACTTTAAAACGCATCTATAACAATGTCAAGATCGAAACGACGGAGGTCCTACCTAAGTCATTTATTTCTATTCCTTATCATCCCCACGCCTTCCCTTTGCTCCGAAAAATTTTCAGAACACACAATATACGCATAACTTCCCCAGCCAGCAATACCATCGCCAAGATGTTCAAAGCCAGAAGACCAGCCCGGGACACAGGAGTTGTATATGCCTACCCTGCATCCGCCAGATTGCCTATATTTTGGGGAAACCAGCAGACCTATAGCCGAGCGGGTAGCGGAGCATCGTAGGGCATATCAAAGCAGGAACGATATGTACCTCACATGTAGACAGGCCGCCTCCAACTCGCATGGCTTAAACTTAAAGGAGGTACGAATCGTAGCTCGTTCACAGAATGACTTTCAAAGAAAATGTATTGAAACTTATTTCATACTTACCACGGCTGAGGCTTATAATGTGTCTTTATCTGTCCCAGCTATGGCCGCTTATGGATTAGTAAAAAAAAAAAAATTAAGCAAATAAATTAAGTAATGATTAAATCACCCAGACAGATCCCTATTCACTATGTGAAGTTGTGCCAATCTTTAATTTGTTAACCTTATATGTTAATTACTCAATTATCTTACTTGTAAAAAGTTTTTTAAAACTTATTAATTCCTTCAAGGTTAAAATTTGATAAAATTCTTATTAAAAAAAAAAATGTAAATTTCCAAAAAAAAAAAAAAATTTTTTTAATTTATTTAATTTTAAAATTTTAAATTTTTTAAATTTTCAAATTTAAATTTTCATATATTTCTTTTTATCCATTGGCATTTAGTTTATTTTATTTCTATATTTTTTCAAGTTTTAATAGTTCTGTTACTTTTATTTTGTATTTTATTTAACAAGTTTCTTAATTGGCAGCTTAGTTTCTTCATTTAAGTATTGTTTTCCAATGATATGTTTTTTTAATTTAATTCACATCTTGTCAGTATGTTACTAGCTCGTTGTAAATTGGAATTGCGCCTTATGTCCAATATGGGTTAAACGGATAACGCACGATGATTGGGCTGTTCCATCGCTGTTCCTGGTCCTCGCCGCTAGAGGTTCTCTGACGTTCTCCATGCTGCCACCAGGTGACATTCCAGTTACCCAGAAGCCATCAGCACACTTACCATTGTATAATTTCACCCCACTTCTGTATTCAATTGCTTGAGAATACCATCTCTCGATGGAGAAACTAGTTGCATTTGTATTATAATTTAAAGTGTATAAATATTCTTTATTTAAACAGGTGTATGGCTCCATTTTTGATGTTCAAAAAATTCCTCAGTACACATAAAATAATTACATTCTACCTACTTCCTAGACCTTAGAAATGTCTTCGTACATTTTTTAAAACTTTACCCCTGAAATAGTAATTCAGAACCTTTTTTTGAGCTGTAACTTTCTTCCAGTCAAAGCTACAAGGCTCAGTCATACCTCATTTAATAGATAAAAAAAAAATATCTTTTTTTGGTGTGTGTGTTATTATCAAATTTGAAATTTTCTCGATAAAAAGCCTATTTTTTTCAGGTCAAAGTTCACCTAACAAAACTAATTTTTTAAGAGTTTTCGGAAATTTTAAAACATATGATGGGCTTGGAATATCAAGTTAATTTTCTTTTTTAAATTCATGTCAATGGCACTATTTGTGTAAAAAATATTGACTTGTTATTCTGACCCCTTCGTAAACTGTGATCCCGAGAAGTATTGAAAGTTTCTAAAAGCGCAGTTTTTAAGGCAAAAAAGTCCTTGTGGGGCAGTGGCATAGCGTGGTGGGGGCGGCCCGCCCCGGGCGGTACATTTTGGGGACGGCAAAATTTCACAATAAATAATAATAATATCTTTTAATCTGAACTAAAAATTTGAACCATTTCTTTTCATATTTTTGTCGCACCTACAATTCGGACCGATTAAAATGAGCATGGAACTTTTTATTATTTAATCCATGATGGAATCAGGGAATCCCCTTTATTTAAGTGAGTGTAGTCATCTCGCTCGCTCTAGCGACTGGCAACTCCATCTGTACTAACCGAAATTGACGAATAGGACTTCAAACTCGAACGAATTCGACTACGGGCTTTCATAGCTGCCACAGGCGGCGAATTTGGCCTATGCTCCGGGCGGTTGAAACCCACACTACACTACTGTTGAGGAGGGAGGGGTAAAAATATTTTTACCCATCTGAGCTAATGTACTTTTTACCTGCTTCACACACACAAAAAAAATGATTTGTTATTCAATGTTGTTTGAGAATTTACAAGGTCTAAAGTTCTAAATAATTTACACTGAAAAAACATGTTTTGTAGTACTAATTAAGCGCCATGTTCAGAATTGGGAGTAATAATAACAATAATAAAATACACCGACATAGCATACGACCTCCAGAAGCAATGGAGGCAGGACTGAGTATGTGTTGTACCCATCGTCCAGTCCGCCACTGGTCTGGTGCCTCACACATTGCATAACAGCCTCAGCACACTAAGACTTCATAAAAATACTTATGCACAACTCCTGAAGGATGTGAGAAGGAAACCCAGTAAAGACAAAATGGCGGGTCAAGGAACAAAGCACATATTGCCAAGTGTTTTAAAAAAAATTAACACTAACTATGCGTGTTGTGTTAAGTAATACAGCCTTCTGGAGTTGTGCATAAGTGTTTTTGTGAAGTCATAGTGTGCTAAGGCTGTGGTGCAATGTGTGAGGCACCAGACCAGTGGCGGACAGGAAGATAGGTACAACACGTACTCGATCCTGCCTCCATCGCGTCTGGCGCTAGTATATTTACTGATCTTGTCTGCGTGAGTTTTCTGCATGTTCTTGCTGACAGGCACTGCAATATCAATGAGATAGGTCTGTTTGTTGACCTTATCAACAAGTATGATGTCAGGTCTATTGTGATGTATGGTTTTGTCTGTGTGAATGGGGCGGTCCCAGTACAACTTATATGAGGTTTTTTTTTCTAATATGGTTTGCGGTATGTACTTGTAGTACGGGACCGTATTCTTAATAAGAGAGTCTGCTAGCTGTTGATGAACGATCGATGCTACCTGATTGTGTCGGTGGAGGTTGTCTGTTTGAGAGAGAAGGGGACAGCCTGATATTATGTGGTCGATCGTCTCATGCGTAGTGTGGCATTTCCTGCATTTGTCGTCATGTGTGTTTGCATCGTGTAGAATGTGTTTCTTGTAGTTGTGTGTGGGGATGACTTGGTCCTGTATCGCGATCATGAACCCTTCGGTCTCCCCAAACAGCTCACCACTCGTCAGCCATCTGTTCGACGCTTCCATGTTGACATGAGACTGGCTTATTATTATTAATATTGTTATTATTATTAATATTGTTATTATTATTATATCGAAAAAGTTTCAAACCATGGGATTCCCCAGCTAAGACAATATGGCGGGTCAAGGACCAAAGCACATATTGCCAAGTGTATTAATAAAAATAAAAAAAAAAAAAATTTGGAAGAATAGTTAGGGATGTGTGCTTGTGTCCATAAATTTCCGAACTATGCGTGTTGTGTTGAGTACTACAGCCTTCTGGAGTTGTGCATAAGTGTTTTTATGAAGTCCTAGTGTGCTGAGGCTGTGATGCAATGTGTGAGGCACCAGACCAGTAGCGGACAGGATGATGGGTACAACACGTACTCGGTCCTGCCTCCACTGCTTCTGGAGCTCGTGTGCTAGGTCTGTGTATTTACTTATCTTGTCAGCGTGAGTTTTCTGCATGTTCTTGCTGATGGGAACTGCAATATCAATGAGATAGGTCTGTTTGTTGACCTTATCAACAAGTGTAATGTCAGGTCTGTTGTGATGTATAGTTTTGTCTGTGTGAATGGGACGGTCCCAGTACAGCTTATGTGAGGGTGACTCTAGTACGCTTTGTGGTGTGTACTTGTAGTATGGGACCGTGTTCTTAATAAGTGAGTGTTTGTGTGCTAGCTGTTGATGAACGATCGATGCTACCTGATTGTGTCGGTGGAGGTAGTCTGTTTGGGACAGAAGGGGACAGCCAGATATTATGTGGTCGATCGTCTCATGTGTAGTGTGGCATTTCCTGCATCTGTCGTCGTGTGTGTTTGCGTCGTGTAGAATGTGTTTCTTGTAGTTGAGTGTGGGAATGACTTGGTCCTGTATCGCGATCATGAACCCTTCGGTCTCCCCAAACAGCTCACCACTCATCAGCCATCTGTTCGACGCTTCCATGTCGACATGAGGTTGGCTGAGTTCGTGGCGATGTCTGCCATGGAGTTCCTTACGAGCCCATGATTCACGCAACTGCTGTGTGTGGGTGTCGGGAGTGGTGAGTGTTAGAGAAGAGTTTGCGAGGTCCAAGGGTGTGAAGTGTGTGTCAGCCTTGACAATGGCTGAGTGGAGTGAGGAGTGTTGTGCTCTTTGTTGGAAGTGTTCCCTAAGTGTGTGTACTTGTTTTTCGTGTAGGGTGATGAGATTGATGAGTCCTCGGCCTCCCTCCTTGCGGGGAAGAGTCATTCTTTCCGTAGTGGACTTGGGGTGGTGCATGTTGTGTTTCGTGAATGTAGTGCGTGTTGTGCGTTGTAGTGCTTCGAGTTCAGTGTTTGTCCATGAAATTATGCCGAACGAATATGTTAGTGTGGGGACGGCAAAAGTGTTAATGGCTTTAATTTTATTTCTGGCATTGAGTTGTGTTTTGAGGATGTTGTGAACGCGAGCACAGTATGTTTTCTTGAGTGCGTTTCTGATGTTTGCGTTGTCAATGACGCGCGCTTGCTTGAAGCCCAGGTACCTGTAGGTCTCTCCCTCTTCCATGGATTGGATGGCCAACCCATGGTCCAGTTCAAATCCCTCCAAATTCGTAGTCTTCCCGCGTGTTATATGTAGCTTGCGGCATTTGTCGATTCCAAATTCCATCCCAATGTCTTTGGTGAACTGTGTTGTGACTTGTAGTAAATTAGTAAGTTGTGCACTGTTTGTGGCGTAGAGTTAAATATCATCCATGTAGAGTAAGTGTGTGATTTTGTATGGTGTCAGAGTGCCTGAGGTAAGCTTATAACCGTGTTTTGTGTTGTCTAGCATGTGGCTTAATGGATTCAAGGCGAGGCAGAACCAAAGAGGACTCAAGGAATCTCCCTGGAAAATACCTCTCCTTATGGGAATGGGGACTGTAGTGATGGAGGTGTTGGAGGTGCGTAGGTGTAGTGTTGTGTTCCAACTCTTCATCGTGGCATCCAAGAATGCCGTGATCTTGGGGTGTACTTTGTAGAGTTGAAGAGTGTGCAAAAGCCAGGAATGGGGGACTGAGTCAAATGCCTTCTTGTAGTCGATGTACGCGATGTGTTGGTTCCTAATCTTCGCGCGCGCCTGGCGCAGGATTACAGAGTCAATAAGGAGTTGCTCCTTACAACCCTGGGAATTCCTGCGACAGCCCTTCTGATGTTCGGAAAGAATGTTTTGTGTCTCGATGTGTGTGTAAATTTTGTCTGTAAGGCAGGAGGTGAGGAGTTTGTAAAGTGTGGGGAGGCAAGTGATTGGACGGTAATTTGCAGGATGTGCTGTTTCAGTGTTCTTGCTCTGTAGGTAAGTGATACCCTGTGTGAGGAAAAGAGGCATATGTTCTGGTTGTTGGATTATGTCAGTGAGTGCAACAGCTAGCTTCCCATGCAGGGACGTGAACCTCTTGATCCAGAAGTTCTGAACGCCGTCTGCACCAGGAACCTTCCAGTTGTGTGCATGTTTTAGTGCTGTCTGTATATCTGCGAGAGTAATATCATGGAAGGGCATGAAGGGTAAGTGTTCTGCGAGTTGTTCTTCATCTGTGATCCATGGTGCTTTGTCATTGTGGGGGATGGGGTTGGACCACAGAGACGACCAGTATTCATGCCTCGCTGGTGGGTGTGTTTGTGTTGGGTGCAGTGGAGGGAGATGAAAGGGATCTGTAGAATTTTTTCTCATTGTATTGGGAAGTATTGTTCTGTTGTTTGCGCAGAGTGCACTGTTTGTATCTTTGTAATCTTTTTGCAAGTGCACTGAGTTTTTGTTTTAGTGTGTCGAGATGTTCCTGAACCTGGTTATGATGGTTTGAGTGTGAAGGGCGAGTGTTTATGTGCTTGAATATGTGCTTGCTTATTATTATTATTATTATTATTATTATTATTAATAATAATTTTTTCCAGACTTAAGGGCTAGACGCACTACTCCGTCTTCCATTATGTTTCCGTAACGTAATTGCTTAAGTGACGTAGTTATGTCTTCAGGGTCAGAAGAATGGAGAACAATTACGTGAAATAAAAATCACATTTGACCATACATTTCTATTAATCTATACTCAAAAATTTACCATCCTAAAAATTTCAGGTAATTGTTCCCCATTCTTGTGACCCTACTTAAGACTTAACAACGTCACTTAAGCAATTACGTTACGGAAACATAACTGAAGACGGAGTAGTGCGTATAACTCTTTACTATGAGTTCAAAACATGTATGTAGGTGCTGCCTTAATTTATATTTTAATTTAATGATATTACTCCAACAGTTGATATAAATTTAATTAAACATAAATTTTTAATACCAATTTAACATTTTTGAAAAATAGTAATATATTTTTTTTTTATTTATGCAGATTTCTACATTGATTTTTTTTTTTTTTTTGTATTTTTCAGAATTAAAATCAAATTAAATTTTTATTTACAATTGAGAACTTGTTCAATGTAGTTACTACGATACTGAAAATTCCAATAATGATCAAAATTTTGATCAAACCGTTGAATAATTTCTCACTTGTCAATAATAGTTTAATTTGATTTAATTTGACATGAGGCTGGCTGAGGTCGTGGCGATGTCTGCCATGAAGTTCCTTATGAGCCCATGATTCACGCAGCTGCTGAGTGTGCGTGTTAGGGGTGGTGAGTGTTAGAGAACGGTTTTCGAGGTCCAGGGGTGTGAGGTGCGTGTCAGCCTTGACAATGGCTGAATGGAGTGAGGAGTGTTGTGCTCTTTGGTGGAAGTGTTCCCTAAGTGTGTGTACTTGTTTTTCGTGTAGGGTGATGAGGTTGATGAGTCCTCGGCCTCCCTCCTTGCGGGGAAGTCATCCTTTCCGTAGCGGATTTGGGATGGTGCATGTTGTGTTTCGTGAATGTAGTGCGTGTTGTGCATTGTACTGCTTCGAGTTCAGTGTTTGTTCATGGAATTATGCCAAACGAATATGTTAGTGTGGGGACGGCAAAAGTGTTAATGGCTTTAATTTTATTTCTGGCGTTGAGTTGTTTTATGAGGATGTTGTGAACGCGAGCATGGTATGTGTTCTTGAGTGCGTTTTTGATGTTTGCGTTGTCAATGACGCGCGCTTGCTGGAAGCCCAGATACTTGTAGGTCTCTCCCTCTTCCATGGATTGGATGGCCAACCCATGGTCCAGTTCAAAACCCTCCAAATTCGAAGTCTTCCCGTGTGTGATATGTAGCTTGCAGCATTTGTCGATTCCAAATTTTATCCCAATGTCTTTGGTGAACTGTGTTGTGACTTGTAGTAAATTAGAAAGTTGTGCGTTGTTTGTGGCGTACATTTTAATACCATCCATGTAGACTAAGTGTGTGATTTTGTATGGTATTAGAGTGCCTGAAGTAAGCCTATAACCGTATTTTGTGTTATCTAGTATGTGGCTCACTGGATTCAAGGCGAAGCAGAAACTTACGGAGTCTCACTGGAAAATACCTCTTCTTATGGGAATGGAGACTGTAGTGTTGGAGGTGCATAGATGTAATGTTGTGTTCCAACTCTTCATCGTGGCGGTCCGCCCCGGGCCCCCACCTGGGAGGGGCCCCCATTAGCCAGCCTAGGGGGCACCATCAAGCAGCTTATTTCCTTTTTTTTGGTTGTAAAAGCAAGACTAGGGGGCCCCCTCCACACAAGATTTCCTTTTTTTTTTGGTTGTAAAAGCAAGACTAGGGGGCCCCCTCCACAAAAGATTTCCGTTTTTTTTTGGTTGTAAAAGCAAGTCTAGGGGCCCCATCTACAACTCCCACCCCGGGCCCCCAAAGGCGTTGGTACGCCACTGTCTGTAGGTATGTGACACCCTGTGTGAGGAAACGAGGCATATGTTCTGGGTGTTGGATTATGTCAGTGAGTGCAAGAGCTAGCTTCCCATGCAGGGACGTGAACCTCTTGATCCAGAAGTTCTGAACGTCGTCTGCACCATGAGCCTTGCAGTTGTGTGCATGTTTTAGTGCTGTCTCTATGTCTGCGAGAGTAATAGCATGGAAGGGCATGAAGGGTAAGTGTTTTGTGAGTTGTTGTTCCTCTGTGATCCATGGTACTTTGTCATTGTGGGGGATCGGGTTTGACCACAAAGACGACCAGTATTCATGTAATGCCTCGCTATGGGAGTATTTGTGTTTGGTGTAGTAGAAGGAGGTGTAAGGGATCTGTAGAATTTTTTTCTCATTGTATTGAAAAGTATTGTTCTGTTGTTTGCGCAGAGTGCACTGTTTGTATCTTTGTATTCTTTTTGCAAGTGCACACAGTTTTTGTTTTAGTGTGTCGAGATATTCCTGAACCTGGTTATGATGATTTGATTGTGAAGGGCGAGTATTTATGTGCTTGAATATCTTCCTAAGCTGGGACATAAGGTTCTTTGTTTTGTTTCCTGCACAGTATTGTGAGATTCTGGCTATGTCTCCTCTAAGGTCGCTGATGCGGCCATCAAGGCGACTTCTCCAAGGGCGATATATTCTTGTGACCGTGCAATGGAAGGTATGTGGTGTTGTTTGATTTCAAGTGCCCGAATGGTTCCCTGTGCCGTGCAGTTGAGTGTTGTGTGTATGTCTTCTAATGTTTGGATATTGTCAAAGTGTTGTGGGATAGTGTGTGTGTTGAGGTGGTATATGACTGTGGATAGTTGTTTTGATGTGTTTACTTTGGGGAGTGGCGGCCTGAGTGTGGGGTCTGTGCCTGTGTATTGTGCTAGTGCAGTCTAGAAATTATCATGTGCAGCTTATAATATGTCGTTAGTTGTATTGTTGGGGCATGTGTAGTGAGGGGTAGAGATTGCTTCTGTGTTTGCCATAAAGGTAGTGTATTCTGGTGGGATAGGGTGTTGTGTGCTGTGATTAGATTCAGTGACTTCTTCCCTAATTTATGAAAGTATGCATGGAGGAATAAGATTGTTTACTACTATGGAACGTCGCTGATCCGCTACCCGCTGTTCGCTAAGCCCTAACGATGGATAACGTGTGGTGAATGCATGGTGTAGTGTCTGTCTGTATCCTGTGAGTTGAGTCCCTAACTGTGTAACAGTGTAGAAGTCGCGCATAAGATCCTGGTTCATCTGTGGTGACCATCGGATGCGCTGGCGTGGTTTCCCAGTCTTGGTGGTCGCCTGGACACAGACGAAACACTTCCGACCGTTCGGGCTGGATGGTGTTTCTTGGGCATTGTGGCAGCCATACTACAGAATGGGGTGTCACTTTCTCCACCACCACCTGCGGGAGACAATAGTATATTTTTTCGAACGGAGGCTTCTGCCTAACCCCCGAATGTGGGTGATTTTATCCTGCGCCACAACCGATGCAACATGACCAATTTTAGAACAAGATCTCATCATAGATGGTTGGACCCTTTAGCCTACTACTAAAGCTACTGTAGTTCCCGCTCCCACCGCGAGGAGGTAGAGTCCGTGGGGGCTTATTATTATTATTTATTTATTTAAACGATTTGTTTTATCTGTATTTTTTCTATTTATTTACTTTTTTTTTTACATTGACTTTTCTTATCAGATCAATTTTGAGGTGAATTACTATTATTCTGTTTAATTCCAGTTTGAATTGATCTGATAAGAAAAGTCTTTTTTTTTTTTTTGTTCAAATGAATTTAAGTTTTTATTCTAAGATACAATACCTAGTTTTTATATAAATATTCTTAACACATCTCCTTTATGTAAGCAATAATATCTCCTACATGCTTTTGCAATCGGTAATGCTACTTAGAAATCAATCTTGCGACGCTATTTACATCAGACGTATATTTGAAAGCTCTATTCAGAATTTTACGAAAGCTTAACTTCAGCTCGCAAGCGTTCTTAAATATGAAATTCTTATTACACCATAGAAAGATTTTACCATCAAGAAAAAAAAAAGGATTTTTTTTTTTTTTTTTTACAATAGAAAATATGTTGAAACAACAATATTATGAACGAGTATTTATATCTTTGATGGATGAAAACGAATTCCTTCTATTGTAAAAGTACTGATAGGAAAGAAATATATTACTCATTAAAATTTATCAGGTTGATGGTTTTAACTGAAGCTGGTCCTCCTAACTCATCTTTTGGTTGCTCCAATATTTATCAATTATGGACAGAAATGTAAGCGAATCTCTTAATTATAATTAGGCCTAATAAGTTTCACAATTCATGCAAAAGAGCAATGATTAGAAAACGTTAATTTATTAAAAAGTATCGACTGCCCTGAATTTAAGAAAAGTAAGCAAATAAAGAAATAAATACAGGAATAAATAACAGGTAAATCATTGACCTTTTGAATCACCAAATTGGCTTTACTAGAATGCTGTCTGCTTAAAATGATTTGATAATCAGAACAAGATCATTCCACAAAATATCACGAAAAGATTCCTGATATTTCGATCCGATTTAAAAATTGCAGAATATTTATACAGTAAAACCTCGTTAAGTCGTCACTCAACATTTTGACGACTTAGGCGGAGTGGGCATTTTTAAAAAAAAAAAAACAACAAAAAAATACTGAAATACAGTATTTTCATGAATTGCTGTAAGATTCGGTGAGAAAAACGAGATTTTCAGAAATCAATACATGCAATTAAATGAGTGGAAAATAAAAAAACAAAAAACAAAAAAAAAAACACTTTTTATTATTACTACATTTTAATCGTTTTAAAAGAAAGGCAATGTCTGTCTTTGAAACGTTTCAACCATTGCTGCCGCTGAAATCTTCAATGTTCAACTCCTTAGCAATTTCCATGGCTTTTTCTTTGAGAATCCCGGCAGAAATCGGCACATTTTGCGATCTAGCATGTTTTAGCCATCGAACTAAAACCTCCTCGATCTCGTCAAACTTCGATTTCCTCATTCTCTTTCTTTTGTCTTTGCAGTCAGCTTCTTCAATTACTTGTTTCGATGAAAGAATATCGTTTAATGTAATCCTGGGAATATGGTGTTCTTTAGCAAAAGCTGTTTTCGAAAACATTTGATTTTTCAAAAAGTGCATTTAAGTCTTTTTTTTCTTTAAAAGATAACGAGGTAAGTTTTTCGTTTCCCTGGCATGTTAAAAACGTAATCGACCACGAAATTGCAAGAGAAAAAATAGCCCTTATAGCGGAGTTTATTCGCTATGAAATGAAGTCACACTCAGGAGCGGTCAAGAAAAACGACTACACAGTCGCAGCGAGAAGTGTGCTTTGAATGATTAGCAGCGAGATTCCAAGAACCCAATACCCCTGAAGGGGTAGGAAAGGAATAAAGGTACAGGCGTGGTCGAAAATTCCCCTTAAAGGCTTGGCTTTCTTAAAGTGAAGGGGTGGGGCTGAAAAGACAACATGATGGCATGCAAAATGGAGAAGATAGATACTTTTGGCCATTTTTGAGGGTGACGAGTTATCCGGAGTAGAATTAAATTTGGTAAAGGAGGGTTATTTTACATTATTGTGTATGAGATCTTTCGGGACCAAAGAAAATGACGACTTAAACGGAGTGACGACTTAACGAGGTTTTACTGTAGTTTCATTGGAAATAGGATGGAAAATAACGTAATATCAGTTGCAAATGAGTGCATAAATGATTAGTATAACTTTTTGAATTCATTGAAATATTTAATAAATAACGGTAAATTATTAGATAAGTACCGTACTTTCTGCCGGATAGCAGATGTGATTGTGTAATAAGGAAAATTGATGTGAGTTAAAAAAATTTTGACATGAGTGAAATTATCGACATTTTTATCAAATTCATAATCACTATTTGACATTGAGAAATTATGAGATAAAGTCTATTGTTTTATTTAAAGATAATATTATAAACTGACGAGAGAGTTTATTTCATTGTTCCTATGATTTTTTTAGACATTTTAAATTCATTGAAAATTTCATTTCACGTCTCAGATTTGAGAAATCTGTGATTAAAGCCATAATCATGAAGTTTATGGTTTCAATAAATCAGCTTTATTTAATAATAACAATTTAACTTCCTAAAAATTTAAAACAAGTCTTGAAGAAATGATCATCTATGAAAACTGTCAAACATAAGTTCCTCTACAATATTTATCTATATAAGAGAAAAGTTGATTTTTTTTCTATCTGCTACTCCTCCGAAACCTAAGACACAGAAATACAAATAAGGTGTCAAATGTTAGGTAGTATATTAAGGATGCGCACATTTTAATTTTTATCTACTTGGGTCAACTGGAAATCTCGGGGTCTACGAGATGCTCACATTTTCATCGAAAATTTTCCCGTCACGTGACTTGCGATCAACATAAGGTCTCTGAGACGCGCTCGCGGGTTGTGAGAAAGCGGTCGCGGTGGTGAGAAAATTATCTCAGAATCTAAGATCACGTGATCCCAGTTTTGCTAGTGAGTTCAATTAATAATATTATAATTATTTAAACTTTCGTGTATGTTTACCTTACTGAAACATTAAGATTTACATTAAACTGTAGTCCATGACGGCTCTAGGATTCACTCAGCCCTCTATAAATTGGGGACTGCGATTCTTTCCCGGGAATTAAAGAAGACCAGTCAACTATAGTCCACAAAAATGCCTTGAGAGTTCAATTACAATTGATAAACAATATCATTGCCATCCAGAGAACAATTTAATCCCTTTACATTTATTATCTTTTTATGCATCAGTTTAAAATAAAATAAAAAAAGTCAGAATGTGAAATATGCCTGTTATTTAAAAATATGTTTTTAGTGGCTTAATCAAGGTATCTTAGTAAGAACTTTTTTATTCCAGGAAGTTAAACTTAAATTAAAGATTCCCATATACAGGTCCTTGGGGTGGCTGGAGGGAAGGCTCCAGCTTTTTCTTGACCGAACGGGACGAAGTTGGGGTCGGGAGGTCAGTCCGACGCCAGCCCGCCTTTAACTCCGGGAAAGAAACCCGGTACCTATATTACAAAGGAGTAGGACCCGTTTGGAGGAGAAAGGAGCGTGAACCGCCAACACCCCCTGAAAGGTCTACAGGAGGTGCTGGAACCGCCCTCCGCCGAGGCAGGGGATCGAACCCACTTCCTCTAACCCCGCAGCCAAGCGCCCTTACCCACTGGGCTACCGGGCTCACCAGTTGAACTTAAATGGTAAAATTGGTAAAACTCTCAAAGATCCCTATTAATTTCCTATGTACTGATCGTGGAAGCCAAAGCCGTCATTAAACTTTTTAGCGCTTGATAAATCCCGATAATTTAATTATTTAGCTTAGAAAGCTAAAACCTTAACAGCATACAAGTATTTCTGTTAATTTTGGTACAAATTGTTCGCACAGCTTTGGAATAAAACCTCCATTACCTGACTTACAATAAATAAATAACTATTTGTCAAGACAAGTCGAAAGTTTACTGATTGGTTACCATCCATTTATCGCATGGATGGTAAGGGATTTATTGTTATAAAATCCCATTCATTAAATGGCTCACTCATATCTCATGATAAACCATATAAACAAATATATTCGGTTCTTACTATATGATTATTTGAAAGCTGTAATTTTCTTGTTCTTTGATAAGGTCACTGTTTATAATATTTAAATGCTTTTCTATTGATTATTACCATTCTGAACTGTGATTGGCTGCTGAATACATAAATAGCTGCCCTGCAATCCTGTTATTGATTAGTTTTAAAAGAAAAATTCATGAATACTTTGAATCATTTGAAGCTGTTTTGTTTGCTTTTAATGCAGCTTAATATATATTAGTAATATAGTCTTTAATAATTCCCTTCAGAATTCGTTACTCCTCTAGAATCATCCATCATAAAAAAATCGTTATTCGTAGTCTCTGTTGGTTACTCAGAAAAAAAATATTCTCCTTCTTCTTGAAATATTTTAAAATACCTAAGACGAAGTAAGTATTATTAAACTAATAGTTAAATGTAATTAATTAGAATTCGTTTGGTCGTTCCGGCAAGGCCGAGTGGTCTGAGCGGCGATCTGGCAAGAGGCCGATGCGTCGGAATCTGGATTCGAATCCCTGCGCGGGGCTTGGGAGGTTTCTTTCTTCTTCAGTATTTGTTTCTCTTCATAGAAGTCTGACTTTCACCTTAGGGCGCTTCCTGGATAATAATATCTAAAATATTGCAGTTTACTGCAATTGTGTTTGTTCTTCAGTTTGTAATACGAGTGAGCAACGAATAATATATTATTATTTATTTTAATTTATTATTAAAAAACATAGTCCTCTTAGGATTACAAAAATAATAATAATAATATTTTTTTTTTGCCGTGCTGGCGTGGCCGTGCGGTCTAGACGGCGGTCTGCCGTTGTGGCCAGTTCCCGGGTTCGAATCCCGGTAGTGGCATGGATGTTTCTTTCGTCTTCTGTGTTTCGTCCGTTTCCCCCCTGGGACTCACTCTCTCAGGTGTATCTCGACGAGAAAGTGCATTCTTTCTCGTCTCTGATTTCCTAGCCTTGTTCTGACGTTGTCAGGAGGGGCTAGCGCATGGTCCGTTCGGGCCCATTCGAGAACAAAAAAAAAAATAATTTCTTAATTATTTAAATTTACAGTACAGTCCCGCTAGGGAGAAAAATCTCAAACGGGTTCTGGAGTTAGTAAATTTTATATAATATTATGATAATAATAAAATTTTTATCAGAGACAAAAAAAAGAATATTAATTATAACAGAAAATCATAATTTTAAATATAATAAAATACATAATATGATATAATATAATATATAATAAATAAAATGTCATTAATAGTTTAGATATATTTCAGAAAATTTGTAAAAAGGCTATTAGTTATTATTATAATTTATATAACAAAAATCTTTCTGTAGTTTTAATTACCTATACACAAGAATATCATTAATCTAATTACGTTATTTACAATTATTTGCAATTTATAAAACTTCCGTTTTTATCCTTATTTACATTTCTAAATATTCAACAACTTAATAAATACATTTGTATAAGAGACAGTATTTAAAAATTTCAGTTTTTTGTAATTATACAGTTTAAGAACAATTAGGCCAAAGAATTGTTAAACATCAACATAATAATGTTTGAACTTTATGCAAATGTTAAAATATTCATTTTATATATATGTCAATATCTAACAATGTATTATGTAAATATCTACAAAAAATATTCATAAGTATCCCTAGAAATTTTATATCTTAATATTTACAAATAAAAGTAAAGATTTAAGTAATTTTTGTAAAGTTTTGAAAAATTGTTTACATTTTAATTAACAGTAATTTTTATCATACGAAGAATACAACATTTTTAATACAAAATATGCAATGAGAAAATTGTTATATACATATATTCTTAAAAATTTTCAATCAACCATTTTTTATTTTTTTTTTTACAATTGAAATATGTTTACTGTTTTTAAATAAATTTATATGTAAATTACTAATACAAAGTTTTCAATTTTATAATTAACATTTCTAATTCCCTAACTCTTATTAATATAAGGATACGTTAATTTTATATTACTTTCAGATCTTAAGTTATAGTTTTGTATATTATTTTTTATTGCCAATATATAATACAAAAATTTCAAAATAATATTATAATATAATTTTTGTTTGGAAGTAAAATATCATATTTATTGAACATATAGTTTCTTTTTAGTTTGTCCTTCCAATTTTTTTTAGTGAATATAAGTTTTAAAATTTTAATTTGAAAAATTTTTAAACTGTTTAAAATTTACATCATTTGTATTTGCCCATATAAAAATAAAACTGTGGGCAAAATAAAACTGGCCCACAAAAAAAAAATTGAAGTAAACCAAAACAATGGAAGTAATTGTTGTGCTGGGCAGTTCTTCCTGTTCATTAACAAGGATCAGTCCTATTGTCAATATGTGAAATATATCTGTACATTTAGTTTCCGGGCCAGTTTTATTTTGCCCACACTATATTAATACTAGAATTTAACAAGGAATCAAACAAACCATAATAAATAAGTATTTGTCTTTAAAGGTAAAATATTTTTAATGTAATAAAAATATATATATATTGTTGAATTTAATTTCTTATATCGCTGAATTTAATTTCTCAATAATAATAATAATAATAATAATAATAATAATAATAATAATAATAAACCTAGAGGGAATTGAACTTGAAAATGGCTGTAGCATGAAATCATTATCAAATAATGAAAGTTACAAATATCTAGGAATTTTAAAAGCAGATAAAAGACTGAATGGAAAGATTAAAGATCTGACTCAAAGGAGTGCGAAAGTATTAAAATCAAAGTTAAAGGTGGGGAAATACGATGAGAGCCATTAATACTTGGGCAATTCCAGTAATTAAATACACAGCTCGAATACTTGATTGGACCCAGCTGCAATTAGAAAAACTCGGAAACTAATGAATATGTATCATGAGTTGCATCCAAAAAGTAATATAGACAGATTATATTTACCCTGGAAAATTGAAGGCATAGGTTTACTACAGGTTCAACAGATTGTTGAAGAAGAATAAAAGAGGCTTGAATGATTACGTCAACAAAAGCAGGGAAAAACTACTGAAGGCTGTAAAAACTGAGCACATTTTAAAAACAACAGAAACAAAACAAGAAAATGAAATTTGATGGTAGATTAAACATGGTTGCAAAAATAAACCACTACGTGGACAACATCTGAAAAACATCGAAGGAAAAAGTGACAGCAACTGAACGTGGTTGCAGCTGGGTACCATAAAGAAAGAAACAGAAGGTTTAACTTTTTGCTGCTCAAGAGCAGGCATTGCAAACAAACGTTATGAAAGGTAAAAGCCAGAATATCAGTGAAAATCCTAAATGCCGACTTTGAAAAAGATGAAACTCTTTCCCATTTACTATGAGTATGTAGCAAGAAAGAACAGACGGATTATAAGACCAGACATGACAGGGATGCAAAGTTAATCCATTGGTCATTGTGCAAAAAAGTACAATTGCCAGCATCAAAGAACTCATAGGAACATAACGTTGAGAAGGTTTCGGAAAACGAACAAGTCAAGATTTTTGTGGGATTTTAGAATTCAAACGGATCGACAACTCGAACATAAAACACCAGATATAACGGTGATAGAAAACAGAAACTTTTCAATCATTGATATAGGTGGATGGTCATTGATATAGGTAAGCACTTTTTAGTGTTTACTGGAGGCGCCAATCATATAAACCTATCCAGAGAAACCAATGTTAAAAACACCAACTTCTCAGTCAAATTTTCCCTTTATTTCTTAAATATCATCAATAAATAAATTAAATGCTTTTATTCTACAAACATCATATCTATTTGAATGATTTCTTTCTTTTCAACAAAGCAGTAGTATAGCAAAATAAATTATTTATTTTTAGGCATGAAAACGCCGATCAGATGATTCATTGAACACAATAAAATCTAAAGAAATTTTTTTTTTTATTTTAATTATATTTCTTTTTTATTACAAATCTAAAGTCTTATTTAATTAATATTTTAAGTTCTGCATTTTAAAATATTAAAAGTATTAAAAAAGGAAGAAAATTATTATTATTATTATTTCAGATAATTGTTAATGTCTTCATTACAAAATAATTTGATTTTAACGAAATTATTAAAAGAAGCTCTGTTAGTGTTAGTTGAAAGTCTGTGTGTACATTTTTGAAAGGATTCTGTTATTATTTCGATAAAGAGATTAAAAAAAAAAATAGTCCTTTCTTCGGATATAACAATACATAATGATGATATGATGTAGATATCAATGAAGATATGATACCACAATATTTTTCAATGAGAATTTCAGAAGCTAAAGAAAAAGAGCAGGGAGTGAAAGAAGTTATTTATTTCCAGAAATCAAATTAATAAATAAAGATATCATCAACTTTTCAAAATATATTTCATGAAAAAAACGAATTTTCGGAAAAACATTTCTTTTTTCCTTTTTCAAGTTTGTTATCATTAACAATAAATATCGAGATGTTACATTTCATAGATACTTCCTAGACATAGTAGGAAGCAACGTTATTTAACCATTATTATACTACAATCCATGATCATTATCTTGACAAAAGTATTTCTACAATTGTTTAAGCTCTTCAATTTTTGCTGTTTTTTTGTTATTGATACATTTCTTTACCATGCCTTTAGCTAAATTTATTAATACATTATCTACTTCTAATCCGTCATTCCTATTAAAATTACTATTTTTAGTATTTCTTATTACCATGCTTTCCATTATTTTCCTTGTTTTAGTATATTTTCCAAAAATAATATTTTAATTTCATCACTAATGTTGTGATGAAGTTTACAGCAATGATCCGCTACATCTGACCTTTCCCCTTGTTTGTTTTTAATGCAGTAAATGTGTTCTAAGGCACGTTCTCTGACCGTCCTTTTACTTTCCCCAATACAAAATGTACTGCAATTCAAACATTCTAATTTGTAAATTAGATCCATATTTCTAGTGTTTTCATTCTCATTCAATTTATGACATAGTATATTTTTTAATTTATTTTCAATTCAAACATTCTAATTTGTAAATTAGATCCACATTTCTAGTGTTTTCATTCTCATTCAATTTATGACATAGTATATTTTTTAATTTATTATTATATTCAAATGTTACATTGCCATCATATTTTCTGCAAATCCTTTTCAAATCCAAACTCCTTTTATTCAAATAAGGTATTATTATTCTTTCTTTATTATTGTACTGGTTCATATCTTTAATTTTGAGCTTCTCATATTCTCTTCTATCCAGTTTATTTATATAGTTTTCAACTATATTCTTTTTTATATGATAGCTATGACCTGAAGTAAAATTTATTGTGTGGTCACTGTGACTCTTTTTTATAATGCTTCAACTCTCTGTTTCATTTTATTTATTTATTTTCATTATTCAAGTTTCTCCTTTTTTCGTAATAAAATCGAATAGAAATATAAACTTACATTCAGGCTAAATACGACTATTTTTTTTTCATTAATAGATAATACTCAGATATACATTGGTTAAATTTTTAAGGTATTAAAAATAATCTACAAATAAAACTTTTTAATTGTTTATTATAATATTATTATGTAAGCTTCCTTTGTAACTTCGTCCTACCTTTCATAAAATTATTTTGTATTTACAAATAATAATAATAATAATAATTTCCTTCATTTTTTAATACTTTTAAATATTTTGAAAGTTTTAAAGTAGGATGCAGAACTTATAATATTAATTAAAAGCTATAGAAAAATAAGAGTTTAGATTTATATTAATAAAAGAAATATAATTACAGAAAAAAATACTTTTATTTAGATTTGATAGTGTTCAATGAATCAATGAAACCATTTATAATTAATTTTCATAAACAGCAAATATCTTACATTATCTTTTTTTTCATATAAAAATATTTAAAAGTTGTTTAAGTTAAATAATAATAATAATAATAATAATAATAATAATAATAATAATAATAATAATACAGTTGCTCCAGAAGTAGTGGAGGCAGTACCGAGTACGTGTTGTACCCATCGTCTTGTCCGCCACTGGTCTGGTGCCTCACACATTGCACCACAACCTCAGCACACTAGGACTTCACAAAAACACTTATGCACAACTCCAGAAGGCTGTGGTACTCAACACAACACTCATAGTTATGAAATTTATGGACACAACCACACATCCCCAATCATTCTTGCACACGTCTTTACACTTGGCAATATGTGCTTTGGTCCTTAACCCGCCATATTGTCTTTGCTGGGAAAACCCAAGTTTTGAAACTTTTACATAATAATAATAATAACAAATATACATATACACTGTATAACAATAATATACATATATTATTATTATTAATTAAACAACATAGATCAATTAATAGATCTTGCAATACTGAAAGAACATTTGAATTGAAAATCTTAATCATCAGTGTCGTTGGGATGTTGTTCAAATATTGCCAAAAGATAATCGATTTAGGTTGACAATAAAGGAAGCTTTTTTAATAAATAAATTTAGAAGTTGTTTATTTAGCTAAAACCTTGAACTGCCTGTACTTACAGATTTGTTAATTTTTAAAATATTGTAATTTATTAAGGATAACTTGTCACATTTAATGTTTTATCTTTCGTGTTTTTGCATTCTCGTAGATTCCTTGCATTTGTAATTTATTTTTTAGCTGTTCTTTGATAATGAAAACATGTAAGAACTTTTTCATTTATTTTCATATTAAATGATAAAAAAACCCAGTTAGTATGTCTCATTGAAACTAAATGTGGGTTCCTCTTCTTATTTTAACACTGTTATCAAATTATTATGACCATAAATGTAATAGCGGTACTGCCTCCTTACGGGACCAGTTTTACAACACTAGGCTACAAGTCGAGGCATGGACTCCGAAGAGATTCCGAAATATCTGAGATTTCGGCTAGTTGGCGATATGTAATACCAGTTGGCAGTCCTTCCCATGGCCGGGGAGGGGGGACTAGTTGCAGTCTTTGATGGATGCATCCAAACGGCGAACCCTTCTGTTCATATGATCCCAAAAGTGCTCAATGGGATTTAAATTCAGCGAACAAGAAGGCCAGTTAATGAAGTGAAATTCATCCTCATGTTTGACGAACTATTCGCGCACAACCCGAGCATCATAATATGGTGCAATCAAAATACATTGTCGTCTCTTCAAAAGATCTTTGCCGTTAAATGCATTTGATCTGTAGCCTGCTGCAAGACACTCCTCTACCCCTATTAGAGGGTTCAAACTATGCCACGAGAACTTTCCTCATACTATGACTGGCCCACTGTCGGCCGTCTGCATGAGACTGTGGTGTCGCACCAAAACGTTTTGTGAAGGTCCTTCTGATCAGTGGCGGCTCGCGTATAGGCACTGTGGAACTGCAGCACCCCCTATTTCCATTTGATATTATCGATAACATTTAATATAATGAGTCCTTTTTTCTTTAATTCTTTCTTTATACTTGTACAATATATAATCCTATAATATCGCCATAGGGGATATGACGTGGGCTATTTCGTGGGATTATTCAGTGGATTTTAATAATTTGATTGCACACTGTAGAGTTCGAAAATATACTGCTGGTAAAAGAGAATTACTTTTTTATTCAGTCAAGTCAGGTTATATGTACTGTATTTAAATTCGAAACCTACGAACAATTATGCATAAACCAGAATTTTCCGTTCAATTGAATACGGTAAAATTTCTACCGTATTCAATTGAACGATAACCTAAATGAACTTGAAAATTGTAATTTTTTCTGAGTTTAACGTATATTAATCAGCTTTCAAGGCTGTTTCCTTTTCTTTTAGGATGAAAGGATTTTGTTAACCTTAAATATGTGCTTTCTGTACAATAAATCATTTTATATTAAATTTTTGAACAAATCAAAAATCGATCGAATCTTTTTAAAGTTTTTCATTTGCCAAATGGGTTATCATAATTTCTATTTTCTTCAGCAAAGGACACATCCACATTCAATTTTATGAATTATAAATGCTTTTAAACTTAAAATAAAAAAGCTTAAAATATTAAAGCATGTTTGTTTTGTTTTCTGTTTTCTCAAGGTTTTTTTTTAATTCTTTAGTGTATTTCAATCCTGAACATATTGATGCAAAGTTGAAAAACTTCGTGGATTGGTCAGTTAATCTGCTCTGTGATTGACTGAACCGGGAGGCCAATCAACTGCCCGGCTAGCTCTCTCTCCCAGTGGCCGACCGAAGAGGAAGCTCGAGCAGACCTTGAGAATCCACCAAACATGTATATAAACTGTAAACAAATTGTAAATAAAGTGTGTATATCTTAAGCTGTAACACTGACGCCAAATTTTCGACCACACATCAATATTAAAATCTAAGTCCAGCTGAACTTACGAATATCCCATACTTTGAAGTGATATTAGTATAATTTAAAATGATAATAGGTGATCTTCATATCCGAAATGGCCTCTAAATTTCAGAAAATTTTCAGAAATTGATACTTAAGAAGGGATATTCAAATAATATCCTCGATTATGAGGGACTTTACCACTCCGGAGAAGTTGGTTCCTTGAGGCTTCGTCAGGAGACGTTGAGTGTTAAATTGACGCGTTCACAATGTCTCGAAGAAGGAGACCACAGAAACAATTTCTCCAAAGCATTGACAAAGCATCAGCGTAAAAGTCCATGTAATTCTCAACATCTTCCGACGAACGTTAAAGAAACCGAGCCGAAAATTGAGTCAACTTCATCCTGCATGGGAAAATCCCTCATAAAAATGAATGTATTATTTGAATATCCAATCATAATGGATATTTACTCCTCCTTCAGATCCTAGTTATCTGAATTATTAAGTTTCAAAAGAAAGAAAGAAAGACGAAAAAAATGCAATGAATAACTGTGATGTTAATTGTGAACTTAGTAATAGGGGAAGGAAATCAGTAATAGGTGAAAGTTACGTAAATTGTATCAGCGTCTAAATCATACCACCTTCATTAAAGACCATATCATATCAGTCATTCTCCCCATATCAGTCATCGTCGTTTGTAGGAAATAACTGGATTGCCGAAATCTACGTTGGCATATCAGACGTGCAATGGCACAGGATAAACTGCGAGAAGAATAAACACGCAATGGACAACAGGGAGCATCTCAAAAAACGTAAACATCAAGGTAAATATCCTGATGTTGAGGATGTCCTGTGGTTTGCTGTTTTGTAAGTGGACGAGGAGTGGCCGTCAAGTTGAAAAAGAAGACAATATTTAAATAAACACTTCGTTGCTCATAAACACTATAGTTTGTCTTTTTTTATATCATTTTAACTACATATGTATTGATCTATGTGACAGTTCGCATAATTGGGACAGTCGGACCACAGTGTACTAGTCCCGAAGTGTCCCAAATAACCGGAATCCACTGTATATCTAAAGTAAAAAGAAGAGTCAATTTTTCTAAGCTTTTAATAAAAAAGTTAGTATATCTAGTAATGATTTTATTAAAAGCGTGAATTTGATAAGCCTGGAGTATTGGTCGAATCTTATTTATTTATTTCTTCGTTTCTTTATCTTATTCTATCAATTTGATATGGTAATTGAACTTATTATCATATCAGACTGATAGAATAAGATCAGATATAATCGTTTTGCTTTGCTAATAATTGATATTTAATCTTTGTTTGACTTCATTTCCGATTGGATTGAAAAGAATAGATGATTTTATCTTATATTATAAAAGCGTTATTTTGTCTGTCATAAGACTTTACGTTTTTCCAATTTTGTGACCAAACTATAAGAGATAGATTGGTCATGTAAATGGAGAAAATGTAGATCTTTTTAAGACAAACAAACTGCTACAAAAATCTTTCGAAAAAAGTTTTTGGTTTCCAAGATGGCGCCTTTTAAAGGGTCAAATTTTGACTTTTTCTCAATTTAAACGAAAAGTATAAAAGATGGAAGAGAATATTATATTGAGAAAATGTTGGTATTTGAAAGTTCTATCGAACGATGTTTCACTTATGTTTGCAAGATACATGCAAAAATGTGAATTTTCGGTGTGTGACGCCGACCCGCAATACATCCGAGTTATTCGGAGAAGCCACAACGGGCTGGGAAGTTATAAATTCTCCGACGATCGCAACATTAATTTGCTAAATAAATACAATTTGTTTTTGAATGCTATATATGCAAGGGTTCCGGAGCGAAGCGACGGTACCCGGCTATTATTATTATATATTATAAAAACGTATATTATAAAACGTTATTCTGCTTGTCATTCTGTAAGCAAAATGTTAAATTACAAATTACTAAAATGTTACTAAAATAGAGAATCTATTCATAAAAAATGAAAATATATTAAATAACTGTCCAACTGTACTGATTGGCGACGTAAATATAGATATTTTTCAAAATGAATAAAAACAATGCAGTACAGAAATACGTAAAACTTATGTGCAATAATAGTTTCAAAAATCGTCTTTACGGAACAACAAGAAATAACTGTAAAAATCATGGAAATACGAAAACAAATATAGATCATATTTTCATAAATAAACATGAAATCAAAACACCAGGAATAATATGTAAAGAACGAATCGGATAAGAGTTGAAAATGAGAAAATAACAGATCCAATATAATCTATAAAGAACTAAACAATGATGTTAACAAAACAAAATTCATGAAAATCTACATATATAAAAAGAAAAGTCCTGACTCACTCACTGACTGACTCATCAACGCCCACCCCAAACCCATGGAGCTAGAAAGCTGAAATTTTGCACAGAGGTTTCCTTCATGATGCAGACAAGGAATGAGGCCGGATTTTTCGAAATTCTTACGGGATAGGGCAAACTGATGATGAAGTGTTCGGCGGCAACCTCAGGTGTGTGGCGCCAACCCGCAATACACCTCAGTTAAGTGGAGAAGGCCACAACGGGCTAGGAAGTCGTATATTCTCCGATCTCAATATTACTTTGCTAAATAAATAGGTTTTTTTTTTTAATGCTATAGATGTAAGGGTTCCGGAGCGAAGCGACGGTACCCGGCTAGTTATATATAATTGCTTTACATCGAGTTTCCTTCTCTATTGGTCTGTTTTTCAATCAATACCAATGTCTTCCCTTTTTATACATCATTTTTTTATTTATTTGTATTTTTTTTTTTACTGAGTGATAAGTTTATTCGATCAATACCACATTCTTTATCTTCTTTTCCTAGAAAAAAGTTTTTCTTATCGATAGGTCTTATTGTTCTTAATTATCAAAATGAAATTCCTGTTCACAAATACGTAGGAATTCTTTAAAAAATGTCTTTGTACTTTGAACTAATCAAAAATATTAAAACTATATAATATTTCTGTTCATTGTTTAGGCCCTTCTGTACAGTAATCCTTAAAATGGACCGATATATTCCAAAATCTAAAAATCAAGATCTCAATAATAACATTCAACCCTTCAATTTGAGGTTGGTGTAGATCGGTTAATTATTTTTGGAGTTTTAGACAAAATTCTCATTAAGAGACAGAAACATCACTTAAACAGCAAATCACATGACATTTTTGTTAATTTTAGAACATGGATATTTAATATGATTAATGTCCTATTTTTATAGATAAGTTTTAAAGAACTGAAGTGAGATATAATTAGATATTTTTTTTTTTGTCTTTGTTATAACTTACACGATTACTGTCCTTACTATTGAAGAAGTAAAATGAATAACTTACAATCAATCAGCTAATTTTCACTTCATTTGCTCTATTAAAAAACACATCCTCTTTGGAAAAAAATTCTCATTAGATAGTATCAAATATAAAATTTATTTCTGCTCAATATTTTATTAAGAGAGAGAAATATATAATGGCTAAAATTGGATTAATTAGCATTTATAAGTCTTCAAAATTTGAAAATTGGTCACCAGAGAATTGTGGGTTTTCCCAAAGTATCTTTAATTGACATTCTCTAATTTCTTCTTCCGTGACCGTAGATTAGTTTAACATTCAACAAGGAGTTCGTGGCTTTCACTAATGATAAGTCACTGATAGATTAATCGCAAAAATCACGAGGTTACGATAGCTTCGATTTAAAAGCTTAATTGACACATTGCTAAGCACTTGGATGTGAAACATCGGATAGTTTTTGTCTCTCAACTATTTTTCACAATGACTACCAACACTGGAATGAGAGAGCTTCTTGCTGTCATAAACAAATTACAAGATGCTTTCTCTGTATCCGGACTGTCATTAGGTGCTCTTGACCTTCCTCAGATCGCAGTAGTGGGTGGACAAAGTGCAGGAAAAAGCAGTGTTCTCGAAAATTTTGTTGGAAGGTAAGGAAATTAATTAATTCATCGCAGTTAATTAATTTGAAATGTAATAAGGTATCGATTTTTTTTTTTTTTTTGCATTTTTTTCTTTCTATTTGGCGTCCTTTGCAAAGAAATGTAATTGTATAAGAAGTAATTATACCTAGTAGGGGTTATGATTATTAAAGTATCCCACTGTAGGCCTACAAGCAGGCTCTTGGACCCAAAGCAGAATATCGAGCGACGGGGCGACAATGTCGCAGAACGAAAGTGAGGGCTGCAGAAAGATATCGTAAAGAACAGGGGTCTTTTTTTTTTTTTTGGTTGTTAAATCGGAGATTCGGTT
>JAFIDM010009631.1:133420502-133437812 GCA_023159025.1 Thereuonema tuberculata | reverse complement strand
ACAGCAATTAAGGAAAAGAAAAATAACTTGTCTTTGTTTGGATTTCGTGTTTATTATTTATTCTCGCCTGGCTTTCTTTATTTGGTCGGATGATCATATTATTTTGGAGAGGAGAATCTTGTTCGCTTCTTTGTTCTACGATTTGTAAAAGAATTTAAGTCAGAAACTGATTGGAAATTTTGATTAGACTTCTTTTTCTCAAGGTATCCTAGAGGATATCTAGTGTCTGAGGATGGAACCAGGCCAGACAGCGTGTGTTAAAACTATTATAGAGTACAATTGTCATCATTTGCATAATTCTTCCATGAGCTCATTTTCTAGATGTGTCATTTAAATTGGTGTCTCAAAGAATCAGTTTGTCGTGATCTCTCATTCTTATCAACATTTAAAAGATAAGGATAAAGCTTGGCAGAAAAAGTCTCATAGAATTAGTATATTTCAATTTTTTGAAGTACTGTAAAAAAATAAATTTCATTTTTAATATAATAAACGCAATGTTTGCATATTATTTAGTTCTGAACAGTCTCTCTCGGATTATACGGTAAAATTTTAACAACAATCCACATTTAATTTCCAATAAAATTTTTATTGTACTTTTATTCACTTTTTTTAGACATAACCATTTTTTTTTTTTTTTTTTTTTGCTTTAACAAGTAGATGTTTCATTTTATTAAATCCTCATTCCAATCAATTGGAAACCCACAAGAGAGAAGAGAGAGAGAGAGAGGTTTTTAATCAATTAATTAATTCTCTCTAATTCTTATTTGGTTTTAATTTGTTTACAACCTATTCGTATTTTTATGATGATTGGTTGTATTATTGGTTTGTTGTAAGAATGATTTCCTAGTGGTGGGTATTTAAGCTAGATTGAAATAGTTATTGTAAAGTTTGAATATCTTTCAGGTCGCGGTGCTCGGCTTCTCTGCCACCCACGCTCACCCCATAACATAACATAACATAACATAACATAACATAACATAACATAAAGCTTGATTAAGTATAATTAAATTTAATTGCCTTTTTAAAATGAACGCAATTTTTAATTTCCACTCTTTTATCACATTTTGTTTTACTAATAAACAGATGATCTGTATTGGCTTTGGTCACTGTGCTTTTTAATATCAAAAGTGCTAAGTTCACTTTCAAAACCGGAAAAGTTCTTTTCTTGATTAAAAAACAAAAAAAAAATTACTTATTTCTAGCTAGAAAGAAAATTATAATATAATAATAATTATAATATAGTATAATACAAATTCTAATATAAATTATTGATTAAATGAAAAATATGAAAGTGTTCTAAACAAAGTGTAGTAAAATTGATTTTACATCATAATCAAAAATCAAACGTTTCCGTGAACATAACCAAATGTAAGAATAAATATACACAATTTTAATGATAATGCGATTAAAACCGCACAATACATGATGAGACTCCGTCTTTCCCTTTCAGCCAATGGAATCTACCACGTTAATTATCTTCGTCATGCACCATTTTAATTCTTTTTTTTTCAGTGTTAGTTCAATAAAAACTATTTTAAAATTATTCTAGTTTTTAGTTTCTGCCTTTTTGCATTTGTATTATTATTTCTTAATTTTGATCAAGACATGTCTGCTTATTGTACCTAGGTGAGGGCTGAGGTGATTTCCCCCACCCCCTATGAAAAAATATATAGAACACACTTTATATTTTTTAGACTTTTTTCTTTGGATGGGGTCGAAAACATTGCCCCCCCCCCCCCAATACGAAATTTTAATGACCTATTTTTTTTTTCATTCAGTTCTCTAATTTCTCTCCGAAATACATTCTATATACGCCCCTGACTTATTGTCTTCCCTTAGATTATCCAAATTAATGACCCAAATCGTAGTAGAAAAGAATAGAAAAGAAAACTTGAATATTCGCAAATATTCATTCATTTCTTTACTCGATAAGTTAATGATAATTATTTGAGTAAATAACAGTCCTAATGACTACAGCATTACTGATATTTCTCATTTGTCAAATAATGATTAATGATTTGTCATTTATCAATTAATGATATCTTTGTTTTATTTTGTATTGCTAATTTTGTTTTTTCTTTTTTTTTCTTTTTTACAGAGATTTTTTACCAAGAGGGTCTGGTATCGTAACAAGAAGACCATTAGTTTTACAACTCCATCCATCAAAAGAAGGTATTATTTAAAGAATGAAAGTAATTAAATATATCTTAACTTTACATTATTTACTATACATATTTTCCTACATCACCTTACTTATAACATAAAATATTTTTCTGTATTAAACTTGCCAATTATTAAATATATCAGTGATCATAGGATTTTGGAATGGAAGGGTTTATGATGGTTGTCGTAGTCATTCAACCAAAGAAAAAAGAAAAATGAAGCAATGGATGGTATTCTAACCCCTACCAATCCCTCCTCCCTTCCTTCTCTCTTCCCAAATGAGACATCATTTTGAAGATTACATTTCTCGCTAATGACGAAAAATACACAAATTGTTTAAAATTAATGTTTTCGTTAAAAAACTTTATTTTAAAAATCTTTTTATAAAAATGTAGAATGCAATCTGTTCATTTATTTTTTTCCACATTACCATTCGGTGACTGATCAAGATACCATAAAATTATTCCTACGGGTCAACCTTTTTATAAAAATGGAGAAGGCGCCATTTATTGACAATGTGTTTAACTAACATGCACGACAGCTGTTGGATTTGTTTATTATTTCTCAAAAGTGGTTTTTTTGTTGCGAATTATTCGCACGGGTCAACTAGTTGTACTAATATTTATATATGTAATATATGCTTGCATTTCAATTAATTTAATTTTGTTTTTACTTTATGTAACTTAATTTTATTCATTATATAACCCCTGCAGACAGGTCATTTTGTACCTCGTAGGGAATAATTGGTCAATTAAAAAAAAAAAAAATAATAATCTTCAAAAATAGCCAGCCAACAATTTTCTCTCATTTCCACAAAAAAAAAAATAATTCTAAATCAAAGTAGATCATCATTGTTTCCAAGAAGAGGTGCAAAATTTATTTGCAAGCTATATAAGGTAAGGGAACCAATTGCGGATCAAGTCGTTTACCGTCTTAATTACCACACTTATCAACAGATGGCTCAGATATATAGAATCCCGATCCCTTCATGAGCTTCGTTTTGGTATAGGAGTTTGTTTGGAGTTTCAAGTGGAGCCATCCTGTGAATTTCTTAAATAATTTGTCAGAATTTCAAGAGAAAATTAAGGCATGTTAGCCTCAAAGTTATTTGTAGTTATTCTAGAATGGATATACGTTAGAATTAATGGATGTATGATAGTACAAGGTTTAATATAACCGGGAAAAACATAGTGTTTTCTGCCTCCGGCCATGTTTGCGGGAAATTCTGCAGCCTTTTGTTCTGGCGGAAATTCAGCGGTTCATGGGGTCCAATTGTGGATCAAACGTCACAATACAAATGAAGACTGTGAAAATGCAGTACATATTTTTTTATCGAACTGAGGTAATACAATGTCAATTATAAGAGCTTAATGAAGGAATAAATGCAAAAATGAAAATTATTTAGCTATTTCTCGTGGTGAAAACCAAGTTTATGCTTAGGCCGATCCACAACTGGTGCCTTTACCATATATACAGGGTGATTCGAAATTCCCTGTACAAACTTAGGAATATAAAAACGAACGCCACCCGAATGTGCTAGAAGATACACCAAGGTTAAGAAATAAAAGACAACAAGTAAGATAATTCCTATTCAAATTGTTATTTGCTCGGTCCCCTCTGCAAGCCCTGGGAGTTTGTAATAGGAATTTCGAAACACCCTATATATATAAATCTAGAATATAATAGTAGCAGCGAATTGTGAGCATCAGCAGCTCTAATATTATTTGTTGATATTTCTTATGAACAGGAGCTCTGGGAATTTGAGGAGCTTAGTTTCAAAACCCGCCATCTCCAAAAATAAATTTTCGGAAAATAGGGGTTTGTTAATGCATTCGCATTGGACATGGCGGGCTCTGAAACAGCACTCGTATCGAAATCGAATCGCAATACATTGTTTTTGAAGTTAAACTGTATGTAAACGGCGGGTTTTGATTTGAACTTAGCAAAAACTCCATTGGCTCGGAATTTGCAATTTTTGGAGATGGCGGGTTTTGAAACTAAGCTCCTCATTTCTAAATAACTATTTCTGTTGTTTAGTTTTGAATTGGTTTCTCAACTTCGTCTTTAGTGTATTTTTTAAAAATTTTTAGCCGACTTCAAGGCAATAATTATTGTTAAAAAATTTTAGGAAAAAAAATATCTAGTCTTAAATTTTTTTAAATATTTAGATAATTTTTTTCATAATTTTTGAGGCATTTCTTTAAAATATCAAATTATAAGCATACATTATTTCCACAAAATTATGAAATAAAATTATGATCTGCCATCAAGACAGAACATATTTTTTTATTAGTTCCTAATATTTTTGTTGTGCCGTTCATTATTTGTACATATATATATTGCCTGAAATATTTATATGAAAAACCTTTGAATATATGTATAATTTTCAATATACTACCTTAGAGAAATTACATTGTAATTATTTAAGCAGACATGTTGTACCACACACAAAAATAAATAAGATTTTTAGTATCGTTTAAACATTTTTTTTAAGTCCAAGAATTTGGAGTTTTTCTATAAATTTTAATCTTTTTAATGTAGAAAGTAAAAAAAAAAAAAGTTTATTGCATTTCTTTAGTTATTACATTTTCAGTCCTATCAGATTTTTAAATAAAATCTGTCTGTAGGTGCTGTGAGTATAATACAGTTACAATGAATACAGCATCGTTAACAGAATATAACAACTTTATTTACATAAATAAATTATAATTACAATATTAAATACGCTTTAAAGTGATTTATCTATAGTATATAAGAAAATAACAAGCAAATTCTCTTCTTTTGAAGAGAATAGTAGTAGAGATTTGAGTTATTAAATAATTATAAAATTGAATATAAATAAAGTAACAATTGCACTTTTATCATATAAAATAAATTTTAAAGTAGATATATTTTTTATTTTATGCATGGCTACATCAAATTGATCAAATATTTTATTTATAATTCTATTTTTAATTCGAAGACCAAAATTGTTGTTTGAAGTTTCGTAAAATTGCCTTTGATAAATTTGTTTATTTCTTTAAAAAGATTAGAATTATTTTCATTTTCATAATTATAGCAAATTTTATAATAATTTTGAATTATACATAAATCTATATTTTTTTGCCTTGGAAATAGATTTATTTGTTATAATTATATAATTATAATTTTATTTGTCTTTAAAATCTTTCTTTGTTGATCTTGAGATAAATACTTAATATTTGCAAAAATGCAATTTAATATTTTAAATAAAATTCTATCAATATTTTTCAGTTCATCATTATTTAAATGGATTCAGTTTAAAATTCCATAGTTTAGTAAGGAATCAATGTAACTTTTGTACAATAAAATTTTGGTTTTTATACGAAAAATAATTTGTACGTGATTAAATATATGTATAAATAAACGTATTTAATCTTTTTAAAATATAAAGGTAATGAATGTGCCATGTGAATTTTTCATTTATATATATTCCAAAATATTTGTAATAGTTTATAAGTTCTATATTATCACAAGCACAATCTTAGTTATTAAATGATTATGGATACATTGATTATTATTAAATTTAATTATAGGATGTGAATCTAGTTTTTTGTTGTAACGATCATTAATTTTGATTTTTTACTATTAATATTCATTTTATAATCATGAGCCCATCTAATTAATTTGTAAAGTAATTTTGTAATTGTTGTTTTGCTAAAGTTATTATGTGTATGCATTAGAATAATATCATCAGTATTAGCAAAAGCACTTGCGTATTATGGGGTATTGATTATTGTACTAATATATATTAAAAACAGAATAGGGTCTAAATTTGATCCTTGTGGTATTCCTTTTTTAATATTGTATATTTGACTTGTTTGTTTATTTATTATAATTTTAAACTTTTGTTTTTTTAAAGTAACTTTTTAGCAATTGAAAATCAGGTCCTCGTATGCTTATATTATATAATTCTTGTAATAGTATTCCATGGTTTAAACAGTCAAAGGCTTCAAATCAATATATGTAATTAATATAACAGTTCCTATGTTTAAATTTTTATTTATATGTTCGTTTAATGTATCTAATAATTGAACAGTACTCTTGTTTTTCTGATATGTATACTGATGTTTATTTATAATATTATATTTATAAAGGTAATTTGTTAGTGAAATTGTTAAATAAGGTTCAGCAATTTTAGAGAAATTATATAAAACTGATATTGGCCTATAATTGTTTAAATTAATATGATTTCCGTTTTTATAAATTGGTATTAATTTTGATATTTTCCATTTTTCAGGAAATATACCAGTATTTATCATATTTTCAATAAGTATGATAAATATTTTTGAAAAATAATTTTTAAAAGTTTTGATTTCTTTTACTGAAATATTGTCGAAACCCTTTGAGTGTATATTTTTTATATTTAATTACCTTTATAATATCAGCTTCTGTAGGAGAAAGAAGGTGTAAGTTGAATTAATCTCAATCATTCATTCCTCCATTACTTTTATGATCAATAAAAAATGAAATGTAATATTTGTATGCTGTATTAAACCAAAAAAAAATATCTTGTAGATAATTACATAAATTATATATATAATGTCTACAATGTATATAAACATTATCTTACAGTATATATAGACGAGTATAGATATTTATCTTCATTAGAAATGAAAATATCTTAATTTTTTCTTTAGTAATAGATATTATCTTTTTCTTTTTTTTAAGGTCACTCCTCGGTTTGATAGTTCTGAAATGAACTGTTGATTTCAGTGACAGTCATAATTTTTGTTTTTGTAAGTTCATATGAATGGAGATATGAAATCAATTGTTGATATGCAGTGAAAATAATATTTTTCTTTTTTTCTTTTTTGTAAGTTCATGGCTGTGGAAATGAAATGAACTGTTGATAATTAGTGAAAAGGTTATTTTTTATTTTTGTAAGTTCTCATGAGTGGAGATGTGAAATGAACTGTTGGGATTCAGTGAATATGACTATTTTACTTTTGTAAGTTCACAAGACTGGGCATAGTCTTGTGAATGAACTATTGATGTACAGTAGAAATGGAAGCTTTTTTTTTTATGTTGACTCCTTCAGATTGTAGTTCTGAAATGAACTGTTGATATTCAGTGGACATTGAATTTTTATTGAAATGTGTGATTGCATTGTTTAGATTTCTTCGTTATCAGAGTGGTTACCAATTTCTGTTATAAAGCTCTGGATTTCATCCTCTGTTATATCAATTTCCGAAAACCTCCTCTACTGTTATAGTGTGTTTTATGAAATTTTCCACATCTCTTTGTTGATTTTGATAATCAACTTTGCTGTGAAAAAATCTTAATATTTTCTTATATAATAGATATTAATTTTTTTTTAAAGTTCCTCCTCAATTTTATAGTTCTAAAATGAACTGTTGACATTCGGTGACAATCATAATTTTTATTTTGGTAAGTTCACATGATTGTTGATTTTCAGTGAAAAAGGTTTTTTTTTTTTTTATTTTTGTAAGTTGCATCAGTGGGGATATAAAATGAACATCAGCAAATATTCATTAGAATATACAGTGGAACCTCGATATTTGTACACAATTCGTTCCAGGAGGATGTTCGAATTGCGATGTGAACGAATGCTGAAACAATTTTTCCCATAAGAAATGACGTAAATTGGATTAATCCGTTACAGATCCCCAGATGATGCTTATTTAAACATTTACATAATACTTAATGCATAAAATCTATATTTAGTGGCCAGATTCGAGACACGAGTTCCACTTTCAAACTTCGCAACGAGTTCTTTTTTCAGTTCAATTGTCGTTCTCACTGCTTTCCATTTAGGCTTGGTTGGATCACTAATCTTTTTTTTGGACCCATGATTACCCTTATTTTCAATAAAAATTTTAAAAATAAACAATAATAGCAATAAAATAACACAACGTTTTATGGAGCTTGTACAAATGATGCTTAAGGTACGAGAGAAAACTATCGTTAGTCGCCATCTTGTTTATTTTGATTTTAATGCATTTTCATTGGCGGAGAATAAATACAAATATTATTGCCTAACGAAAAGGCAGATTGTTATTGAATGTGTTTAGAAAAATGAAACTCCCTATTTAGAACGTTTTATTTCGCATCTGACAATACTTTGCTAAGCCGGCAAGTTGGACCTATTTTCTTAGGCAGCAAAATACAAAAGCGTGATGTCCCTGAAGATTCCGAACGGGATTTTGTATATACGTACAAACGTGCGAAAATAATAATGACAATACAAAAAAAAGCAAACTCGCACATGAATAAAGGAATCACTGATCTGCTTTTAGATTTTTCGATACCGGGAATCCAGAACAGCTGTTTCAGATTGTGAATGCCAACCCGTTATTTTTATTTTTAACACTATTATACTATAGAGATATTTACGAAAGCATACCATGGTAAAACAGAAATGGAACTGTGAAACCACAATTTAACGAATTTCTCCAGATGGCTAACAAAAAAAAAAGGAGATAAAACGATTCTGCATTTTAAATAACGAGTTTTATCTTCCTTGTAATAGTTGTACATATATGAGAGACATTAGCTACAAGCAGCCACTGGTAAGCATTCAGACCTCAATATTCAGTTCAATAATTCAGTCGTACGAAAAAATATATATTTGTTAATTCTTTTGAGAAAGAGCTAAAACTGGTAAGAACTATTTGTTTCGTTTTAAGTTAGATGTTTTCCTTATTTAGTTCTTGAAAGTATTTTATTTCTCATTACATTTACCCATTGTTATTAAGAATAACTGTCAGATATTCATTATTACAAACCATTAGTGTAAAGACCTGACCTAACTTGTTCACAGTCAATTCTTTGCTTAACTTTACAGCATAATAACCGACCTTTCATATAAATTCCTATGTGCTGTACTTCGTGTTCCATTCATTTCAATGGCAAAAAAAAAAAAGCAAAAAACATATAACATATAAATAATTCAGTTCAGTTTGACAAAGGTAAATGCGATCTTTTTTGAAGCCAGTATTGTGAGCATTTCTACTTCATATGGAACTAGGAAAAATACCTGCGCTTCGCTCGGGTTAAAAAAAAAAATGTCCTGATATGGAAATTGACGAAGAAATTGTAATTGTGAGATGACTTTGAAACTTTTTCAGTTGGTAAAAAAGTCACATGGTTGTTACAAATTAATGTTATTTTCTTATTTTGTAACTCGATAAGCCCTAGACATCAAGTTAACATCGAGAGGTGAGAATTTAAGACTTCCTACCCCTTTCTGCCCTTCTCCATACCCCTATCACTTCAAATCTTCCCCAGTTGGTACAAAAACACACGATGATTATAAAGTAATGTTGTATTCTTATTTTGTAACCTGAAAACCCGTTGAAGTATCTTCAACAATGCTTACTCATCCCCTCACCACCACCCCCCGTTTACACCACTTAGGATGCGAATATCGAAAATTCGTCGAATACTTATGTTTTAAATTTTGACAAAGAACACTCATACAAAATTATGTGTTTCCAACTCAAGCGGTTTCGGAGAAATGGATACCTTCAAGAAAGTTTGCCCCCCCCCCCCCCCCCCCCCCCTCCTTTAGGACCCGAATATCGAAAGTTCATCGAATACGTATCTTTTCGATTTTGACAAAGAACTCTTGTATGAAATTTCGTGTTTGCCAACTAAAGCAGCTTCAGGAATATGCCTACCCTTCAAGAAAGTTTATCCACCTATTTACATCCCTTAGTTAGTTGTTCATTATTCTGGGATACATGTGAAACTTCGTGTCAAATTTGGTAAAGATCCGTTGAGAAACGGCGACATTGTTTCATGACAAACACACAACCAGACAAACAAACAAACTTTCGCGCTTATTATATAGAAAACTACCTGAAATACCGTTCTTCGTACGGATTACAAAAAAAAAGATGTCCTGATTTGGATGACAAAGAAATTGAAATTGTGAGATCACTTCGATACTTTCCCAATTGGTAGAAAATCACGTGATCAGTACAAATCAATGTTATTTTCTTACTGTGCAACCTGACGATCCTGTAGAAGTATCTTTCAACAATGCTTGGCCATCCCCTCACCCTCCTTCCCTTACACCCCTTAAGGCTCGATATCGAAAATTCGATCCAATGGTATCTTTTCAATTTTGACAAAGAACCCTTCAAGAAAGATTCCTCCCCCTTATATAGGCTATACTGTACATAGAGAGAGATATAGAGCTTGAGGTTTCTTGACTGAATGAATTGATATAATTAGCAAATATAAAAATTAAGAGATAGCGGATTTTGCCTGTATTTGTATCAGAATATATGTTATTTGTGATAGGTTGCTGCTAATAACATTTTCTTATTGGTTGCGAGTGAAAGCGCGGGAGTCGGATGCATTGTACAAAGAGAGGGGGAAGCCGTTATTATACAAAAGTGTCGAGAGGATTAAATCAGAGGGAGGGGAAGATGTATCCAGGTTTCATTGTAGCCTGTTTATTCCGCAGGGTCCTGCAGAGTAATTCTGCAAAGTTGCTCCAGATCGATCAAAGGGCCTAGGAGTGTATAAACAAACAAACTTCCTCCTTTATATATATAAATATATATGTATATAGAAGATATCTATACATCTTCTATTTAGAAGATTATTTCTTTAAAAACAACATTCGAAAACATTAAGGTTTTACGAAAATGACAATATTTGAGCTGTTGTGAAATTCCTAAGCACTTTCTATAATTCTTTCTTAAGTTCGAAAATATATTCGATGATAACTCAGTTTCGTAGCTTCGTACTTGATAACAGTTTAACCAAATAAGTGAGAGTTTGACATGGAAGCTATCAATGCTCTACAGCTAAGTTCTGTACAGAAAAATAATAACATTTTCTGTAAAATATCACAAATTTAGACGATGCGAATATCATTAAGAAAGTTTTTAATTATAAAATGCTCTAAAAAGTAGACTTGGATTAATAAGGAGAATATTTCAAATATATTGCACATTTCAGAGGTTTATTTACGTTTAATGTCTTGATTTACCGTAATATTCGAAAGTTACGAATGCTCCCACGTAAACTTAGCGCCGATTGCAAATAGTTTCATAAACAAAAGATTGAAAATAAATTGCAATTCAGATAAAACCAAAATTTCTAGAGAAACATAAAAACAAGGAAAACAAGAGTACAATAAGAAAATATTCCATAGTATTCTTTTACAGTAATAAATAGCTCTGTAATTCAATGCAATTTATAACGAAAACCAAAGAGAATAGATCCATTTTATCAATTCTTCGAAATTTTTATGCCTGCATAGGAAAATTAGCTCACAAAACATACCATTCTAGCTTTCCGGGAATATTTCAAAACTAAAATGCCAAGAAAATAAAAATTCCCTTATAAATCAATCTAATTTTAACTGAACAGCCATTGAAACCACATAAAGTATCAAAGTATTTAAGTTTTTGCATTAGCATAGCCTTGGTGATTAATAGTAAATGCTATTTATATTTACCATTACAAACTTTTAATCAAGTTTTTGGTAAGTTAATGTAGTCGAATACAATTTTTGATTCAGAAGCACATAAGAATTTTAAATGAAATTAGAAAGATTTAAAAAGCCATCAGTGTCAATTATATATTTTTTCTATTTAAAGAGTATGCAGAGTTTTTACACAAGCCTGATGAAAAGTTCAGAGATTTTGATGCTGTTAGAAAGGAAATCGAGGAAGAAACTGATCGGATTACAGGAAAAAATAAAGGCATATCCGATGTACCAATCAACTTACGGATTTATTCTCCTCATGGTAAGAAATTATATATGTATATAAATTATCTATTTTGCAATGATTGTAAAATTGGCAGCCAGGGAAGAAATGTATTATATACCAGTCATAAGGTTGTATCTTGTGCAACAATTAATGAATTTACTGTTCTTTTGGATGTCAAGATTTCATTTACCTACTGTAATAATTATTGGCTGTTTTTCTTTGTGTTAATCTTTGGAAAATAAATGTTTTTTGCAAAAATTATTAATCATCGTGAGAAATCGACATTAAATGTATTGAAATGAATTCGCATAAATACTTCATGATGCGAGATTTCTTGTGTTGTTCTGTATAAATTCAAAACATTATTACTATCATTATAGTTTATATTCTTCTTTAGTTTGCCTTCGAATTTGAAATTTCCATTATTCGTTTAATTTAGATGGTTCTTTCCTTTGTAACCAAGAGAGCCTCAGAATTTTGTCTTTTTATTTACCATCTGTCTGATTTATTTGTGACAGCCTTTGAATATGATCTCTCATTATATTTACGTTGATGAGTAATATGTTCACATTTTATTTATGTTATGTTGCTCTTTGATATACACAGTTTCTTTCTTCTCTTTTTATAAATCATTTATTTAATTCTACTGGACAAAGTACTTTGACCTTATTAAGGTGGCCTTATTAGCTATAGTTAATGGCCAATCCAGACAAATTAACCTAATACCTGTCAAATACTCATGAGAGACGTGCTGTGCTTAGTAATTGATTGAAAATTTCAATACATCGTAGATAATTTAAAAATATTTTCAAAATTTTATAGAGACATAAACATGCAGCTGAATTTAAATTAAAAAGTTCTATAAAAAAAATAAGAAGAAAGTTGTTTATATTGAAGTGGGAAATCCGTTTTTTCTTTCAGTTCTTGACCTGACTTTGGTAGATCTTCCTGGCATTACAAAGATTCCTGTAGGTGATCAACCACAAGACATCGAATATCAGATTCGGAATATGATCCTTAGATTTATTTCATTAGAGAATACTTTGATTCTCGCCGTTTCCCCAGCAAATTCGGATCTTGCCAACTCTGATGCGTTGAAATTGGCTAAAGAAGTTGATCCTGAAGGTATTTTTGCTTATAATCATTTCAAAATAATTGACTAATCGAAATAATGTTTTTAATTTTAATATAAACTTTTACTTTTCCTCTTTAGGAAAAAGGACTATTGGTGTAATAACTAAATTGGATCTTATGGATCAAGGAACTGATGCTAGAGACATTTTAGAAAACAAAGTCTTTCCTTTATCGAGAGGTAATAATAATAATAATAGTAATAATAATAATAATAAACGTAGTCGTTTCTGAATAAAAAAGTTAAGTCCCGTTAGGAACGACACTATTCCTATTAACAGATTGTTAAGTTGAATAAAATAGAATTAATTCAATAGTTTTTAATATTTATGGATACTTTATTAAAGGATATAATACTTTTAGAAATTGTCAAGTAATATCTAGGTAATTAAAATAATTAACGTGTGTGATAAAAGTTTTTTAAAAGTCTTTAAAACAGCCAACACACTGAGTTTAAAAATTTAAAAAATTAAAAAACTATTTACGATTAAAATGTCAAATTAGTTTCTTCCCGTTAAGTCACTGAAGATGGCCCATTAACGGGAAGAAACTAGTTTGACTTTTTAATTGTAAATAGTTTTTTAAATTTTTAATTTTTTTTAATTTTTAAACTCAGAGTGTTGGCTGTTTTAAAGACTTTTAAAAAACTAATATCTAGTTAGTTTCCAAAAATTAAAATAGCGAAAAATTAATATAAAATATATTAATTTACTTTTGTTAGTAAAACAAAATTTACCTTAGTTTCTAATTTATTCCGTTCCGAAGATAAACATCAGAGAATAATGATTATTACATTTAAACAACAATAATATTATAAGAAAAGAACATGGAATTACAAGTAGAAATTTTTGTTACTTATTTTTTACTAGCTACTATTTTCACCTTGGAAATGTTTCCACTTTTCACATATTTCTTTTTTCATTTTATTGTTGCATATATTTGTAATTATAAAATTAAAATTTCTCTTTTCAAAGTCATAAGGATAGAGAAGTTGGATGTTTTTCTTGTTTCTCGGATTATAGTTTTGTGTTTTTCTTGTGTTCGAAGATTTTATAATAGTTTTTAATTAGTATATTGTACATGAATTTTTGTTAGGATTTAATATAATATATTTTTATTTAAAATTAAACTTCTATCTTTTTAAGATTTCTTTTAGGAAATTAATTTCAAAATTTGTTTTGCAGATTAGCTAAAGGTTATTTTCGCTAGTATTGGTCGAAAAATACATAAGCAACGTAGTTTAAATTCGAATCGAATACAACATAACGTTTTAATTCTTATCGAAAGTATATCTTTTATGTGATGAAATAAAGTATGATAATAATACCACAATTTCAAGGCATTTCATTTAGTTAAATGCTAGTTTTCTGATTTAAATTGTTCTTGTCATTTAGGCTATGTAGGGCTCGTCAATCGCAGTCAGCGAGACATCGATTCAAGAAAAGATATTTGGGCAGCTCAAGAGGCTGAAATGGAATTTTTCAAAAATCATGCGGCTTACAGGTAGAGAAGTTAAAAGTAATTCTGAATGGCTACAAGCGGAAAGGAGGATAGATTCCATATTGAGAAAATTAATTATTTTATTAATTAAATTCTTGTATAAATTGCTGTGTTCATCAAATTATCCTTTCCTTTTCTAATATAGATATTTAAACTGAGATATCTCACAAAACAGAGAAACACATTAAAAACATACACCAAATTTTTAGAGAGCATACGTGCTATTTCCCAGTATTATTCATTTTTTTTAATCAATTTATTGTTTTAGCCATATGATGCATTTAATGGGTTCGAAATATTTACAAGAAATTTTAAATCAGCAACTTCATGAACACATTAAAGAGAAATTACCCTATCTGAGATCAACAGTTAAACAACAGCATAAGAAAACTCATGACCAATTGGCCGAAATGAATGCCTTTGATGAAAGTTCTGAAGGATGGAGACAGAAATTATTCATCAAGTAAGTGAAGGGAATATACATTTAATATATTTTCAGTGTTGAATTTAGGGAAGAACAAGACAGCCAAAGATACCATCTTGTTTAAAGTAATTATACATTAAGAAAGTTTATTTTAAAATTAAATATAGAAGAAATTAATAAATGAATGATTTTCTTTTTGAATTGGACCTTCTCAAAAATGGAGAGTTTCCCAGAGGTCTCAACGATCAAATTTACTGATTCACATTGTTTCCTTATGGTTATAACGTAGTAATATAGATTAAGACATGACTGATCATTTAGAATTCAATGACATCCTTTAACCTTCTTTCTTTTATCTACAATCTGTCTATTTTCTTCTGATTGATGAAAAACAAATTCTTTAGTATCTAAAAGAAAAGATTAAATGATAGAATATAAAATTTATTGATGCTTTATGCTGATGTTTATCAGAAAAATAAAGCACAATTACTTAAAAGCTCTTTTTATTATATCTTATTAAATAGGAGAAAATTAAAAAGTAATAATTTTGCTGATTATCATTTTTCTTCCTTTTAATTGAAATACCGGAAAAGCCATGTTTAACTGTAGGGTTTTTTTAACTGTCTTATCTCAATGTAATGTAATAATTTAATAGTATCTATGTAGTTAGGATGTTTTATACAATTACGTGATTCTTTCAACATTTCTGATCCACAAAATCATAGAAGAAAAATCCCTTTAACTTCTACACCTTTTCCAGTTGCAAGCAACATACATTTCAGGTATAATTTTTAATGTTTAACTTTTAAATGAAATTTTCTATATTTAAAATAGGTTAGTGAACGAATTTGCAGACGAAATCAAGACTTCAATATTGGGTCATGATGTCAAAGTTGAAAATTCAGACTTGTCAGCTGGTGCCAAGATTAATATCTGCTTCTATTCTTCAATGGCCAATCTTTTGTCGTCGGTGAGATTACATTGTCAATTTTTCTTCACGTTAATGTAATGTTGTATTCATATTAATATCTCAGAAATAGAAAATTAATAAGCTATTAACAGTGTTAATTTAATAAAATGAACCAAATATGAAGGAAAGGAAGCTTTCTCATAGAATAAAATTATCACATAAACAATATAGGATTAGGTATTATCCAAGCACGAAAAAATCTATAATTAAATTCTTATGTTGGCGTTGTAGCTTGATTTGAAGGTTTAATTTCTCTATGAGATAAATTTAGAAAACATTTTCTCTGTAGAAGTCTTAAAAGATCGATTTCCATTATATAATCAATCAGTTTCTGTTGAGTTACTCTATCTTAAGTTTTTTTAAATCATTAAATACATCAAAAATTGACAAATACAATTCAATACATTTTCATGATAATTTTCACTAATAAATTCTCTCTTCTCTATCCTTAACTGTAACACTTAATTTATTTTTGGCATTTTGAAGTTAGAAATATTTTAACAGGAACAAAGGAAAGAAATATGGAGATTAATGAAATTCTGTTTCCTTTCATTTTGAATATATTCACTGTTCAATGTTTGAATGTTTTAGGAATGTTTCTAACATCTTAGATAAACTGAAGAAATCTTTTCTTGCTTTGATTTATCTCCGACTTTTAATTATCTCCAGTTGATTTTAAGTTTTTCTTTTAATTCCTCTTAATTCTATTTTTTTTCTTTAATTTTGAGAGTCCATTTTCCAACTTGTTTAACTTTTCATTTGATTAGTTCTGTTTGTTTCTCTCTCTAAAATAAGTAAATTATATCTTAGAATTTAATAATATCTCTACATCACCTATTCCTGTTAATATAAACCTATCTTCAAAACTAGAATGCCTCGGAAATTCAATTTGGAATTCTTTGAATAATATATTAGTATAATAACAATATATTCTGATAAATTGGGCTTATTTTATGTCGACGTTGTGCTAGTCTCGGTACTTTCATATGAAAGCTTAATGGCCGAGTGCACCAAACTTCGATTAACTTTGATGGCTGCATTGTGGAATTAGTGAGGGGTGCTGCTCCAGAAAAATTTTAGCTTTTTTTTTTTAAATTGTGTGAAAGGAAACAAACATGTATAAAAAGAAAATTAACAAATTTCTTAATAAATTTTCTTTTTATACATGTTTGTTTCCTTTCACACAATTTTAAAACAAAGGCTGAACTTTTTCTTGGGCATCACCCAGCACTAATTTTAGCTACGTCCACAATGCAACCATCAAAGTTAATTGAAGCTTGGTGCACTCGGCCATAAAAGTATTAAAAAGGTTAAAACTTCATTAATCGCTGACGTAATTGATGAGAATATTACTCTACAGTTTAACTACTGTTTAACTACTGTAATTTTGTATCAAATAATATATGTAT
>JAFIDM010009631.1:133383047-133420102 GCA_023159025.1 Thereuonema tuberculata | reverse complement strand
CTAAAATTAGTGGGGGGTGCTGCTCCAGAAGAATTTTAGCCTTTGTTTTAAAATTGTGTGAAATGAAACAAACATGTATAAAAGAAATTTATCAAGTTTCTGGATAAATTTTCTTTTTATACATGTTTGTTTCCTTTCACACAATTTTAAAACAAAGGCTACAATTTTTCTTGGGCATCACCCCCCACTAATTTTAGGTACGTCCACAATGCAGCCATCAAAGTTAATTGAAGCTTGGTGCACTCGGCCATAAGTCTCCCTTATACTTTATAAGAATATTTTCAAACATTTCTTCTGAAAATTTCACTGTTTAGCAGTTATTACACTTTCGATTCAAATTTCTCTTTAACAGCTATAGGAATAAATCTATCATATTTATTTGTATATCTGTTAAAGAGGAAATTTAAATATGTTATTACTTCTCCAAGATATCTTTTCTCTTAATTAATAGTATATCAATATGAATAATTATAGATAAGTGTAAAATTAAGTATTTTATCATTTTCCTTTTTGTTTTTTTAATTTTTTTGCAGACAGGAAATCTGTCCGAAGATGAACTCGCAGTCATTATTAAAAATCTACATGGTATAGGGTAAGTGTTTTCAAATTATTTTTTCATTTTTGTTTTTCTATTTTCAAAAAAAAAAATTGAACCTTAAATTTCTTACAAGAGAAGCCCTGAATATAGGAAACTCGCTCACAAATTATTTTTTTTTTTAATTGTTTATGCGCTAATAAAAATACCAATTACATACTTTGTTTCCAATGCTTTAAAAATTCTATTATTATTAAAAAGTGTAAAAAATAAGAACAACCTCATCCTCCAGTTTTTTTTTATGCCTCTTCATTCTTTCTCATGAACTTCTTAATTTATTATTTTATTTTGTAAAGTTTTTGCCTAAAATTATTTATAAATTCTTTCTATTTCTTTCTTAGAAATACCTTATTTACTCCTGAAATGGCTTTTGACGTTGCAGTCAGAAAACTGGTTGAGAAATATACTAATCCAATATTACAATGTGTAGATTTAGTTTCAGATATCTTAGTGCAATGTATAAACAACAGCTCTAGACATGTAAGTTAGCAAATAAAACTTTTTAAAATTATTTACTTTAACTTAAACAATAGATATTCAATCTCTGTCATTGAAGTAGTGCAATTATATGTTAACAAAAATATTTTCTTTTAGAACAGTACATAATATCTAATTAATAAGTTATAAAATATAATACAAAATTATATTACGATAACAGTTACATCTGGAAAATCGTAGGCCGATACACCAAAACGATATTAATTTTTTAATATTCAAAAAAGGATCATACTGACAATGTTCTTATTCTCTTTTAATCCCGAATTTTTCAACTTAATTCTCCCTCAGTTAGATAATGATATTTTCATTTCACTAATAAATTAAATTAAATTTAATATTATTAAGGAATGATAAATTTTGTTTAATAATTTAATGCTGAAAATATATTTTTATTTATTGATAGACAGTTAAAATAACAGAAGAAACATTTTGTTGTGAACAATTTGATTAAGAAAATGACCATTTAATCAGGAATGTCTGAAATTTCAAAAAAAAAAAATAATAAAAAGAGAATAATCGTGGATGATCTGTAAAAGGAAAAAAAAATGTATATAGATGTATATATATAGTTAGGAAAAAATAAAGACAAAAATGCACACAATTAACTGAGCTATTTTTGGAATTTTGCCATTATATGTACTATATGTTTCTTTTAGTAATTAATCCTTTACAAGCTAAGCATTCCGCTAGCGGGGATTGAGTTACTGTCCTTTTTTTTCTTAATTTGTATTTTGATGTTGTTTTAACTGACATTGTTCTGTTTATTTGTGCTTTGTTTATATTTTTTTGATTCCACTGAACTATTGAGTACTGGGCGAATTCAACTGCCTTACTAACAATCTCACGCACATTAAATTTTCCCATTTTATAAAATAAGGAAAAAGTATATATATCTTTAGAAATTTTAGGTGACTGTCTTATAAAAATAATCAAATTCTACTTGCGCTAATACATTTGCATTCTGATTAAATAACCCTGTCAAGGATAATAAACATCACAATTTAAGTAAAGACATAATGATGATTTTTTTTTTCAAAAATTATTTTTATGCTAGACCTTACATTATAGTTTGCTTTAGTCCTCTTTATATCTTGGTCAATAAAATATCTTTAACATGCATTAGTTTAACGTTAATATTATATTGATATATGGTAAAACAAAGATGATTCGAATTTCGATAGTCAATGATGAAGTCAAATAAAAAGGAAAGAAACCACTTAGCTTTCCTCAATCTGATCTTCTCAAAGACATAAGATATGATTGTGCTTCAAGTTATTAGAGTACCAATAACATAGACTCATATCGATTACAAATGACAATGACATATATTACAGCATCGATGTTCAAGAATCCTTGAAATGGTTCAGATGTCGTAAAGGAAATTTTTACTGATTCCCAATTCTACATTAGTTCAGAACTAAATTGTAAGTAATTGTAATGTAGGGAACTTGTATCGTTCTGATGAAATTTCCATTAAGTTAAATTTGCCTCTCCAAAGGAATTAAGTATCTTGCTTGCTCTATTTCCCTTTATGAATAGTATATATAATAGTAATAGTTGGGTAAAAATAGTTGGGTTAGAGAAACATGCTAACATTAGAAAAAGATGATAGTTTTACAGGACCGGGAGCATCAATTTCCTGTGAATCCTTAAAATAAATACTGTTTACTAAACAAAAAAAATGGACGTCCAAAGATCAGTGTAGCTTTGTCATATATCCTCCTCTGCCCTCTTGTAATAAAAAGTTTTAACCTAAAAAGAGCTTTTCAACATACTTTCTCTGCTTACAATGTAGTTCCTGCATCATATGCTTCGAGAATCACTTGATAGTAGTTCATCCATGAGATTCTCCTTTCTGTCTCGAAGATGACTTGCATACTTGTACCATTAGGCCAACTAAGCAGCCGCCTAGGACGCAGTACTGACCTTTAAAAGTCACAGTTTTATACAAATTAGTTGTTTAAGAAAAAATATGCCATTCAGGCACATCTTGTGGTCAGTGTGCTTGAATCCGGGTTCGAATCCCGGTACCACTATGGATGTTTATTTCCTTTCTTGTATCTGCTTTCTTTCAGTGGCAGTAGCTTTAAAATGCGTTTGGGAAGTGACGCATCCATTGTAATTTTAGAATATATATATATAAGAAAGCTGAAATGCTCGCCCTACCCAGAAAAAACTGGAAAAAAGGATGAAGAAAAAAAATATAATAAAAGGAAAATGTAACTGTTCACTGTTCATAATAATTTATAGTTCATCGTTAATTTGTGAGTTTTTTTGTTGTTTTTTTTTGGGGGGGGGTGGAGGAGTGCAAGTAGCTGGCCTTGCCTAGAGCGTAAAATAGTCTGTTGCCAGCCCTGTTTATACCAATATTTTACGCTATTCCTTTACGGGCTGAATGATTTAATTAGATTTGAGGATTTCATACTGAAAATCTTCTTTCTTCATTCAGAGGTGTATTTGCTGTCATGCACGGACAATTCTGTCCTGAACTCGACGCCATTAATAGAGTTTTTCTCTATACGTTTACAATCAGTCAGCGTATTCTGTAAAAAGCGTTACACATCTTTTTATAAAACTAGAAAGTTATAGAATCACAGGTGAAGTCTATCACAGTAATTCAATCTATAAAACCATATATCCACAAGGTTTGGTGGCGAATCTGGTGCCCTTGAATTAATCGACTTTTCTGACATAAAATGATGATTCCTACTTATTTTCTGAATCCTATGTTATTTGGTAGATTCCATAAAAAAGGGGGCTAAAAACCTTCTGAGCAACTTTCATGTTTTCTAGAGAACACACTATCAGTGAACTTTTTCAACACTTCCTCCGGTCTTTTAAATACGTCAGAAAATGCATAGAATAAAATTAGGATTTTTAGAATGGTTGTTTTGTGGTATTTTCTTTTCTGCGTAGTGTAACCTACGTGGAGTAGAACAATCTCCAGTAGATTTTTTTAAATTTTATTTTAGGCTATAGACATTAATATAAATTAATGTGAAATAAATTTATTTTTTAGGCTGAATTGTCGTTAAAAATCCTTCAAATATTTATTATTTCATTTACTATAGTCAAAGCAAAGAATCGTTAATCTCTCACTTTAAGTACCGGGTATTGTCTCTATTTATAATAATGAAATGTAATTTCATTTCTAACAATAGAAGGTGTATTTCGGCAGATCTCAAATACTGTGTTATTCTTGTTTCTATCAACTGGACTTACCCGTAATTTGTAACAGTTATCTTAAAGTTGAATTAATTCCTATAACATTAAAATATACCCACGATATGCTGAAGTTCAAGATGTATCCATCCCTTGTGTTAGTCAATAATGTCAAAGCCTTTTCATATAGTAACGATAGTGTTTTGCGTTTTCAGTTTCAAGATTACCCACGCCTTAAAGATGAAGTATTGGTTTTAGTAAATGACAAAATCAAACATTATGAAGAAAGAACTAAAGTAAGTTATTTTTTTTTTTTACAACATAGATACAAAAATCACAAATTTTAAAAATAACAGTTGTTCATTATTTCAGTTAATAATATCAATTTAAATAATGATTCCACGTCAAGTTTCATAATTTAAATGTATTCCGAAATAATTAAATTTTCCTGACCTGTGCGTTAACACAGAGAAATTTATTATTAAGAATAAAAACAAGAACATCTTTTCATCTTCTTAAGCATAGCTATATTTCGCAGGTTTAACACTTTACCTGCTTCTTCAGGCTTATCGATACATAGAATGTTCTTCATAAAACACAAAAAACAAAGTTTTAACAATATTGAACCTTAACAATATCGAGTCATACATGGTAACATTAATTAGGATATGTATTATTTGACTTATCTCCACACCTTTCTGTTTGTTAAAGCATGTGTGATCAATAGTTTTAAATGTTTTAACAAACAATAAGGTGTGGAGATAAGTCAAATAATACTTGAAAAATTTAGAAGTAATTGAAACGACATTGTACGGTTTCAATAATATATTTTCTTTTTAGCTCAACAAATCTAAACTACGTAAATGATTCAATAATATATATTCTAATTAATGTTACCATGTATGACTCGATATTGTTAAGGTTCAATATTGTTAAAACTTTATTTTTTGTGTTTTATGAAGAACATTCTATGTATCGATAAGCCTGAAGAAGCAGGTACAGTGTTAAACCTGCGAAATATAGCTATGCTTTAGAAGATGATAAGATGTTGTTGTTTTTATTTTTAATAATTGAGAAATTTTATTAATTCCCCATTAGTAAAACTTGAGTGTCAAAATTAATTCTGAATGACAATCAGTCAGTTTAATTTAAAGAAAAATTGGAAACTGAGATTTTCAACTAAACTCAAAAGTTACCCGTGTTAATTAATTTTAATAAATGCATCTTATTTAGTTCCGCCAAAGTACTGAAACTAAGCGAAATACAAAAGGAAGAGCCTATTAAAAATTTCACTGTCATAGCGCACTGTCGTTATCTTAACAAATATCAAATGTTGATTCCACAACAAATTCTAAAATCCATATACTTCAAAATCCATAAACGATATTTCGAATGCATCTTCTCGAACATTCTTCATCAGGTAAAATTAATATAAAGGTTTGTATTAATATATATATATATATATTTCTATACTTTACATAATACTTTTTTCTTAATTATATAATTATATTGTGGGTGAATAAGATTAATGTTAAAATGATAATGGGAAGTCTTTTGAGCCAAACTGAGACCTTGAGACAGTTGTCTCAGCCAGGGCTATCCAGCCAGTAAAAACTCAAAAGGCATACGGGCCATACATAATATATTTTTAATAGGACAAGTGACCCCTCAAAAATATTATATTTATATTGGTTTATAGATGATAATTCTGTGATGTTGAGCAGTTGTTTCATTTTATAATATGCTTATTTTGTTTACTAGAATTAAGTTTTTCATTATGTAAAGGAGGAATGACTTGAAAGTTTTCCCCTTTATATTAATTTTACCTGATGAAGAATGTTCGAGAAGATGCATTCGAAATATCATATATGGATTTTAGAGTTTGCTTTGGAATTTATATCGATAGTTAAGTATTTTTGAATATCAAATGTTAATATTTGTTAAGATAAATTCTATAAAATTGTCTTGAAATGTGACCACTTGAGAATCATTCGATGCTATTTGATTGATTAAAACTGGTGTTAAAAACAATGTTTATATTGTAGAAGTATTTAATTAATTGTATTTTAGAAGAATTTATTTTAAAATATGAATTCAGAATTTTTTTTCCGAAACTTTTTTTTCAGAAACATTTGAAAATCCACATTAAAGCTCAGATGGCTTTTATGAATACGAAGCATCAAGATTTTCATCGAGTTGCAAGGTAACAACCTTGATGAAACTCGGTTTCATGTTTCTATACTTTACACAATACTTTTTTCTTAATTATATAATTATATTTTGAGTGAATAAGATTAATGTTAAAATGATAATGGGAAGTCTTTTGAGCCAAGCTGAGACCTTGACACAGTTGTCTCAGCCAGGGCTATCCAGTCAGTAAAAACTCAAAAGGCATACGGGGGAAAGGGTTAGCTCAAAAGCTCCAAATTTATTGCAGTTATCCACGTCATAACTTTGAAGTCACGCCCGACTTCTAAGCCCCGCCCCCTAAACCCGTGAACAGATGTCAACTTTTTTGTTAATTATTAGTAGTTAAACCAATGCCCTAAAAGCTCTAAAAAGTTCGTGGTTCAAAGTTCTAAAAACAACGTGATTACAAGGGTTTGAATATAGGAAAAATCGTTAAGGAAGTGGATATATATATATATATATATATATATATAAATCGTGGGAAGAAGAATTTGAATGGCATATATATTCGTGATCTATGACCCCTGATTGGCGTTTATCACAAGGTTCGGCTCATCTTTTCATGTAGGGAAGAACAAAATAGTGTTTTTTTTCTTTGGAAAATACACTGCCATAAAAAAACAAAAAAACAAAACAAAACAAAACAAAACATTAGTCTATTAAGACTTGTCTTGTTAAATTTGAAGACTGCATGAGGGGTAAACATTTTTAAAAGACTTGTGCTCGTGTTTAAGTGGATCAAATTTTAAAGATATTTCTCCGACCACTGTAGTGAAGGAACACAAAGTCCATTTTAAGCGATGGGAGGGAGGAAACTATAATAAATGTGCTTAAGGTGGACCTTAAATAAGCAACGTAGTACTTTTTATAGAAATCCGTCTAACCATTTTAACGTGATACGTGTACGGACAACGAAGAAAAATGCGCAAATGGAATAGTAAATGTTTCTTTCTGCTCAGTCCATTTTTTGCTGTACGTTGTTAGTGTATTGCTTAAGTGCCAGAAATGTTTTTCGAAATTCATTTTAACTGTTCTTTTAATTTCAGTCTTCAGCAAATTCCAAAAGACTTCAAAGGCTTAAAAGACGGCAACATGAATATTGCAGAGCCTCCAACACAGATTCCCAGGTCGAATTCAATTGAATCTATTGCTCCTTCTGGATATTCAGATTCAGTGGATTCTGGGAGTATGGTAAGCCGATCAACTGGATACACAACTGTTTCAGTATCTGCATATAATATAGCCAGTAGACCACCTGGCACTGCTTCCTATCCAGTCCCTGCAAGTCCACAAGTGGCTAATGGATCAGTTCAGAAGACATACGAGGTAAGCTCTAAACAGAAATTTGTTCCTCGTGCAAATTGGACCAATTGATATTGTCCAATGTTTGATTCTCTGTTAAAATTTGGATCCCCTGCAAATTCATCTCAATACCAAAGACTTTCAATAGCATATAACATTTTCAATATTAATTTTTAATTTATTTATAATATTTAATGTTTTAAACGGATTTCATCAAAATCAAGTTTAAGATTGATTTTTCTGCAGAGAAAAGATCTTTATTTTAAATAAAGAGATTTATAAATAAAAATTTTAATCTAACAACATATCCTGAATTAATATTTTAAACTGTTCCTCAGGATAAACAAAAATTAGTTGATAATATCCTTGTTAGTTAAAACGATTAGTTAAATGTAAATAACCCATAATAATATAACAGGAATTTTCAATTGATATCACCAATATTCTTTTCTTTGTCTTTTTTTTTTTCTTTTCAAGATAATGAACAAGGGTTGGATGTTATATCATCCAACAGGTATTGGCATGAGAAAGACAAAGCAATACTGGTTTATTTTACACAGTTACGCTGTTTCATGGTACAAGGATGATACGGTAAGAGCATTCCATATGAAACTATTCGTTTTGAAACAATAAGATATTGTAAAAAAAAAAGTAAGATTATTGGTTCCTTTCTATTTCACCAACTATTTATTCACTATAAAATTGGTTTATGGTCAGTTTGGCCAGCACTCAACAAAAGCTATCAAGAACAGCCGAAACATTTATATATTTTAAGATATAAATATACAATCTTATAAAATTTTATTAAAAAGTTATGCTCCCTTACTATTTTAGTGAGGGACCTGATTACAAGAGAAGTAACTGTGTAATGAAATCAGTAACTATGAAAACAAACTTCGCTCTGCAACCAATGGCAAATTACTTTTTCAGTAATGTCTAAACTATTAAACACTTAATTCTAAATCAATGGACCTCATTTTAACAAATAAACTGACTTTAATAATTGACTATCATAATACTCAGCTGTACATTTCAGTTTGTTTGACAATTTGTGCTATTTACAAATGAAGATAAATGTACAATTATATCAAAAATATTCTGTATTGAAATTTGGCTACAATTCTTTCTAGGAAAGAGAGTTGATAGGAAGTTTTTCACTTGATAATGTAAAACTGATCAAGAAAGAAAGTCCAGGAAAGAAATACAATAGACTTATTCTTTCAAGAGAAGGAAAGTAAGTATTAAGTGAAATCTACTATTTTTTAATTTAAAATGTAAAGATATTAAGTAAAACTTTTGATATTGTAGTAACAATAAAAAATAAGTTTATTTTGTAAAAAATGAAACAAAATATAAAAAATTTGTTTTTTAATTAAATGTTCTAGACCAAAAGATAATTCCAAATTAGAACTGGGTTGCCGAAATGATCACGAGGAAGCTGTTTGGGTGACTCACTTTGAGAAAAGTGGTATCGTCGTAGAGAATTCGTCAGTAAGTAATAGCGATTCTACCATAGGCATATATAGGGGATGTCTGAGGGGGCCCCTGATCTCTCCCTTCAGAAATTCCGAATTATAGGGCTTTATTCTATCTAGTTTCGTTTTTTTTTTTTGTTTTATTGCATGGTAGAAATGAAAGAACTTCCCCTATCGAAAAAATTTCCTATATATGCCCATGTAATCTAACTAGTTAAAGGTACTCTGATCATTTTAGGACTCATTTATATAATCCCACCTAAACTTGGCATAAACAGATGGATTTTATTATTCTGACACAAAGATCATATATTAGTACTTTTCCATTAGATCATATATTAGTACTTTTCCACATAAAATAAACAATTTCCTATTACAATTAAATCCACCTTCAATAGACATTACAAATCCACATTCGTTTATGTTCACATATTGTAATCCATCTCAACCATAGACATTTACTGCAACTTGACTTGATGGCTTATAATATAACTTTTTATTCACATTTTTATTACTAGAAAATGTTTAATGTTTAATCTATATTACTAAAATCTTTTATTTCTCTGTCTTTCTGTCTGTCTGTCTGTCCGTCTGTCCGGCGCAATTTTCTGTGAGAATGGAAAATAGAAATAATTTTCAGAATGAAACATCCGCGACAGGAATCGAACCTCCAACCTACTGATCTGAAGTCAGACGTCTTATCCATTAGGCCATGGGGACAACAACTTTCTTTATATTGTTTTTTGACTTATGTGTCCTTCCCATTCCCCCCCCCCTCCATCGATACGGAATGTATTCAACCTTTTGGGAACTAATTTGATTGTTAATTTATTTCCCATCCGACAGTTTATTTGTAATTCGAAACTGACAATTAGAACTATTATTGCCGAAACGTTGCAATATGGTAAATATTCTTACTTAACCAAATTCTATGTGATATTGAAAAACAAGCGCGTGTACACGGCAGATATTGGAGTAAAGAAAACAGAGTCAAGAAAGAAAGAAGCACTATTTCTATTAGGTAGAATACTGAAAAATCATTATTTGTAACTAAAAAACCATCAATATTTGTAACTCAAAAACCACTGAAAAGTATCAATTTGAATAAAAAAAAAGAGTCATTAAAGAAAGAAGCACTATTTCTATTAGGTAGAATACTGAAAAATCACTATTTGTAACTCAAAAACCATCACTATTTGTAACTAAAAAAAAACCACTGAAAAGTATGAATTAGAATAAAAAAAAGATAGTCAAGAAAGAAAAAAGCAGTATTTCTATAAGGTAGAATACTGAAAAATCACTATTTGTAACTCAAAAACCACTGAAAAGTATCAATTGGAATAAAAAAGAGTCAAGAAAGAAAGAACACTATTTCTATTAGATAAAATAGTGAAAAATCACTATTTGTAACTCAAAAATCTGAAATCATGTCAAAGTCAAGAAACTCACGGTAAATATGCGGCTCATCAACCAAGATGACCAGAATCAGAGAAATTTTGCCGAATAATTGCTCAGAATCGGAAACAATCGAGAACCACGTAAAGAAGGATTGATAACATTGCCTGATAATCTTCGCCACGAAATAGAACAATTCAGTCAGTTCGTAGAAAAAATATCTTACCTGAAATCAATGAATGGACAATTCTAACTCCGAAGAACGGCAGTGTCGATAATATCAATCGAATGATAAGTCAAAGAATACAAGGAGAGACTAGAGAGTATTTAAGTGCGAATAAAATTGAAACTTCTGATAATCCACAACACGAACATATCTTTCCGCCTGAGTATCTGAACTCATTGAATCTCGGCGGTATTCCTCAACATTGTTTGTCGTTGAAGATTGGATCTCCAATAATGTTGTTATGAAACATCAATCCCAAGTTTGGATACTGCAACGGAACTCAACTTAAATGCCGTTCATTCGATAATCATCTCATAAAAGTCGAGATTATAACAGGAACTCACAAAGGAGCTTTTGTTTTCATCCATAGGATGTCTATGCAACCAAGCGATAATCTACTTCCATTCACTTTCATAAGAAGGCAATTTCCGATCAGACCTTCTTATGCGATGTTTATCAATAAAGCTCAAGGACAGACTCTAAATAAATTTGCCATCTATTTGGAGAATGTTGTGTTCACTCACGCACAACTTTATGTCTTTGAGTCACAAGTCATCAGAATTATCTTCACTCGAGTCACAAGTTACCTTCACTGGAAAGAATAGTCACAATCAATTCGTCGCCAAGAATATTGTATACAAGCTATGATCTTCATATATCATCTACATTGACCAACATCCATCTCAACGTATCTCTTCTTCAAATATCTATATCAATCAATCTGCACACGGGTAATGGCCTAGTAGTAATAAAAAGAAAAAAAATATTTTTTTAATAACGTAAAATATTTTCTGAATCTTCAATTCTTTTATCTTAGGATTTAATAGATGAAGATAGAAGTCAATATTCGTCAACGGAAAATCTACCAAAGAATCGGAAGATGGACTTTAAAACAAAAGTAAATATCTCTTAAATTCTATCTCTCAAAATAAGTATTAAACTTTAGAAACTTAGAAATACATTATTACGCTTTCCTTTTTATGAATGACAGTTAATTTAATTGTATTTGTTAAGCAAAATACAAAGAAGCTTTTGAAAATATCAATAAATTGGTTACTATATCGAAATTATGAAGTTTACCGGAGTGTATTTAAATTATAAGTATTTGTATTAATATATCCATCAAATCAGGACTTATATATGAATTTACAACACTGTGCAGGCCTTTAATTAATTTCTTTATGTAAAATAAATTTGCTGTTGGATCGTGCAAGGCAATCCGTGCTTAATGGTTTGCTGCAGATGTTCCTGTTGTTTCCATAAATACTGACCTTGAGATTATTTTAAATTCAAGAATTTCTTATGCAGCTCTGACTAACACTCTCCATTGATCTCTTTCTTCTTTTTGTTTCGTATTTCTTCCTTTTTTTTTATTTCTTTCTTTTTTTTTTATTTCTTCAGTAGACCTTTGCGAGTTAATAACATCGGCTTTAACGATCTGTTCAATTTCTTGTTCAACATTCTTCCATTTCTTTTTTCCTTTTTTTTACAGAAATTTCTACTTTTGATATGTATTAACTTAATTGACGTTGTTACTCATCAATAACCTGCGAAACCCTCATTCCAATATTGCAAATCCTGTGCATATATAATCAGATAATAGGTTACAGTATTATCTTTATTAGTATGGAGAGTTCTCTCTCCCTCTATCACTCTCTATTTATATATACACCAGGGTGATTATAATTAAACTTCAACTTTGGGAAAAATCGGTTTTTAATTGTCCCGAGGCCAAAAACGCATAAAAAGCAACAATGAAATTATTGCGAGACTTGCGCAAGACATGTTCAATATGCTGTTCACCGTTCTCTACCACACGTTGAAACCGAGAAACAGATTGTTCCACAGTACAGTTGGTTTAACGTGCAACTCAAGCCATAGCCGTCGTCTTGCGATTCAAATGTCACTTGCAGCCGAACCCATTTACGTTATGACGTTTAAAGCGCCATCTATTGCTAACATTTGAAACTATTTTTTTTTTCTTATGCCATATCATTTCCTCTTAAGTACATTCAGTTCAAATTTCAGGTCATTCTGAGGAGTCGTTCTTTTTTTACAGCATGTTGAAAGTTGAACTTTAATTATAATCATCACCCTGTATATACAATGTTCACAAAATTTAGGGGATATTGCGAAATGAATATAATACACCCAAAAAACACAGGCATTTGAGTTTATTTATTAAAGAACATCATCAGAGAAGCAAATGACACGAAATTGGAAGTTGTCTGAATATGCAAATGAGGTGCAGAATCGAGTTATCGGGATTGAGCAGGATGTGACACATGGACGGGGGTTAATATTCGCATGTCAAACGTGAAAAATGTGACTCACATTGACTGTTCAGTAGGGTGTATGGTCACCTGAGACTGCTACAACACTGACAGCGATGAGGCATGGAGGATCAAATTGTCCAGCAGTTCCTGTGGGATTCGTGGCCACTCGCGCACCAGGGCAACTTCCAGCTGAGGAAGTGTTTCGGGAGGTGATTGGTGACTGGCAACACGTCATCTTAGTGCTGATGCCTGCCCACACCATGATTCCACCTCTACCAAAAGAATGTCTTTCTTACACGAAACGTGGATTCTCCCGTGTTCCACGTTCACGCCAGATGACGGCACGACAATTGTCAGGATGCAGAGTGAATATGGACTCGTCACTGAGGAGAACCGTGGACCACTCTTCACGGGTCCAAGGAAGATGCATTTCAGCCCACCTTCTGCGGTTCTGCGATGTTCAGCAGTTAACGAAATGCATACCATTGGTCGCCGGCATACAGTCCACCGTGACGGAGTTAATTTCACACCCGTCGTCCAGTAGCAGCGAGAAACTGTCCCCGCAGCTCAGTCGCATTGCTTTGTCGCCGATTCCGTCGTGCAATTAGTTAGGGATTATCTCTTGCAGTGGTGGCACATGGGTGGCCCTGCTCTGGACTTCTTCGTACTGTGCCAATCTCTGAAGCGATCCCAGAGTCTGCTAATCATGCTTTGGGAGGTTCCAACCGCTGCTGCCACTGTCATCTGTGTTTGGTCAGCTTCAAGACACGCTATTACTCTCTATGCTTCAGATTCGGGTAAATTATATTGCAGGGCATTTTCAGGTGATACTCAACGATTCTACCACTACTTGTTGTTCCAAGAAAGTGGAGATAACCCAGCAGCGACAGCCTCTTAATACAGGGTTGTGGGCAAACATGCAAATTAGCGTTTTACATCACATTTGAATATTCAGACAACTTTCATTTTCGTGTCATTTGCTTCTCTGATGATGTTCTTTAATAAATAAACTCAACCGTCACTGTTTTATGGGTGTATTATATTAATTTCGCAATATCTCCTAAATTTTGTGAGCTTATATAATAATGGATAGAGCTTATGTAATATTTCATTAATTCACAGTTACTTAAAACAGTTACATTTCATTAAGGCAAGTAATCATTTTAATTTTTAATAAAGATTTGTATCAGGATGTTTTAAAAGTCTTCTTTATAAATATATTTTTAATTTTCAGCAATTAATTGAAGGTGACCCTGAGCTGCGAGGAGAAAGAGATTTAATACTGTACATGCTTCACTCCTACATGAATATTGTACATAAGACTATTTTAGATATTGTTCCCAAGTATATAGTTTTGCTTCTTGTGAAAGAGGTAAGTGATGTTTGGTTTGTTTGTTTTGCATAGAAAAAAAAATTATATTCCGACCTCATCTCACAAGTCAGTCCCGGATCACTGAAACGTGACCTCCAGTGGAACTACTACTACTACTTTTTTTTTTTTTTTTTTATTTCTTAATTATTTAAATTTACAATACAGCCCCGTTCGGGAGAAAAAATCCCTATCAAACATGTTCTGAAGTTAATTAAATTTTATATATATCTTAGTAATGTTAATTTTATCAAAAAAAAATAAAAAGAATATTAATCATACAGTTAACAATATTTTAAATATAATGTAATGCAATATAATATATAATATAATACATCATAAAAAAATGTAGTTAGTAGTTTAGACATAATTTTGAAAATTTGTAACAGACTATTAGTTATTATTGTAGTTTATATAACAAAAATTTTTTTACAGCAGTTTTAATTACATATACACAAGAGAAAACATTTAATTTAGGTTATTTACAATTATTTAAAATTTGTAAAACAACAATTTTAACCTTATTTATATTTCTAAATATTCAATATTTTGATAAATTTACTGTATCTACAAGGGAAACAATTTAAACTGACTCCGTTATTTACAATTATACAATAAAGAACAACAATTACAGAACTATTGTTGAAACACAACAACACAACAATTTTGCAATTTTATAATTAATATTTCTTATTCCATAAACTATTATTAATATAAGGATATGCTAATTTTATATTATTTTCAGATCTTAAGTTATAGTGTAATAGCTTATAATATTATTGTATAATATACTCATGGACAAAAAAATTAGCGCACCAAGAAATAATTGCGGGATCGTAACGAAACTTGCAATGAAGGTACATGTCGGGGAGATATGCAAATGATTAGAAATGCAGCGTGATTGCGCATTACGTATAGCCGGTAGAGGGCGTTGAACATCGTACTCTGTGGAGTATAAAACAGGTAACCAAAGCGTGTTTGAGTGTGCTGAATCATTTACAAAGGAAGAGCTGAGGTAGACATGCCATTACGCCGTGATCGAAGACAGTATACGCAGTTGTCGCAGTTTGAGAGAGGGAGAATCGTCGGGATGATGGAAGCTGGGTGGTCAGCTAGGCGAGTAGCTCGTCAATTAGGCCGCTCTGATTGTGTTGTGAGGAGGTGTTGGGACCAGTGGACCCGAGAGATGTCATGTACACGAAGACCAGGCTCAGGACGCCCTCGACAGACCAGTCGTCGAGAAGACCACCACATAGTCAGAAATGCACGCGTACAGCCAACTGCTTCATCGGCCGCCATCCAGGCACAGGTAGCACCTTCACTAGGGGCCGCTGTGTCTTCTCGAACCATACGAAGGCGCCTGGCTGAAGGACAGTTGGTATCGCAGCGCCCATTACGTGTGCTGCCCTTGACGCCCACCCATCGACGCCTCCGTTTGGAGTTTTGCCGCGCACGAGGAAACTGGACTGCAGCGGAATGGAACCAGGTCGTCTTTAGCGACGAATCCAGATTCAATCTCGGCAGTGATGACAATCGTGTTCGTGTGTGGAGATCTCGTGGTGAACGCTTCAATCCTGCCTTTGCTGTACAGCGACACACCGCTCCCACAGCTGGTGTGATGGTATGGGGTGCCATTGCCTACAATACACGGTCACCCCTAGTATTGTTCCGTGGCACCATGACAGCCCAGCGGTATGTTCATGAAATCCTGCAACCACATGTGTTGCCACTCATGCAACGGCTCCCAGGAGCCATTTTTCAACAAGACAATGCTCGGCCTCATACGGCAAGGGTGTCACAAGACTGTCTCCGCACTGTTACTACCCTTCCTTGGCCTGCCCGATCCCCAGATTTGTCTCCAATCGAGCATATCTGGGATCATTTGGGACGACGAGTTGGGTATCCCACGAGTTTGAACGAACTAGAGGCAAGGTTACAGCAAATATGGAACGAAATGTCTCAAGACATCATGCAGAACTTGTATGACTCAATGCCCGATCGTATCGCATCGTGCATTCGCGCTAGAGGGGGTCCAACGGAGTATTAACTCCTCCGTTCTTTTGCCTTTTTCTCTGAAATAAATTATCCTTTTTCTTTGATTTTCTTATCATTTACTTATATCAAAGTAGTCATTACGTATGTAAATTTTCGTTTCATTTTGACGACTCCTTCTTGGTGCGCTAATTTTTTTGTCCATGAGTGTATAATTTTTTATTTTCAATATATATAATAGTAAATTTTCAAAATAATATTATAATAAAATTTTTGCTTTGGAAATAAAATACCATATGTATTCAACATATAGTTTCTTTTTAGTTTGTCCTTCCAAATTTTTTTAGTAAAAATGTGTTGTAAAACTTTAATTTGAAGAATTTTTAAACTCTCAAAATTTATATCATTTGTATGAGCCCATATAATATTACCATATATTATTATTGTTTTAAAAAAATATATATAAAAACTGGAAGCAAGTGTGAAGAAACTATTAAAAAAGTGGCTGATAAAATGTAATTAGAATGAATTTCTGTTGTTCAATTGTTTTCATTGTTATTGTAAATCCTATATGCAATATCTCATTTAATTATTTTGTTGAATTTTGTACACTTCCAATGTCTTTGATATTTATCGTTACTAGTTCTTACTATACTCGACAAAAAAATAGGCTAAACATAGGTAACTTTAGTATATATACATACAAATATATAGAGAATTAAATCAGAAAATTATTTTAACTTTTAAATTATGTTACTACCTAATATAAAATTTTGGAAAATTAACATTTAGTGGTCTACTTGACAAAATAATCACTTGAAAACTATGTATTGATGTAAGTCGTTTAATGTTTTTTAACACTGTATTCAAAATTAATTAAACAATTGTAGTATACCTATATTCAGAACCTGTTGATAGGAATTTGTCATTCCTAATGGGACTGCAACTTTTGTATTTAGAAATCATAATATATGTATTTATTATTATTATTATATAACATATGACACAGTACAAAGACAACATCTTTGACTGGATTAATTGAGCAATTCAAGTCTCATCCAGAGACCTAAGAATTGTCCAAGTATCTTCGCAAAATATAAGCAGTTCCTAGTAATGATGTTTTTTGCAGATCTGTTATTGAAATCTCATGAAGTTCCAAGCTATTAAAGTGTTTTACAAATTCCTTAGATAAAGCACCAAGGGCACCAATAACTATAGGTATTACAGTGGCACGTTTGTTCCACAAACGAGAAATTTCAATTGTCAGATCCCTATATGTTGTGATCTTTTCCAGTTCTTTCTCAATAATTCGTGCATCTCCAGGTATTGCCACATCTATTAGAAAAACATCTTTCCTCTCTACAATTGATATGTCTGGAGTGTTGTGTTCCAAATGACGGTCGGTTTGAATTCTGAAGTCCCAGAGGATTTTGGCCTCATCATTTTCTAGCACCTTTTCAATAGAATGTTCCCACCAGTTTTTGGAAACTGGGAATTGATATTTTTTGCATAAATTCCAGTGAATAATACTGGCTACTCTATCATGGCGTCTTTTGTACTCAGTCTGAGCAATTTTACTACAACCACTGATAAGATGGTCAATAGTTTCATCCTTCACTTTGCATAATCTGCATTTACTATCGTTGCTCACGTGTTGTATTTTGGTTTTCATCACGTTAGTTAATAAAGCTTGTTCTTGGGCAGCAAATATTATTATTATTATTATTATTATTAAGTTTAGATTAGATTAATATTTCTCATTAACAATCTCTGTTGTCAGATCTCAGTGATTTCTGTGTTAATTTCCAAGATAACATCTTTCTTGTTATATGATTGAATCAATATTTTGTGCATAATAATAGCTTACGTCTGGATTAGATTCAGAACCTAAATCAATACTATATTGCTGCTTGCATAAAGTAAAACATTTGAAAAGTACGTGGCTTCTAATATATTTATACATTTGCACTGTACCAAAGATACTAAATTTTGATGAGAAAAGTAATATTTCTAAGCAATAACAAGGTAATATTACTTTGCTTAAATTCAGAAGACTTGTAATTAATTTAGTAAATTATAATTGGAAATTTATTGTTCGATTTTCTGTAGACATTAGAATACACAAGTAAACATCTGCTTGGAGAATTAATGTTCAAAGATGATTGGGTAAGTGACAGATTAAAGTATAGTTTACAATTAAAATAATAATCAATCAATTAACTAGTATTTTCAGCAATAAAAATAAATAATAATGTAATTTTCACAGCTTAAACATATTTTTCTTTTCAAAAAAGAAAAGAAAACGTTTACAAATACTATGTAGTTGTACAAAGATATTAACTTCATTTAGGCAAATTAGCGCCATTTATTTTCTAGAGAGAAACATAATAAATATTGCAACTGTTTTCTTAATTCAATTCAATTCAAAGAATTACAAAGGACCTCGAGTTTAAAGTACAATTTAATGCATGGTAATTTGGTTTATTTCAACTTGTAATTCTTTGAAGTGGGTTCTTACTGTAATATTAATTTTCTTTTATTTAATTCTTTAGGACCACTTTTTAGAAACCAGTACAGAAGAAACGAAAAAGAAGAATGAGCTCTTCAAAATTTACGAAGCAACGAAAAAAGCCATTGACATCATGAATGAAGTATCTCAAGATTTGTGATTAGATTATTTCGACAATCAGAGTGAATTGCTAAGATAAATCAATATTAGAACATTACCGTCTATTTTAATTTATTTATTATTTCAAAAGTGTTCAAAATAGTAATTTGCAAAGTTACTGTAAATAAACGCCATAAAGAATGTTGTACTTTAGGAATATGAAATGACGTCGCATTTCCTCTGCATTGAGCCAATCAGACAACTCTTTCCTTTCTGACATTTTTAACGGAATCAACATTTTTAGGAGATAATTTCAATTATAATGTCATACTGTCCTTCTAACAGTAACGAAAGTGAAAAAAGTATTCTTTTAAGGTGATTTTTATATCTGATTTTCTAAGCTAGAAAAGAATTATTTTTGTTCTCACAAATCAATATTTTTAAATAATTGATTTTTCTGCAACTTAAGGGGAATGAAACAGTTAGAATTGGAAAAGCTTCAAGTTAAAAAATATAAATATAATTATTATGATATTTATTATCGAAGAAACATCTAAACATGACAACAATGAATGAAATCATTCAAGAGAATTATTAATTACTGTATATTCAAGAAAGGCTAACTGTTCAAACTCAAACAAGGAAAAACCGAATTTTTAAAAAATATTTTCAATAAAAAAATAGTTTTCTAAACAGTTAAAACTAAGCATCAGTTAAAATATGAAAATAATTAGCATATTACAAATATATTCTAAAATATTAAATACAACAAAAATATTAAAGTTCAATGAATTAAGATAAACTAACCTACAATATTTTTAACGGTTTAATTAGATATATTTATTGCTTCATGGAAAATCCAGAGGAAAAAAAAATATACAGAATATTACGAAATGATGTATTATCAGAGTATGATTGAAAGCTAGATAATTACGTTAGTTAATATTTTAGTGAATATCTAGTTTGTAGAAAATAGTAATAGGCTTTGTTCTTTAACTCTGGAGTAGATAGTTTAAATTTATTTATCTTTTACAGTAGTTATGTGTTTGTTTGTTTGTTTTTTTATCCCTCATTTTCATTGAAACTATTATTTCACAAAACCTTTCTTGAAGGTTAATCAGAAAAAAAAAGTTGAACTGCTTTTGAGATTCATTAACAGCTATCATACCAATTACAAATAGATGACCAGTTAAAAGTGTATTATCAAATATTAACAAAATAACAAAAATGATGATTATTTGATTATTGCCTCATTGTAAAAGTATTCTTTTTTATTCATATAAATCAATTAATAGATTTCTATAATGTGTTATAAATACGTTAGTTCTGTATTTGCTTCTTGGACATTATTAAGGAGGCTCTTCAATACAATGCAAGTAGCGAACTAGAGAGAACTGAAAAGTGGCTGCTCAAAATTATCTCACAACAATCGTGAGAATATTCGAGGAAACAACCAAAGCTGTTATAATCATATTATCTAAATTATTTTAGATAGCAATTAAACTGTATAATTAAAAATACATGTATATAATCATTTACATAAAATATATACTAATATTTAAGAAACTGTGTCCTATAAATAAACAGCTGCAATTCCTAGCACTAGTAGAAAGAAATCGACAATTTTTTTTTGTTAAATACAAAACAACTAGAAAAGTTACAACTGGAAATATGTTATATTTCTTACTTTTTTCACTTTTATCTTGAGTATAAAAAAATTCTTAAATCTAATTAATTAGTTGTTTTTATTTGGTTTTGTTTTCAAGAACTATTTTTATTGTTTAACTATTCTTGTAAACAAAAAACTTATTGTGTATTAAAATTCTTTTCAACTAAATTTATTGTTGTTGTATTATAACTTTTTTTTTTGTAAGTTTTAAAAAAAAAATAAGATAACTTATCTTCGTTTATTCCGTTTCACTTTTTTGACTATTAAACAAAGTAAATAAAAATTCGACTTAAGTAACATTGCTATCTAATCAGTTTTTCAGGAAGTCATTTATCGACTGATATACGAAAACTGGAATTTCCTGAACTCATCGCATGATTCTTCAATCCAAAATAAAAATGATTTGGAATTACATCAGATCTATTCAAAGCGATGTCAATAGTTTCAATAAACTAAAATATCTATTAAATAATTTCCACGACTGAACAGATTATGTTTTTATGTTTGCAAAGAAATAATCACATACACAGTAAATTTTACACAGAAGATTAAGTATTTAAGCACATACAACCAACGTAGTATTATGAGGAAGAAAAAGTATTATGAGGAAGAAAATAAAAATAACACTTACAAGGCTAATTTCTATCTGCTTTTACTCAAATATGGACTACAGTGGATTAATTAAATGCTTCATCCAACATTAAACTGTGCTATTAACTTTATGTCTTAATTGGTGTAATTTAAAGTGTTATTATGTAAATGTCTAAAGAAGTCCCTAAAAGAACTTGAAACCTACTTTTCTTATATGTTGGTTCCTTTAATTTTTATTTTTTTTAATCATGAAAAAAATCCTATGTCTGGATTGTAATGCTTTTCTATAAAAATATGTGTAACATTCACTCATTTATGTCTTGATATGGATCCACAGGGTAAAGATATAAAAGATCGATTGGTTCTTATCCTTAAATGTGGATGTCGAGTTTCAAGAAGATTCATCCAGTTGTTCAAAAGTTATTGAGGAAGAGTTGGGGAAATAAATATACACTCATTTCATGAGCCTTCCTTTACTAGGGTAAAGGAAATATAGATTAGCTTTCGTTTTATTAAAATAAATTCCAATGAAACATAATTTACAATTTCTTTATCTATGCATAACCGTTCTATCAAACTTCGCACTTGACAGGTTTTTTTAACACTATATATATTAACTAGCAACAAAGCCTGTCGGACGACAGCCATAAAAAAAATCTGAAAAATCATTTTATTATCAACTTTCAACCATAAAGTAAATATCTCCTTATAAACTATATTTTTTGTAAAAACAGCATCAGATCCTTCTATCAGATGTGCTTGATCTATTCGGTCAAGAATTTTGATTTTGACGTCGCAAGCACGACGTGCTCGAGAAATAGCAACATATAATTGTCCACGACTAAAAACAGGCTCTGGTAAATAAATACCAACCATATCTAAAGTTTGTCCTTGTAAATAAATTTCACTGAAAGTAAGAATGGAATAATTATTATTTTTGACTCATAACGCCGAAAGGCATTTAAAACTCACCTTTGTAATCTAAATACTGCCCTAACTTGTGAACGAAGCTTCTACGGCAAAAATGGTTTTGAGTTTCGAAATCAGCATAAAAAACTGAGTATGCAAAATTTCATTAAAATGGGTGCAGTGGTAACAAAATTATTTGGTTTTGAACACATGTTTTGTTAGAATTTCAGTTGTCTAGGTCAGTTCCCAAGAATAAAATTTCATGGAAACAACATGGAATGACGCAATGAACTAATATTTTCATCCAATTTCAGTACCCTTGATTCAATGGTACCATTGAGAACCCTTGGATCTATCTTAATAGGTTAATTATATCGAGTTACAGACAGACAGACGAACTTAGACAATTATATAAGTTGATTTTTTTTGCCAAATAAATTTGAAATGAACTATAAAAATTGCTTAAAGAATGTTTCTTCCCTCTCCCATAAATAAGATTTCGACCAGATTTCTGAAATGGACAAAAGCATTGTTCGAACAGAGGATGCTTGGAACTACTGCTATATTTTTAGAGTTATTTACCAGTGGTCAGGTGCTAAGTACACTAGGCTGCGGCTGGGCTCAATTCTTTCCCATTGCAGAGGTCGGAGGTTTATTTCCCGTGCTATTTCTTCTCCAAGCGGGTCCTAGGGCTTACCCAGCCCTCTGTCAAATGGGGACCGGGTTTTTTTGTTTTCCAGTGGTTGAAGGAGGGCTGACTATCGACCTCAACGAAGTCCCGTTAGTCTTGGAACGCTGAGAGCCTTACCTCCCACGACTCAAAATATTCTCAATTCCTTTTCAGAACTTACAAGAGCTGTTGGATAATTGTATGTAATAGTTAATCAATCTAATAGCCTATAAGTTATTTAATAATATTTCATTTTGATATTCATTGATTGGTTTTTAGCTCAAATAATTAATGAGACAAATAGTTAGCTCGTAAGGATTAAAGACTAATTAAATTACTAATTAATTTACTAATATTTTGGAGTAATTCCTTGTCAAATCCACCAAAGCTAATAGTCTTCCATTTTTTGTTTGTTGTGATTTTTAATTTTATTTCTTTATTATTATTTTTTGACATTTTTGTAGATATTGCATTTAGGAAGCATTATACGCTGCAAAGATTCAAAACTGATAAACTTAGGTTCAGTTTAAAACATTGTCAAAATTCCAGCTTTTTCAAAAACTATCGAATTGAGTAATTGACCGCTACTGCAGCAAATACATTTTTTTAGATTAAATTTATATTCATATTCATATGGAAAGTTCTTACATCTGATGCTTCTCTCCTTTAAAAAAAAATCAGAGGTCACAGGAGATGAGATCGTGGGTGTCCACGTTGTTAGAAAAAGCTACTGATTAATTTGTTTCATTTACCAAGTTATAGTTTCAGTTCCTAGTGATGTACAATAGAGGGGAATAGGTCACTGTCCAAAGCACGACAAAATAGAGGCTGATGAAAAATAAAATCTCTATTGCGGAAAAAAAAAGGGCATAGTGCATATCACTGATATGACTTTTGATAAGACACCGAGATTGGACGCTGTCCAGTGTTTCTATTACTTTGGGCAACGTCCAGTCTCGGTCTGTAACAACAGTCATATCAGTGACTTGTTGTAATTACACTATGGTTTTTTTTTTTTTAATCCAACTTGGATATGAGGTGAGAGAGAAAGATTTGAGGCGGCAAAGGTAGATATCTTAAACATCTTGCCGGATTCACAAGATTAGAAAAAGAGTAGAATAGATATTAGAAATTAAATGAAACCAGAAAGGCTTGCTTTTAAAAAAATAAAATAAAATAGAAGGAACATCTCCAGCGAATGGATATATAGTTCACGATGATTCAGAATTGTATGGAATGCAAGCTAAAGAAATATAGGAAGAGAAGATGAACGTAATGAAGATGTACTAAAGATTCGGTTTCAGGACTTTAATTTACCTATTTATCCATGAAACAAAGACGAAGTTTCTATCTTAACTTCAGACAATGTTTTAAGTTCATTCACCGTATTAATTTGCTTAAATTTCGTTTATCAATGGATTTGCAATTCAAATTCATTTTATCTGCTATTCAGTAAGAGGTGAATTTTCTTGGTCTAAATTTATTGAACTTTAAGGGAATTATTTATATCGAAAATAGAACAAACAAAAAAAAATCAAAAGATAAAAACTATTTAACTAAAATTTTTGAATTGTAATAACATTTAATTGTAGTCTCTATTATCAGTAAGTTAGAAAATTTAGCAATATTAAAATATATTAAAGCAATATTAAGTCATAGCTGATGATAACTCGGATTTTCAACATTATTCGGAAGAGCAGAACTTCGCCACCAGTACGACATCTGGTGGCGAAAAAAGCAAAACATTTGAGTGATCAGAAACATTAAGTCTGAAAAGTTGTGCTTTACGGGAGCTAATATATTTCGTTGTTTCTTGCGAATTTATATTTCGTAATTTTTTTTCTTGGAATAGTTGGTTAATTTGTGACCAAGAAGAATATGCACCTCTTGAAGTCATTTCCATGAAGTCACGCATTAATTAAAGCGTGATCGAAGTTTAAGCGACGTGTGTGAAAAAAAAAAATCCCAACATTTTTGCTTGTTACAGTGTTCTCAACAATGAAAAAAAAAATAAAAAAAAATAAGTATATAAATTAAAATGAATGGAATGTAAAGACGAATTATAAATGTAAATGTTTGTGAAGATCTAAAGTTAATGATTGTAAAACTGCTGATAATTTTTTGCATGAAGTAGGTAATGCAGCACAAATATTTTCCAATAAAATTATTTTTTTTATGAAGTAGTTTTACTGTTAATATAAATGTGTAAATAAATGTTCGACAACATAAGATAATCGAAAAAATAAATAAAAATAAATAAATAAAAAAATCATTACACTTGTACCAAAGACATATTTCTTTGACTTGTACTTTCAAAAACCATTTTTAAACTTTTTCACATGGTACCAAAAATCTTTATTTTTTATTTATTTATTTATTTATTTTTTGGTGGGCTGCATTTTTAGAAACCATGTACCATTAATAAAAAAAATATTTACGATAATGTTGAATAAAAACTTTTAAAATTTTTAATATAACGATTTAATCCACTACTCCATTCAATATAGCTTTTCAATTACAAGATTTAAAGACGAAAAAAAGTAATCTAGGTTTCGACGTAACTTACGATGGTTCACATACTATCTATTTACTTTAGATCATTCTTAAAATCAAAATCATGAATGAAATGGATTATTATTTAATTTTTTTTATACCTTAAAACCTTCCATCTCGCTTTTTATTGGTCACTTTTACCTTGGAATATAGGCACGTGATTTGTTAAACGATCAGCTGGGCGAATGATCAACATTCAGTTTGGAACCCTCTATATTTCATTTCTCTTCCCAATAGGAACTCTTAACAATGAGGAATGTTTTAATGAAACATTTTAAGACATTAATAATTATAAGAGAAAGAGCAGTAACTAAAAAAGACTATTAAAAAAAAAAAAGAATTCAAAGTAATCATAAAAGTAAAGTCAACTGTCATCAGGTATTTTATCAAGTGACTGCGAAAGCAAATACTAAAAAACGATGGTGTCACGCACAATACACATAACAGCATCAGTTCAAGAGAGAATTAATTCCTAATTCAATGATATATAATGGTTCTACAAAAGATAAAGTAATTGAAGCTTTTATCAAATAGCCTTAAATTAGACAAACGTAGGATAATTTTCTCGTAACAATTTTATAAAGTATGATTAAAAGTTACTTGTTTATACAATAGATACACTATATTCACAACTTAAGGCAGCGCAGAAAGCCAGTTTTTCTATTTAACATATATCCAAGCAAATTCAGGTTCATTTAGTATAAGAAATTGATCTGTTATACTTTAGTTTTTAGTTTTAATTAAAACTAATGTTTTATTTTTGAAAAGAAAAACTTCTACAACACAAAATGTTTAGGATGAATTGCTGATATTATATTTCAATAATATGACCTGCATTATCTTATTATTCTATAATTTTAAGAGTGAGAAAAGTTTAGGCCATACAATCAGATCATGATGGACTGTACAGTTAGATAATTACGTCGCCCTTGTATTAATGTTTTGTTTTTGTTTTTTCCTTCATTTCCAACACTTATAATAATTGGCTAATTTACCTGATGATAATGTTTTTGTTGTTATCTGAAATAGAAATAAAGTGGTGTCTTATTTTATAAATGGGAGAAAAGAGAGCGAACACTATTAGCGATTCAAGTGTCCCAACACTCCACCTATTGGCCATATGGTGAAATATAGTTTTATATAGTACAGTGAAACCTGTCAAGTTGACCACCTTTATAACTTGACCACCTGTCTAAGTTGACCTAATTGACTAGGAACGGAATGGCTTAATTACTTTAACATTGAGTGAACCCTTCATAAGTTGACCACCTGTCTAACTTGTATGTTGACCAGGTAATTAGATAGAATTTGTTACAAAGCATAGCTCAAAACCTTTGTAAGTTGACCTCTTCCAGAATTTTTTCTATGTCTTTCTAACAACTTTTATATATTTTTTTCTAATTTTCTAAAGAAAGAATTGTTAAGGCGTGTTTTAACGTCCATGTATAACTGTAATAATAAATTGAGTTTCATAATTAAATTAACTTGTTTCTGTTCAACTTACTACTGAAGTACATAAAGTAGTAACTATGGTAATATTGAATAATTAATTAATTGATGTATAATTAATGTTTAACCCTAATAAGCAATATTATTCCTATTTTGTATCATTTTCATTTCATATTTTGTATAATTTCGTAGTACTATACTATGTATATGTATAGTAGTAGTACGTAGATGATAAAATATGAAAATCAAAAAGGAAGTATTATACCCTTGGTAAGTTGACCACCTGTTTAAGTTGACCACGAAAACGTGGAACCACTGGGTGGTCAACTTAACAGGTTTCACTGTATATAGTTTTTCTTTTGCATATGTATTACAAAAAGAAAATCGACTGAAAATTCAAAGAAAGTTAAGTTTCTTTGCTTAAAAGCATCAGAGATGTCGTTTTAATGTTTATTGTTTAAATAAACGAAAAGGTTATTTCAAAATAAACAATCCAAAGTTTGTTTCCCATTACAACGATTTTTGAAATGGTAATCATTATTTTAGATACTAATTTATTTAGGTATCATTCAGAATAAATAAAAACAATTTAATCACATTCCCGTTATAAAGATTCAGATTTGAAATAATACATTTAATCCTTTTGAAATTACATTGCCTTCCTCAACGCCTGCGATTAATGAAAATAACAAATTCACATGAAAAGGTTAATATTAACATTTCTAAGAAATCACCATCTTTCTTTTTTAAAATATAGAAACGAAATATTATGGAAACATTACTACTATTAAATTAATTGTTAAGGCTTGTTCGCACTATAGCGTTTTGCTGCGTCAAACGTTAAGTTTATGTAAGATAATTGCTTTTGCGTCTCAGTTTAAGGCCAAACTTATATCTTGAAATCAGCGAACATCTGCGTCTCCTCCGACGTAAAGCCAGCCAATCAGATCTTGTGTGTGAGCAACATCCAATCACAGAGCACTGACGTATTCCTACAACTTTTGAAGATCGAAAGCAAGTTCTCTGACGCCATTTTCTTCACCGCTTCGTTGGGATCGAAGGTTATTACGAATTAAATATCACATTGAGGAGATTAATTTTCGAAAATAAACAATATTTTTACTGAAATAAATTAATGTTATGCGTCAGAATGTGCAGATCTCACCTTTGTAAAGAGATTTTGCATATAAATCAACATCAAAGGTAGCGGTAGCCAATCGGAGTGTGTGTGTTAATCAACAGCCAATCCGAGGGCATTGATACAAATTTTGCCGGGAAAACGGAATATTGGCAATTGTGATCGCCAGCCAGTTACACTCGTTCTTCTCTCGTGTTTTTGTGTAAAATTATTTTCAATAATTTCACATCGTATTTTTTTTTCGACAACAACATGGATATGGATCTTCGATTAATTGAGGAGGTGGAGAAGTACCCCAATTTGTACGATTCTGCATCAAAATCGTACATGATGAAAACGAAAAAAGAGCAGTACTGGGAAATGATAGCCCACACATTGGAAATGCCTGGTAATAATCAATATTTACTATGTGAAGTATGTTTTGTCTGTGATTAATTACTTAAATTTAATTACTTAATTAAATGCATGGCCATGAAAACTCTCTGATCTTCGTGGAGATGCTGCATTTTGAACAATGGAAATGCCGCCATAACGACGTAGAAGCATTTCCGTTTCCTCTTTCGGTCTACTTCCGTTTCCGCTTGACGTTAACTTGCGAACGCAAGTTAAAGTTAAAGTGCGCTCTGATTTTGACGCTGACGGTTACAAGACGTTTACGCAAACACAACTTTGACGCTATAGTGCGAACAAGCCTTTAAACGCTACACTGTGGGATTTTTTTGGTTAATATAGGCAAATATGAACCTAATAAAGTAGCCGGATAGTGTATGTTACCAATATCACTTCAGTCTTTTTCCTTTTGAAAATTTGACAAAAGAGACTTTATTTTAATTGTATTATGACACCCACATGTTCAACAGTTATGGGCCATGATAAATAAATAACGAACCATGTTAAATTATCGAAGGAATCCCTAATGGTTGTAGTGAATTATGGGAAACGAATGCAGTATTTACAGTGGTCGTTTGAATGGCTCTTAGCAATTTCCCATTGATCATGACTGTAGATTTGAAATGGAATAATTTTCAATTTGCAAGCTTTGAAGAAAATAACAGTGAAAATAGTTTCAAAAACTGGCAATTATTTCTAAAATAATGAATAAATTATTGTTGGATTTTTCAATAGCCATTGAAAAATATTACGACTTACAATGGCGAATATAAAGGCCCCCCCCCCGAAATCTATACTTACTATTATAAAGCAGAAGATTTTGTGTGTTTGAACGCGCTAATCTCAGGAACTACCAGTCCGATTTGAAAAATTCTTTTTGCATTAGAGAGCCTGCTTATTGAGAAAGGCTGTAGGCTATATAACATCACGCTACGATCAATCGGAGCGGAGCAGTAAACATAAACATCAACTAATCTGGCAATCTGAGATTCAAAAAAGAGGTCCAACACACTATTAATAGGGGGTAAGGGAGGTCGAACACACTATTAATAGAGGGAAAGGGAAGGAAGCATGAGTCAAAAAACAATATAAAATAAGTTACAATTATAATTATGTATAATAACAAGGACATGGTATGATGTAATGAAATTAATACAATAAAATGGTCATTATAAATACAGATAATAAATTTAATTAAGTAATTAAAAATATTTAAATAAAGGTTTAAATTCAACGCCGTACAGCTCAGTCATGTGGTTGGCTGCTTCAACGTTCTGCTTCAATGAACTAATTTTTGTGGATGTGTTTGGTTAATTTCATTGAATAATTCCATGCGTTTCATATATAATAGATACTAACCGTAATAGGTAAGCGTACGTTTGACTTAATATATATAATTTTAGTTTTTAGTTACGTTTAATAAAATCTATTTGTAGGTAGTTTTTTTTAATAGGTTGCAACGATCGTGTTATGAATAGATAAGAAGGAGAAAAAACTAAAAATATCGTCTACAATGAAGTACTGTAAATTTTCATTAAATAATTTAAAATATATCATATTCGTAAAGAACCTCATTATCTATTTTATTATTTCTTAGTATATAGCCATCAAACTGAAGACACTTTCTGTCAAGTCAGTTTATTTTTTAGTGATTGGTCCTTTTATGTTTCCACATAATTTCCAGATGGTATTTATAGTTAATGCGATGTACTTAGTTATGTACTCATAATGTGTATGAAACAGATATTTAATTTAATGCGGGTGAAACCGCGGGGCACCGCTAGTAACGAATATAAAGAAAACAATAAGTACCATAATCTGAATTATTTTAATGAATCATGCATTTATGCAATGATGAATTCAGCATTCAGCGCAAATTACCCTCTGAATATGAGCAGCAAATATAAAATATCATGGGGTATTTACTTAAAATTACTTAACCTAACCTTACATTAATCTTGCCCCCCTCCCCCCAAAAAAAAATATATTCTATATTCGCCACTGACGACTTAGAACAGGTAAATCCAGATTTCGATTAACGAAGCAAATGTCGAAATAAAAGCATTTGAAAGTCATATCTTTGTTCAATTCTACTTCAATTGCTGCTAGAGATGTCAGTTTCAATTCAAGAAAAGAGACCAGCTAAAAAAACGTTCTTTAAGTATGTCTGGCTACTAATATACATAAATGGGTGAAATACAATAGAAGTTCGAAAAGATCAAATGTCTTGTATCGTATACTGTCAAGCAAGCATTCTCAATCCCTCAGAGGTTTGAAGAGTTCTGTTTACCAAAGACTGAAATAAGAAAGTTGAGAAAATTTCTATCGAATTTTGAGTAAATAGAAAAGGAAATTTTACTATTAAAAAAAATACGGACCTTTTAATGAAGTCAATTACAATAAATTCTTACAATAAATTTACTATACGTAAATAAAATAAAATTTATAATAAATTCTGATTATAAATTTTTATAACACCAATGTATTCTGTTTATCAGTATTCGGGTGCCTGTAATCTATTGTTGGGGAGGGTGTTGTACCTTAGGGCACTTTTTCGAATTACCATAATAAATTCAGTATTAATAGCACTTTTGCCGTTTTTTAAAACTAAATTAATGCTCTGATACCTTTTTTTTATATATTTACTTTGGAAATAATCCATTAACTGAGATCAACAATTTTTCAAATAAAAAAAACAACAACTTTATGCTGCCTAATGGACCAAGGTACAATACGCTCCTGTACCTCAGGATAACCATCCTATACCTTGAACAGCACTTAAAAGGAAGATTAAATGGAAAGATAATAAAGTATAGGCCTACACAACAATTCGTACCATTTGATTGACATTTTTCTCTGTAAGAAATATTTTTGTCTGGATCATCGGAATAAATCACCTCAAGGTATTTTTTAATTCAATTGAGTCTACAGAGTCCTTTTTCTTTCCAATTTTGCTACTAGGCATTGTTGTCCAACCACTGAAACACAAAACATATTGTAACCTCTTGTATCATGAGATCTCTGAACACTGAAACTACTGAAAAACAAAACATATTGTAACCTCTTGTATCATGAGATCTCTGAACACTGAAACTACTGAAAAACAAAACATATTGTAACCTCTTGTATCATGAGATCTCTAAATACTGAAACTACTGAAACACAGAACATATTGTAACTCAGGAGCCACTAGCCCAAGGTACAAGACGCAGTTGTGCCCGAGATACACGAGTGTCTATACTTCAACAAATATGGTTGCCTGCACGCTACCATTCAACCAAATTACAAAGTTTCATTACCATTATATTCATCAAATAACGGGGATTCCAACTAATATACAGTAAACAATCCTTGTGTGCGAATTGAAAATAAACTCACCTCAGTCGGGGGCGAAAAAGTTTACTTTTAACTCGTAAAAATAACTTTTTGCTCCAGCACATGTAATCCTTACGCAAACACGTCTAAACGCAGATTAGTGGTTAAGTCTACGAGAGATCACTAGGTTACAGCATGTCCCAGATATTCAAATTGGTCCAAGGTACACTTTGGTCGTGGTACAACACTTTCCCCTACTTTGAATACCTAAAAACCTAAAACAATTAAAATGAAAGCATCGAGTTTTGAAAATTTTATTTTGATTTATATTTGAAAAGCTTATTAATAATGATTCCTAAATTTATACAAAAAAAGATTAATAAAAGTTTCATCATTGGGTTTCTTAAGTTAAGGTTTAAATTTTTTTTTTTTTAATTTATTGGTCTTAACAGGAAATTGATCCATAAAATTTCCACAATTTCGGTTAATTTTAAGATATTCTGTTAAAGAACAATTTATTTTTACATTCTTTTGTCTGAATTAAAAATTTCTTTTTATCTGAATTCTGCAGTCAATCTCCTCGCAAGTATCAGGCAATTTCGATAAACACTCACTAATCTTAAGGAAATGTGCATATATGTATACTGCATATATAGATGCTTGTATGTGTTGCTTTAAATTCATTTCTATATAAAATTTATTGACAGTTTTTTTTTAATAACTCATCAAGACAATGAAGGAATACCATACAAAAGGATAGTAATGTAGTACGTGAGGGGGTGGGGGACAGTAGTTTTTGAATGTATTCGAATACCAAGAAAAGTGCTAATTCTTTGATATTTGTATTGTACAATAGTGTCTACTAATATGAATGGATTTTTACGAATTTTTTTAATATTCCTGAGGTTTTGGTATTGGTTTTAAAGGAACAACCTTCTCCTTATTACTCTATTAATTGTTGATTTACTGTATTTCTTTGAGATTTATAAAAAACTTTTTGTTAAAAGAAATCAACAAAACCATTAAAACAATGATAAGATAAAAATTAGGAAAAAATTAAAATAATAATACATTAAAATAAGATGCTTTAACTTTTAAAATTTCGTTGCAATCTTGAGAAATTGTAATGGAATAATATTGGCCTACCTTACTACTGGGGAATGACATCATAGGAAATCCCTAATTCGTAATGCTTATAGGATCAGTGATATTCAAACAGGATAAAATGCCTGAACGCCACAAATCCATCCACAATAACAACATTGATCCGTTTTTGCATTCTTCAGTCCGGTTACAAAAACGCCTACTTAAAAATCCGGTTTGAATTAGGATTTCCTCTTTTCAATTCCTAATTACAAAGGGTTTAACATATTTTTAAAAAAATATTTGGATAAAATAAAAACTGATTTCAATGGTTTCTATTGATATGAAAGTAAATAAAGTATGAATTTATCAGAATGGGAAATCAATGACATTTTAGTATTGTAACTTTTTTTTATCATTTATTTATTATCAAGAAGTAAATCCTTTTCCAGTTTTTTTAGTCAGAAAAGCAATTTTTCAGCTAATTTTTTTAACGTAAATAAATTTCATTGAAAGCTAACGGAACTAAACGCAAATATCCTGAGTGAAAAAATTAAAAGAATGTTTATTTTACAAATACCTTATTCATCAAACAATTACATAATACATTTCACGATCACAATGAAATGGATTAGTTGGAAGAAAATCCTCTTCGTTTGTGTTTGTGTAAAACATTATTTCAATGGGCTTTGTATCTCTCGATATTTACGTTTTGCTTCCAAATTCACGGTCAGATTTTAGGTATCGTGCGAGTTCGTAGTTGCCGTCTTTATGACGACTGTCGAAGACTTATTGTTATTGCTTCAATAGACCTCTTGCAGGCAAAAAAAATCCAACCAACTATTGTCACGAGGAACGGAACTCTACGAAGACCAGTATATAAACAGCTGCATCGACATCAGTTGGATCAGATGAGTAGAAGAAGAGGGAAACGAACACACTAAAATCAATATTCACCATGAAGAACCAAACAGTAAGTTGATATAATTTAATTTCATTTTATTGCAATCTATTCACAAGTGATTAAAGGTTAAAGCATCAAGCCCATATTCTCATTCGAGGATAGGCACTTCAGATAGAGATAAACTCTGTATCTAAGAGTTGAGTGAATTATGAAATATTTCTAGAGGAGAAACAACAAGGGAAAAATATCCGACCTCAATGGACGTCGAACCCTGTTCCTCCAGCCGGTAGACAAAGGGAAATAAAAGAAAAAAGTCTTATCTTTATTTATTGTACCTCTTAATCATCACAAATAGAAGTCAAGGAAAGTAAATAAATCACTGATTCACTGATCTTGTAATCGTTCGGTTAATGATATTTGTAATCAGCGTTATTGAGAAACTTGATGTAACTAGATTTCCGTTGCCGAACATCAAATTAACGTTGTCAAATTAATGATGAATTCACAGTAATAACTTAATAAGAAACTATTTAATAAAACTGCGCTTGGAAATATTAGATAATAACTTTTCCAAATGCAGCTTAATAGTTGCTAAAAAAATAAAGAATGATTTTTATTAATTTATAGTATTGAAGTATATTCAAAGTAAAAGTTGAAAGTTTGTTTTCCGCAAAGAGACAACCCAGCCATAAATAAATATCAAATGAATTTCATCAATATTTTATTCAGGATTTGGAATAGACTCAAAATTTATTCCGACAATCAATAATTCCGATTTTAATTCGATGAAATGTTTTATTTAATTCACAACACAGTTTTAAAAAAAAATACAAAATCTTAATTTTATGAATTTATTTCTGCTTTTTTTAGTTTATGAGGTATCTTCAAATTTCTGACAAAAAGTACCATCAAATAATAATAATGATATATTCGAAATTGGAAGGAGGGGAATATGAGCAATAACGACTTTTATATTCAAAAGCTTATTAAATATTTTTTTTTTCTCAAATCCATTACTTCTAGAAAATATTTTACTTATTACATTTACTTTCTCTACGAAATAAACTTTTAAAACTTTTTTCAGAATTTTGAATTAAAACAATGTATTACTACATTTTTTTCATAATACTTATTTCTGTATCCTTATGATTCAAAATTTTATAGTACAAAACCTCAAAACATAGTTTGAATATTGAAAATATTGAAAGAATTAATTCAATTTTGGTCCAGCTTCACCATATGATTTCAAAAATCACTTTTTAGCCAATCCATTTAATTCGGGCCGAAGTTCAGAATATCACTGACTGTTAAAGGCAGAGTAACAGAATAAGCATTTTATAAATGGCTAGTGTTCGAAACTAAATATCAGAGTGTTACGTATGTCAACACCTTCAAATACTTATCACTATGTCTGCAAATATACAGATTATGAAATCGAGATTACAAAACATAGTCTTTATTGAAATTCTGAGTTTAATTGTTGTCAATTTATTCGAACCTAAGAATTATTATAACTAAAATACTTCTTTATATCCGGGTGATTCATAAAGTACTGGAAAGTACTGGTGGTTTTCACCGCCCCATATCTTTTAAACTACTGCTCATAAAAATCTCAAACTTTTTATATAAAATCATCAAGCATATGAATTATTAGAGTCAAAATTAAAGCCAATGCACATTAATACTTCTTAAAAAAGTTTAATACAAATTAAAATATTAAAATTACAATGGACTAGTTTCTTCCCCTCGAGGAGATTTCTTCAGCAATAATTCCCTAGTTTAATAATAATTCAATAGTTTTTGTTTTTTAAATTAAACAAAGGAATTAATGACAAAAGTGTTTAGATTAAATTTTCCTAATTACGTTACTGTATCATTTGAATATTGCATCCAGACTTAGAATTTAAACAACATCACAACAGTTATTTAAATATGCGATATATTGGGGTTGTTTGAATGCAAATAAAATGAATTTCAATAATAATGAATAAATAATAACATGAAAATATAACTCTTTTACGTTTGACGATTTTATATAAAAAGTTTGATATTTTTATGAGCAATAGTTTAAAAGATATGCGGCGGTGAAATCCACCAGTACTTTCCAGTACTTTATGAATCACCCGGTAAAAAAAATATTTTCTCTTTCTTCTGATGCATAAATGTGGAGAAGTATTTCTTGAATCATTAGTGAACAGCATACCAATCAATTGAATAGAAGACAATTTGATAAAATATTGGGGAACCTCTCCCTTGCCCTGATCTAACATGGCTTCACATATCTGGGAGGCGAGAAAAATTAAAGGAGAATGAGATGTGCCAACATACCAAATTTTGAGTCAAGTGAATGAAAGACATAGGAGTTCGTAACAAACAAAATGTGCTAATTGTTTCAAAACAAAACTCATTTAAGTAAGAAAAATAAGAATAAAACGCACAAAACTAAGAGTTCACTGATCTGTTTTTTGGAAATTGCGATACCGGCAATCCAAGATGGACCATTTCTGGTTTCCTGATCTTCGTCAGTTGGGTCCTATCCAGTATCTTAACATCTCAGTGAACTCGAGAAACATATAAACAAAACAAAAGTAAACATCAAAACGGCCCTCCAATTAAAAAAACATTAAAACCTAAATAAAGAATAAAAAGGGCCAATGAATTAATCCCCGCTAAGACCCGCTTAGCATAAAAGAGATTAATTATAAATCAAGAAATATATAATATATAAAATTAACGTGCGTACATCAACATAAGTAAGAAAAATAAGAATAAAACGCACAAAACTAAGAATTCACTGATCTGTTTTTTGGAATTATTTTTTCATTAGTTCTAATGTTTTTAATATACTGTATTTAAGACAACTTATACATTGCTAAAAAATGTGTTTTTTTTCTTTAGATTCTGTTACCACTGTTGACCGGTGTATGTCTACTCTTTCAAGTGACAGCTCATATATCTGAAGGAATCTCATCTGAAGTGAATAAGCCACTACTCAATGTTGACTCAATTGAGAATCCCTCTTCAACTTTGTTAAGCAAACGCCTCATCACAGCTATTCCCTCATCAATTGCCATTCTAACCAGAGTAAGAAGATCTAAGAAATACAACTACAAAATAAAAGTAAAAGGATGTGGTTATCCACAATATCCTCATTATCCTGTAAGTGGAGGAAGTTGGAGTGGAGGAGGAGGTGGCGGAGGTGGTGGTGGCGGAGGTGGTGGTGGAGGTGGAAGCGGAGGAAGTTGGAGTGGAGGTGGCAGTGGAGGACATTGGCATGGAGGTGGCAGTGGAGGACC
>JAFIDM010009631.1:133363678-133382947 GCA_023159025.1 Thereuonema tuberculata | reverse complement strand
GTGGTGGTGGAGGTGGAAGCGGAGGAGGAGGTGGTGGTGGAGGTGGAAGCGGAGGAAGTTGGATTGGAGGTGGCAGTGGAGGACATTGGCATGGAGGTGGCAGTGGAGGACCCTGGAGTGGAGGTGGAAGTGGAGGACACTGGAGTGGAGGAGGTGGTGGTGGAAGTGGAGGAAGTTGGAGTGGAGGTGGCAGTGGAGGACCCTGGAATGGAGGTGGCGGCGGAGGAGGAGGCGGTGGTGGTGGTGGTAGTGGCAGTGGAAGACCTTGGAGTGGAAGTGGGGGGTGGGTTGGGAGTGGAACACATTGGAATGGAGGTGGCAGTGGAGGAGGAGGTGGTGGTGGTGGTGGTGGAAGCAACTGGAATGGAGGTGGTTGGACTGCAGGTGGAAGTGGAAGTGGAGGAGGAGGAGGAGGAGGTGGTGGTGGTGGTGGTGGGAGTGCAGGTAGTTGGAGTGGAGGCAACTTGAATGGAGGTGGTAGCAGTGGAGGAGGAGGTGGCGGTGGAGGAGGAGGTGGTGGCGGAGGAGGAGGAGGAGGTTCGAAAGGAGATCAAGGTGGAGGAGGAGGTTCGAAAGGAGATCAAGGTGGAGGAGGAGGTTATTATGGCAAGAAATAGGACTCAGAATTCCCTTGATTCCCTTCCTTTTATCCTTGCTTAAATTTTCAACTGAATCGAAAAAGTTTTCATTATCACATTCAGTCTCTTCCTATACAGCAATCTATGGAACACTGAATATCATTTATGCTCTTTTGATTAGAATCACTTTTGTCATTGAATTTTTAATTCCATATATGTGTGTGTGTGTGTGTGTACTTTATTATGTTTGTTACAGCATTGAAAAGCAAATTCTAATAAATCTTTTAAAATTACAAAACTGTTATTTATACTAAATATTTATAAACTTATATAAAGCAATATTGAAACATACTGTAAAAACTGTAGATATTACAAACGAAATCATCAACATTTTTTAATATTTAAAAATAATACTGAATAAATTTATTGTTTTTTCTATACTTTAGTTTTAAAATTTTTTGTATACTTATTCTTTATCATTATTATTTCTAACATCATCAGTCTTTTCTTTTATTTTGATAAATTAAAGCAATAAACAAAAGATCTTAAAACAGATCTACAACTTGGAAACAAACAAGCGCTATTTAACAACTTGCCAATATATAAGATGAACCAAGTATTTTTATTTTTTTCCGAACGATAATAACGGGAAAATATAGTAATGATGCAGGCGATATCTAAATACATTTTTTTCTAATACATCAAATCTTTATAACTTTTTAAAACTTAGAAATAAAACAAGACTTTAATTATACTAAATCTCCAGGTCTCGATTTTAACAAAATTACCCCATTTACTTCTTAGAATAAATTTAGACCCTTTTGAATAATGATTTTACATGTATGTAACAAAGTCTGTCATTGAGAAATTTGCGGATGCGATAATTAAGTTTTTGGACTTATCGTAGATAGATAGAAAGATAATTTCAGCGTATTTTGGATAATCCGGGCTTTTGGCTAATGCCATTTCAGTCATAGCTTATTTTAAGATATGAACAAAGTTTTGGTATCACTGATTCCTCTTCTAATTTGTTCAGAAGAGGAAAATGTGATAGCAAAACGTTTGAAAGAATCTGTGGGGGTAAATGAAACTTCTCCTTACTTGCAGTGAATGGCGCAACAATGAGAACTTATGCTGACGACATTTTCTTCATCACATTTCATTGACAAAAATGTCGCAATATGTATGATAAAATTTTTAAAATGGAATCTGTTTTGTGAAATTAGCGAAATTAAAAAATGAATTCATAATACTAAATAGGTCATACTATTAATAATTTACAGATAAAATCAATGAGTCTATTGATCAATCTTTTACCACAGAAAACTCTTTTTTAAGTTAAATTATTTATTATTATTGCTATAATGTATTTTATTTTGCTGTGGCAAAATAAGTGAATATTATTTTTAAACAAGTGAATATAATTTTCTGCTAAAGCATAAATTTAAGGTCGACCCATAATAATAACAACATTTTAAAAATAATAATAATAAAAAACTAAGTACATTAACGAAAAAAAAAATAAAAAAAAAAGTTAGGAAAACAAGAAAAAAAAAAAAAAAAAAATTCCACGCGAACATTGAGAAAAAAAAAAGATTAAGAGGAAAAAACAGTAGATATACGGATTCGAACCAACAACCTTCTGCATATGAATCCGAGACTTCAGCGATCAAACTACTGACAACTAAAATGAGATGGTTGCATTTCGAACACTATAAACTAATAGCGGAAATCCAATGAAAACAATGGCAAATATCTCAAACGTGGAGGGAGGGGGCATTGGCTCCTGAAAATACCCCACTCCTACAGTGTTTGGCCTCTGGACACGATGGTGAAATCCGTTTGCCGATCCGACCTTCCGTTCGGGAGTTGTTAGGGGAAGACAAAAGCAATATCTACCGATTTTGGTCGCTATCACAATAGCTTCCAAATGGGTCGCTAAAAATTCTTTTACACAAAAACATCTTCGCGTGTTAATAACTCATGATAACTCAGAGTTTCATTGAATTTTTCTTGTTTGCAGATGTAGCTGATGCAACTTAATTAGTTAGTGCTAATATTCTTTTGTTTAATTACATTTTAGTAAATTAACATACTGTTCGTTTTGAAATGCGAGAGCTACAACAACACAGACGATTCTACTCCCCAAGGGGGTGATACGCTGAGATGGGCACTTTCATAAGGCCTGTTTTTCTTTTAGTACCTGTTACTTTTGCAATAGTACTTATTCTTTCCATAATTCTTTCCCGAAAAGCGCAAATAGAACGCAGCTACTAGTAAACTAACACTGATAAAAAGTAAATATCCTCTCTTTATTTTTCCTCAACCCTATTTTCATGAAATCCAAGGAGACCTGACGCATGCGCAAAAGCGTTGAAGGCTCTCGTAAACGAAAACGAACAGTACCGGTATTGGACGAGGAAGCATTCAGGGAGACTGCATTTCACTATCTGACAGTTCATTTTGAAATGCTGCAAAACCAATGGCTCAAACATGGCACCTTTGGGATTTCCTTCTTGATTTCTGTAATCCCTTTTCTAAATTTTTCACTGACAAATTTACTTTAGTTTTCTGACTTCTCAAATTTCTAATTTTCCTAACTGCTCCTGAAGGCATAAAATCTCTAGGAAAAAGTACAGTATATCACTCTATTATTACACTGATCTATCTTTTACTTTTATTTTGTTTTGGTTTTTATTTTTAACGATCTGAAAGGTACTATCACACGTACATCTACCATCTCTACAATTATATTTGTAAATTTCAATAGACTGATTTCGATGTTGAAGTGAAATTAGGCATGACAATCAATTGCAGTTGAAAGATTTGATTTGAAAAATCGCAGATTTTAAATTTTTCAGATATTAATTGTTCCATCTGGTGTTTTTACTTAATGTTTTAGTATTTTTAAAGAGATAGGGTACCATTAATCTTAGGATAAATTAAGTCTATTAAAAATTTAAATAAAGCTGACATGAATATTTACGATATTGCAAAGTAAAATTATGACATTAACTGCTTGATTATGGCAACATATTTACACAAGTTCGGCCGTCCTAAGGTAAAAGGAAGTAACTACAAATTTTCTGATTTTTCGTTTTCTGCATTTTCTACGTATAGGAAGTATCTACACATCTTCCTCAGCAATTTGGTAGAGATCTGCTGTTAAGTTTGGCCCCTATTTCGATGATCAAAGGTAGCAACTGATTCACAATATGCTTATATCTACGGTCAAAGGCAGCAAATAATCAGTTTCCAAATTGCTAGTTGCTTCCTTTTACCTTAGCACGGCCGAGTTGGTTATTTATGGGATGAATAAATAAACGAAGCAAAAGGCAATAACCTTTTTGTCTGTCCATTTAGATTGGATAAATTATTATAATTAAATTAAATGATTATAGTATAAATCAACCGGATTACAGAAATGAATTACAGAAAATGAAAACAGAAAGCCAGTTGCTGACATTTCGCGAAGTGTCCAATATTTCTGGACAGATACGGTAATTTTTGATTTGAAGCTTGAATTACAGCATATGTGTCCACTGTGGTTACACTCTTCGCGATATATCTATTAGTAGACACTTCATGATGTGCTAAATTACCGCATGTGGCTGTGACATATAAGTATATTGACAGCCATCAAATCATAAACCAACAGTGCTACAAATCAATGAACTCAAAGTCTTTTAATAGTTCAAATATACTGTTAGTATTTATCTAGGGTCCACGTACAAATGCTATCAAATGTTTTTCTTTAAGTCTTAATCATTATAAAGAAAAAAATGTAACTTTATGACTTAAATCTGAAGGAGAAGTATGTCAACTTTAATTGATTTAAATCACTTACAAAGGAACTAAAGTGGAGCAAATCAGAGAACGACCGTGGGCACCAGATGGCGCGATGGTAGAATTTGAATCGATTGTTAATGTCAGTGTTTATGGCGGGAAAGTTTAAGGCTTCTGATTGGCGACTCTCAAGCGAGGCAAACCTTTGTCAATAATTCTCTTAAGTCCTGGAATGATTAAGAGATCATTGTCCTCTATGAAGGTCAAAGTCAATCTTTGGCTGGTCTTGATATAACGCAAGATTTCAGCCAATTTAGATACAAAAAAAAAAAAAAACACCTTATTACTGAACTTACAATTGTTAAAAACTAAAACTTACTGCAATCACCTGTTAGCTGGCTCATCCTCTCATTATTTGATTATTTTTGCGATTACTTCATATTTAAAATTTATTAAAAAAATTTCTTCATATAAACACTTTTTATTCCGAGGAAGTGAGTAAGGATCCTACCACAAAAATTAATATTTCTGATGACATTAGATTTTGACAGATTAGATAGTGATTTTATCGGGGTGGGCGGATTGGGCTGAGGAGTCCCTGGAAAGACGAAACGGGCCGTCCCCAATTCCCCCCGATAATTGATTCAGAATGGCAATTTGTTTATTCTGGTGCTGTTTTTGATTTCGTTTTATTGCTTTGTTATTAGATAGTGAATGTTTATTACTTCAATTTATATTACTTACAATATATTTTTTATCTTAAAAAGTAAAAGATAAAAAAACATATTGTAAGTAATATAAATTTTTTAACTCTCTAAAACAGTGTTTCTCAACCTTTTAGTACTTGCGACCCAATTTTCAATCACAACTCTCATCACGCCCCCCGAAAAAAAAAACCTCCAAACCTATCTCTTTAACAGATCTTCGATATGCTCGCGCCCCCCCCCCCCTTTAGTTTTATCGCGCCCCCCTAGGGGGCGCGCCCCACAGGTTGAGAAACGCTGCTCTAAAAGGATTTATTTTTTTCTCGAACAATTTGTACCTAATTCTAACTCATAATTATTATTAAGAAAACCCTCTCCGTCTTGTAAAGTATTCGTAACTGATCGCCTTTGGAATCTAAACATTACGTTTTGTTATTCACTAACTATAAAAAACAAAGATAAAGCAGTTAAACAAATCTTTTATTTTGTAAATTTGTTAGTCATTCGTTAGGTAAGATTTATTTCCGAAATTAATATTTATAACTTTATCAGCTGACCACAAGTTGACGTTATGTATTGCGAGGCCTGTTTATCAGGAAAAGATAGTATTTTTTAAGAAAGACTATTACAAAAATAAGACTTTAAAAATAGCGATGAAGAGGTGATAAGACATGATTTAAAATTACCATCTGCATCGAGGAAATCAGTAGTTATTAAGAAGATTCCCCAACTAAGTGGTTCGACTCAAGCTGAAACAATTTCAAAAGAAACAAGCAGGTAAATAGATCACGTTATTACTATAAATGCAGTGCTAATTTCTAATAATTAATCAAAAATTTATTTTTTATATTTTATTTTGCTTTGTTTATGTTCACCAGTTCTATGACAGTAGGTGTAATTTACACAAATTACTCCTGTTATTAGGTGCTGGAATTTTAATGTACGACATAAAAAAAAAGCTAAAAAATTTTCTCATTCTATTATTAATTAGATCATAAATTAATTGATTTTTAATATGTTTAATATGTTTAATTTTATTACAATTCTCCCAGTTAATTTGACTAAATAATTTATAGTTAATATAAGCATCTAATCTAAATCCAAAATTATTATAAATATGGTTTAATACAGCTGAACCAGGATGTCATTTATTATACAATTTGGTCTCACCCTTTATTTTATTAATTTCAAAAAACATTTAACCAATTATATCTAAGAGAAGTACCAATATTATTTTTTTTTACTTCTAATTTTGTAGAAGTTATTTAAAATAGTCTTAGATATAAATTTTTCTTCAATTTTTAATATTTTATATTTATATCTAATTTTTAATTTTTGTTCTGTAGTTTTGTTTTATAATTAATATAAATATTATTAAAACTCTTCAATATCATTTGGTTAATATTATCAAATTTGATATTTATTTAAAAATATCCAGCAAGTTAAGCCATAATCCAAAATAGAATCAACAAATGATTTAAAGATTATTAGTTTCTGTTTAAAAAGGGTAGAGATGTTTTAAATGATAAAACATATAACTATACGTATGAAGTTTTTTAACAACATAATTATAATGGAAATTCTAGTTATAATAATCAACAACATATAAACCTAAATACTTTTGATTATTTATATAGTCGATAATATTACAACTACATTGGCAATTGTAATTGAATTTATATAATTTAAATTGGAGAATGTAGCTTTATGTAAAATAAGAAATTTATATAATTAATTTTTTTGTTTTTATTCTTAATGATCGTAACTTTAGCTTCATTATGATTGATATATATTCTATTGTTAAACGACCATTTAGAAATATTGTTAAGATCATCTTGAAGTAATCTAAAAGCTTCATCTTGAATTTTGTTGCTACTTAAAGTAAAATATCGTCAGCATAAATGTATATAGAAGAGTGTTTAATGTATTTACTAATGGAATTAATGTATAAGATAAATAATAAAGGATCCAGATTTGAGCCTTGAGGAACACCATTTCTTATATTGTAAATTTTACTAATGTTATTATTTTGAATTTTCTATTTTTAAGATAGTTTTTTAAGATTATGTACTTCACCTCTTATTCCATAATTTTCTAATTTTTTTAGAAGAATAGTATGATTAACATTATCAAACGCCTTAGTAAAATCAATAAAGGCAACAAACGTTATTTTTCCTTCATGTAATTTTATTTCTCATTCAATCACATTTGAATTACATTAGAGTCCCGTTAGGAGCTGAAGACTCCTATCAATAGGTGCTTACAGATATGTTTGTAGGATATATTTACATCTTAGATATATTTACATTTACGTTATTATTTAAATTATTTAAAAGTTCAGACATACTATTTTTATTTTGATATGCATATTGATTATAGTTAAGAATTTTCATATTAATAACGTAATTATATATTGATTTAGTTAAGAAACTTTCAAAAATTTTTAAAGTATTTGAAAGAATAGAAACTGGTCTATAATTATCAAATTTATTATATGCTCCATTTTTATGAATAGTAATTCATTCCATTTACTTCCCCCAAAGTAATCTGACCTAAATCAAGCAAATATAATTAATTAAATATACAAAATTCGCCTGTTTTTAACGTAGTCTTATGAATTTTTAGTTGAATCAATTGAAGCAAATCTGCAAAAGATCTTTAAGAATTTCCACTTCTAAGATTTTATTTCATATTGATTTTCTTTTCTATTATGAATTGTATCTTATTTCTATAAATGATTTTAATAAAGAATTTAATAATCTTTTGATAGTTACAATATTTATTTGAATATCCAGAATTATTAAAATTTAAATTTAATAAATAAGGGTATATTAAATGAGCTCATCTTTAAAGAAAATTGACAATGACAGAACTATTTGAATTATTTATCTTTTATTTTAATAGGGAATATTAATAGCTTTTCTTTGCTTTATTAATTCTTTTAAGATTTAGCTCTATAGTGCTTTTATTTCAGAAAGAAGAAAATGCTGGTAATTTTTTAAAACAGCAATTACAATTTTGGAATTACAAAATATTACAATATAAGAATTTATTTTAGGCAAAATACGTTTTATTATTGAAACTAATATTCGAATTCATGGTGCATCATACAATATACTGATATTACATATCAATGCCTATATGGGTGATTCTACAGAAAACCTGCAATTCCAGTCAAAAATTTTTGAGTTTTTAAATTTCAAGATTTCCTTTTCAAAAAAATTGAGATGATTGCTTTTGACGTTCTTACATCCATGATATATGTGGTTCAGTCAACGCATTTTGGTTATTTAAAAAAAAAATGATGGTAGACATAGCCTACAGAAGTGACTTGTGTTAATAATGATGTCGAATTTTAATATAAATTATATTCGAAATAGTGAATTTATATGGGAAAAACTATGAAATAAATAAGTAGAAGACTAATTTATGAATTAAAATACTTTTTATCAAAAGAGAAAATCATGTACAATAAAAATGAATCAGACTGTCAATCTTAAACGTCTATAAAAATGTAAATATGTAATTACATATATCATATATTATATTATATATATTTATATAATTATAAATATCCTTATTGGCATTTAACAAAGACTGGAAGTGAAAGACAAGTCTTCGTGAAAAACATAGTAGCCGCTATTGTTGATGATCATCACTTCCATGGACCCCAAATGTCCACGGAAGTGACGAATACTTATGTTTCTTGACCCATGTGCCATGTTTCTTGACCTTCATTTTGAGGTTAGGAACACAAGTCATTCAGAAAATTAAGTTTACCATATTTCAATTATCATGCCTAGAAATAATCATTTTTCCATAGAAAAATTAGGTTCTAAACGACCACAGAAGTGACGGGATGAGCTGTGCAAATGATGAAAAATGAATAAAAAGGTAATATTTTCCTGACAAATGTGCGACTCGGACGAATAAAATCACTTCCCAATCCAAAATCGCCGTGTAAACTTTTGTTTTTAAGTGAAATGGAAGACAACTAGCGCATCGGGTGGATTTTTTCGAAAGTTAAAGAATGTCCACAAAAGTGATGGCAAAACCTTGTGACAAGACTTGAGGTTGCAAAAACTTTTTACTGATAATTCGAAAAAAAATTTCACTCAATATTATGTTAAATTTATGTATTTTCTGATTTCACAATATATATATTGAAAAATATTAAAAAATAAAGCAGTTTGGATCTTTAGAAGCTATCCAACTGTAGCTTGTGACAATCCACGGAAGTGACGAATCACCATCTGTAGACAACTTTTTTTTTGGAAATTCCATAAAATTAAAAAAAAATATATATACTAAACTATAGTATATTTTGTACTTCAATGTGTGATTTTGAAAAATGACAAATATTTTCAATCATTTTCAATTTATTGCTCTATGTCACGAATTTCAGGTTTTCCGTAGATTCACCCATATAGTATATATAAGATTGTTAACTTCGCATTTAACTCATATCAAATAGTATAAAATGTTTATTGAAATGTTAATTGAAATGTTAATTGAAAATGTTTATTGAAATGTTAAGGTAGAAATAATCAAATAAGATGTAATCTTCTGAAGAAAAAGACAAAAGTCATACATCGTATGTAAAACATATATAAAATATATATAAAACATATAATTGAACTTGGAGGTTGATGGTCTACCAGAAAATCTCGGATTATTAATGGAATTTACAATATTTCAACAATTAAATAAAAAATAAATTTATAAGGATATCTTTCCTCATTCTAAATTCTGATATTTTAAAAAAGTATGAAGGAAATTACGATTAACAATATTATACAATATCTCTCAATAATAGTGAAAGTATGATTTTACATATCAATGAGTATAGAAATTGAAACTTGGAAATAAAACATAATTTTAATGTTATAGCAAAGCAGTTTTTCTCAGTTGAGGACAACACAAATTAAGGATTATTTGCGACTATAATGCGTTTTTCTCTTTTTTTAACACGTTTTTATTTGCTCGCTTTCTTGTCTGTCCGTTTGTTTGTTCGGTACAAATTTTGCAATTGATTTTAAACTAACTTCCCGATGAGCTAGAGACTTTAAACATAGCTCAGAACTGGATGACAATGCAATATTAACTCACTTTCTTAACATTATCATTGTCTGTTCGTTAGGGAACCTTAATTCTTCAGATGACAGGTCGGTGCGGCGCTGCGTTGCCGACGCGCGCTGTCGGTGTTTTTGCAAATGGCCGCATGGCGCTGGAGCTGTCGCGATGACAGATCGGTGCGGCAGAGCGCTCCGTTGCCGACGCGCGGTAATAATATATCAATCTGTTTACTTTTTTTACCACGGTTTTATTTAATAATAATAATAATAATAATAATGAATAGTGCATTAATAACAATTTCTTCGATGGTCAAGGAGACAGCCACCAAACGCAAGCGACGCCTACAGAAGGAGAAGCAAAAACGATAAGAGAAGAGAAACTAAAATAAGCCTGAAATTTACGATATGTCTCTGTTACAATCTCATCAAAATATTTAAAATCGACTGAAAAATTTCATACACACAGGACTAAAAAGCAGAAAATAATTATGTAAAAAAAATATTTTTTTTAATATACCACGTTTTTAAGACGGACTAAAAAGTATAAAATAATTTTTCCTAGCCCCATACAGATTCCTAACCCCATACAGATAGTCCTGAAACTTTGTGATTGTAAATTTTTAATAGCTATGAGAATACTTGTAAGATTTAAAACGAAAAACGTGGGGCGCATGCAATAGATAATTGAGATGGTATGGATGAAAGTATATTATCTTGCGACCCACATTTTTCAATCTTACAAGTACTTTCATAGCTATTAAAAATTTACAATCACAAAGTTTCAGGATAATCTCTATGGGGTTAGGAATCTGTATAGGGCTTATACTTTTTAGTCCGTCTTAAAAACGTGGTACGGTATATTAAAAAAAATATTTTTTTTAAATAATTATTTATTTACAATTTTTCATATTCTTGAGTTTCAGTTATGTAGGGAATGATCGAGTTTTCATTAACTGGTTTTTTTATTCTAAAAATAGCCAGACTTCCTTTCCAATAAAAATTAAAAGAAAAAAAAAATCGTATGAATGGAAGCGGTCATAAACCTCTCGTTTGAGATATTGTGAGCATTTATTATCCAGGGCCGTAACTAGCTTTTTTGGGCCCCTGGGCAAGACCTCTTCACTGGGCCCCCCTATAGAACCAATCCTTTGTAAATTTTCGTCCTGAATCATTTGACATCAATGTATTAAAATTTACGTCATCACCCTGATTTGGACATTGTTTGACAAGAAGGTTTATCATTGTCGTTGAAACTGGATGCCAAGAAGGCGGATCATTGTAATTCAGAGACAGAGATTTTTCATTTGAAATAATATTGTCATCACTGTCGACGCCACTGAAGTTGGGGGGAGGTGGGCTACTGTTTTCGGACAGGTTCCCAAAAAGTTGTTGAAAGGCGTACAGTTTTTTTTAACATAATGAGAATTTTTTCGATCTTTCTGGGGCCCCCCTTCCGTCTGGGCCCTGGGCAAGTGCCCCTGTTGCCCCAGCCTAGTTACGGCCCTGCAAAACCCATATTCTGAAATTTACTTCAATTACTAGATAGTGCAGTTTTGCTTTTAAAATTTAATAGGAATCTTAATTTTAGGTTCAAAATGTCTGACAGCAACGATGCTATGAAAGAGCTGCTCAAATCAATTAATATATTGCAAAATATTATCACCAACGCTGGCTTGCCTTTAACGCCTTTCCATCTTCCTCAAATAGTTGTTGTAGGAGGACAAAGTACAGGCAAATCTAGTGTCCTTGAAAATTTCGTTGGCAGGTAAGATTAAAACATAATTAATTATAATTTGCTCGTGGGCTGCAATAGTGGCACAACTCATATAATCAAGTTCTGAGATAATTGAGTTCAAAGATTCAGCATTGTATTAAAATGTATATGTCATACAATTCATTAATGTCATTTGTTGGTGGAATATTGAACTACATGATTTGCCGCTGGAAGGAAGACCAATCTGCAATGTTGAAGAGTGCATTAATTCCAAATTCGTATTTTTTGAGTTGAGCCACTCTTGCAGCCCACGAGCGAATATCACTTGCATGTGCATTACAGTTTAAAATGATAATTCAATTGTTTCTTAAAATGTTTTAATTTAATTATTTTCCTTAATTTTACAACGTTAAGAAAAACATTATCTAATACAGAAAACATTAGAAAAATTAGAAACGGAGATTATTATATCAGAAAGATTATTTTGCATAACATCAATCTCAATCAATCTTTTCTTTAAGATTTCATCAAACTTTTTTTTTTTTTTTTTTTTAGAATTTACAAAGAAAATTAGCTTTAAACAAAAAATTTAAAGTGCCACAACATAATAAAAAAGAATAAATAAGTGACACAGAAATGAACGTTAAATATTTTTGTTTAAATTAACCAGATTGGTTTCAGCCTTGGTTCTTTATATTCAAATTCCCTTGCACCTGATGGTTCCGCAGGATTTGAAATTATGCCTGTTTTGGTTTCTTTTTTATAAATGTGTTTTGTTTTTTGTTTTTTGTAGAGAGACCACAGTCGGGAGCAGGTGTGGTTTCTCTTATAATTTCTGCACTATCTAAGCATTTCATCTGGTGAGTTGGTCTGGTTAGACGAGTCTACAAAAAGAACGAAACGTCCGTCCCAGACTCTCACTGATGACAGCTCAAATATTTTTAATTCTGTGTCATTTCTTTATGCTTGTAAATTTAGCTTTAATTTACAATAATTTGACTAATTATTAGCTTAAAATGGCTCAAATAATGATCAGGAATTTAGATGCTTTGTTAATAAGTTTATATAATTTTATTATATAAGAGAATATTCTGGAATAAGTTATTTAGTCATTCATTTGTTATTTAAAAAAAAGAAAAGAAATCTTTTGACATGAAGCCTATTTTTATTAGCAACATGTTTATCAACAAACTTATCTATCTTCCGATGATTGCTTACAGATAAAAATAAATAAACTGATAAAAAAAGATTCGAAAGGTGCAATAACCAAATGATTTCTTACTTCGAAGTCTTATTAATCAAACATTTACATTTTAATAACTCTAATCACTTGTTTCATAATCTTTTTATAACTATTACAAGGCAAAAAAACTGGTTTCCTAGAGTAAACGAAATCAAAGCCACCCCCATTCATGTTTCATTTCCGGCTACTTCCTCTGAGACAGGAAGTGATCGCAGACCGGATCTTCGTATTTTATCTCATCTCTATTAAAGCCCTATATTATCAGGTAATAGTAATATTACCATACAGGGCTTTAATCTCTCTAAGGGTTCCAATGAGATATAACTCATGTCTGTCCGACTTATAATTTGGATTGTAGAAGTGGTAATCCCCGGACGTTCGGACAGACAGAATGAAAGTAAGAGCTTCCTTCCTTTACACTTTCGTGTATGGGGTCGCTAAACTTTAGATATTACTGAACGCTCGGAATTTCATTTTGAGATAAGTCCATTTAGACTAATAAGATTTTTTTAAGCTTAAAATTTACGAAACCACATTCATTTGTAATCACTAAAAGATAATTTTAGATTCAATATAAGAATCAGTGAAATCCCCAAAGTAGCTTTATTTTTAGAAAGATTAATACCTTATCGTCTCTATTAATCACACTAAATAAATAACAAAAATGAAAACTATGAAATTTCCCAATAAGAGGCAAGTCACCCATGGATATAAATAAAGAACTTTCGAGATTACATCATTGCGAAATATAAAATAATGTAGTTGCTATGAACAAGAATCAACTCTACATGAACCTCTCAAATTCTGTTCATTTAGATTTATTTCAAAATCAATGTTCTATTACATGTTTCAGCTCAATAAATCAAAATTGAAAACATTGTCAAGAGAAAAGAAATTTCTATTGATACATCAGAAAAAAAAAAAAAAAATCCGATGAATAATAGAATTTTTCTGAATTTATTATAATTTTAAAAGTCAGTCATTACTTTAATATAAATATTAGTACTGCTATTTCTTCAACTAATGAATGTTTTGTTTGGTTACGTCCCACAATAAACTCAGTATTGATTTGTGAGATGAGGTAAATTTGAGAACCTCTCGGTGACCTTTTTCAGTTTAAGAGACCAGAAAGGTCTTCAATTTTAAGCAAACCAACTTTGTAATAGGTCGCTTGCTTTAAATAAATAAACAAATAAATAAATCTAATCTTACTTATTATCTAGATAGATTAGATGGTAGTTCAAGTTTTAACTGATTACATTTTAAAGAAAAAGTGGCTAAACGTAATAAAGGAATTCATAGTTTGTAGAACTATTGGTCATACCAATTACCAATGGTTTAACACGACTACATTTAACGGCAATAGACTTTTTTGGAAACTACAGAAAAAAGAGAAGATGTTGATTTATTTTTTTGCTGATAATATGAATCCTTATGTATTATTTCTCAAACGTGTTTTTGTGTCGGTACGGCATATTTCCCTTAACACTTCATCAAAATCAATTATTGAGATATCATTTTGAAGATTACGTTCACCGCTAAACGAAAAATAAACAAAGTGTTGAAAATTAATGTTTTTGTTAAAAAACTTTATTTTAAAAACCTTTTTTAGAAAAATGGAGAAGGCGCCATCTATTGACAATGTGTTTAACTAACATGCCCGACAGCTGTTGGATTTATTTACTATTTCTCAAAGATGGTTTTTTTGTTGCGAATTATTCGCACGGGTCAACTAGTACAAGGAATGAGCGAACTGGGAAGAAGAGAAAAAACAAAACAATGTTGCCTTTGCGACAAACCGCTTCCATATTTTTAACAGTTACTTGAATTAGCTCTAAATGACTCAGTGTCATTGTCACTTGAAGTTTGAGTTGTAAATTTAAGCACCGACAGTACCAAAGCTGTAATTGATTCTGATAACAAGAAAGAAAGAAAGATTTCTTTGTTGTTGTTTTTTAATCTTGAATTTAATATAATGAGAATATTACTGAATCCAAAGCATTTTTAACAATCAAAGAAGCGGTAAAATACAATGATCACACGAATTTTAGTTTTACACCTGAATTAAATTACTATCAAAGTATAACAATTCTGTAATGATTAGTAAATCAAAAATTAAATAAATTCAAGAACAAAAAAGCTGTTTAAAGTCGTTAGCAATCATTCAATTCAATGTGATTGTGAGTATCGTAAAGATTATGAATTGCTTAATAGGAATTATTTCTTTGTTGCAGAGATTTTTTACCCCGTGGTCCTGGAATTGTAACTAGATGTCCTTTGATAGTACAACTCATCCATGAGCAAAATGGTAAGAACAATTAGTATCCAGAAAGATCGTTTCTTTCTCCAGCTTTAAGTCTATGAGTTTCATTATTAACATCTAAGAAACTTAAGATAAAACTGCAAATATTTATATAGTTCAGTTAATGTAAAAAAATTATTGAAGAGTCATTGTAAAGCATTATAGTAATGCCTTTGAAATTTAAGAACAACATTTTGTTTAAATGCTGAATTACTTTTCAAAAGGAAGGATAAAGAATTCTTTAGAGTTCTTTAATTTAATCAAGTAAAAGTGGTGAAAAGTCTTGTTAATGTGGGATGGATTCAAAACATATTAAAAGTACCGTTACATTATTAAGAATGACGCTTGCTAATGTTGTGCAATGTGGTAAATTCAACTGAAATTATAAATTAAATAAAATTGTAGCCCATAAGATAAAAAAAAATAATAGTAAGTTTAATTGTATTACTGTTGTTATTATTACTTTTTGTTTTTCAATTTTTCCCACTTATTTAAATTTTGTTAACTTAAACTAAATGAATCAAATGCTATTTTGATTATTATTGTTTGTAATCTAAGTACGGTATCTTTTAATAGGACGTTGAAGTACGATTAGACTGATAGGAAATAATAAAAAGAAAATTGTGAATATTATTGTTATTTAAAATTTTAATAAAATTCGTAATTATTCACAGAACATGAAGAATATGCTGAATTTAGCCATTTGCCAAACAAAAGATTTACAAATTTTCTTGAAGTAAGAGCAGAAATTGAGAAGAGGACCGATTACTTAACAGGAAATAAGGATAAAGCAGTTACTAATAAACCTATTAATCTCACAATTTATTCTCCAAATGGTAAGTTTACGAATGTTCACATAAATGCTTATTAAACAGTCATAAGAAAGCTGCTATAATTTGCAACTCGTAGTTACTTGAGTTTTCACTTCATGTCTTTTAGTTGTGAATTTGACGTTGGTGGATCTACCAGGACTAATCAAAGTAGCTGTTGGGGATCAACCGGAAAATATTGGTGATGAGATTCGAAACTTGATCCTAAGTTACGTTGAAGATAAGAATACTCTCATTCTGGCTATCTCAGCTGCCAATACTGACCTTGCTAATTCCGATGGCTTACAACTCGCCCAACAAGTGGATAAGGAAGGTAAATGAAGAATAAATAACCAATCAAGTATTTGACACAAATGAAAATAACGTTCCTAATCCCTTACCTTATTCCATAACCTTAGTTAAAGTCAATTTCTTTACACAATCCCGCGGCTAATCTTTATTGGCCCAATAGATCATTGGTTGGAACTAAAGTTAAGAAATGTAAAATATCTTTATAAAATATCATTACATGAAAAAAAATATTAAAATTATAAAAATATTAAATTATTGTAAAAAAAAATAATAATTTAATTGTTAATGCAACGTTCCGTTATCGTTACATTGCCCATCCTGGATAAGATTTTAAATTTTGCTAATAATAAATTTAAAAATAATTTAATGATAACTTAAAGTTTGTTTGTTTTTGTTTTTAAATTGAATTTCAACAGTAACCTAACAGCACTATCATTACAAATAATAATAATAATAATAATAATAATAATAATAATAATAATAATAATAATAATGTAGAATGTAATACAGATTCATGAACTGATTGCTGAAGATTTGAAGATTTCTAATATTTTTTTCCATATCTTATTGAATATCTTTACATTCATTTCCTCTTGTGAAGGAGATCGAACTATTGGAGTTCTCACGAAATTGGACTTAATGGAAAACGGAACTGATGCTAGGAATATATTGCGCAATGAAGTCTATAAACTAAAAAGAGGTATTCAGTTTTTGAGTTTTAAAGACCATTTTTAAAAACAAATATATTGAAATCTTCTTGTTCTTGTGGGTAAAAGGAAGTATTAATAATAGTTTCAATAAGTTTATAAATTTGAATTTATTATTTTTTTTTCTTGTTTGTCGGTAAATCCAATATGTTGATTACGAATCCAAGTTTCTCTTTTGAATTCTGTAATTTCACTTTTAAAAAAATGTCATCATATTAACGTGTAGTTGTTTTTTTTTTTACTTTTTAACAAACATCAACGTAATACTGCACTGAATCATATCAAATGAAAATGTAAAAATAATGAAACTAAGGCTGTTAATATTGGATGAAACCAGAGCCGTCGCATGGGCGGGGCGACCGGGGCGATCGCGGCAACGGCAAAAATAAAAAAATGTGGAAATTCCGTTTTTTTTTTTGGTTGTTGAATTGGAAATTCCGGTTTTTTTTGTTTTTTTTTGGTTGTAGATTTTTGGGATGGGGCGGGCGCAAATATCAAGTGTTTGAATCCTTACAGATAGGTGTAATGTCGGGTGGGTGCACGCAGGATTGAGTTTGAGGGGAGAGGGGGGCTTACGAAATCTTGCCCCGGGCGCCAACAAACCACGCGCCGGCCCTGGATGAAACAAAAGGAATTTATGCTATTTCAGTATTCGGGGCTGATCTGTTTAAAGATTTACTCTATTAAAAAATACATTTTGATTGCAAAAATGCTATTGTAAGAAAGTAACTATTTTTATTAGTATAGTGAAGATAATTGAAGTATGAAAAAAAAAAAATGGCTGCAGCATCTTAATGTCTTGCAAAAGATACGGGTATTAATGGCATGTTATTAAGTTAAAGAACCAGATCTCGATTTTACATTTGAATAAATAAAAATAAAGTTTTTATAAATGGAATCTAGTGTAACTAAGACATACATTAGTTATTGTACGTTAATTTCTTTCAAATGTTCTATGTGTAAAACCTGTATATTGTTTATGACATATATACAGTGCAACTTGGATAATTCGAAGCTGAAGGGACCATTACAAAACTTCGAATTAAACAAGTTACATCTTTTAACTTTAATTTCAGGTCCACTGAATGCTTGAAAAGACTATTCTGTCAATAAGTAAATATTTATTCAGAAAGATCACGGTATGAAAGACTTAAACACTATATGTATGTAAACAAAATAAGATTTATATTACGTAAGCTACAGTACATATTACATTCAATATAGAAAATTATAGTTTTTCAAAAAATTTGTGCAATGTCTGATTGTTTTGTAGAATTCAGTCGCTTAAGGTTAGCAAAATCATCAAGCATGTTTAGTGAATGGAAAACAGCTTCACTTACGTTGGTTTGACCTCCAATGTACCGACGAAATTCGGCGCTATTCTGTATTCGTTGGCGATTTGGCATTTCTTCTTCACATTTTTTTCCACCTCGCGAATGACGGCGACCTTTTCCGCGAACGTTAAATTCTTGTACACGCATGGTTTACTGAAAGACATGGTGACACTGACAGCAGGAAGCTCGAATGGCGTCTGAAGCGTCACGTGTCGAATGGCGTCACGTGTCAAATGGCGTCACGTGTCTTAACGATGAAACGCCGAAAAGTCGTTATGGTTCGAAATTTTTTTATAAAAAACTTCGAATTAAGGAAGTTGAACTTCGAATTATCCACGATTTTTTAACATTGATTTAATAAGAAATTCAAGGGACTAAGAGAAATCTTCGAATTAACCACGATTTCGAATTAAAGACGTTCGAATTATCCAAATTGCACTGTATTTTAATTGTGTATTTTATGTAATTTAGGTTTTGTTGGACTTGTCAACAGAAATACACAGGATATTAAAGAAAATAAGAATATTAAGGAAGCTCAGAAAAAAGAAATGGAATATATTCAAAACCACAAAGCTTACAGGTAAACTGATTTTGTTAGCTAATTATTAACTCTTAATTTAGCCACCCTGTTTCCCAACGTGGGGCGCACGCCCCACAGGGGGGCAATTGGAAAATGGATAATTGATTTTTTTTTGGGGGGGGGGG
>JAFIDM010009631.1:133348664-133363578 GCA_023159025.1 Thereuonema tuberculata | reverse complement strand
TTTTTTTTTTTGGTGGAGCATAGCATACTTTAGATACTTTAGGTGGGGCATAGCCCAAAAAAGGTTGGGAAACACTGCCACTTTTGTTTCCTTCCATCACTTTTTCAAAAAATCCAAAAGAGATTTCATTTTTAAAGAATTATCTCTATTCATGCAATTAGACCAATTGATAATTGAAGTTACCCCTCCCCCTCTACTCTGAATGGGGGCAGAGACTATATTTCGCCCCCCTCCCATCAAAAAAAAGGAAAATATATGGTTTAAATAAGTATGGTTTTGGCTTCATCTATGCAAAAAGTGTGTACATAAAGGTACATTCAATTCTTATGTATCTATACAAATAATGCAGTAATTTTTGACAATGCTATTTTGGAATAAAAATAAATACCGTTATTATTATTATTATAGTACTAGTTGACCCGTGCGAATAATTCGCACTAAAAACCACTTTTGAGAAATAATTAACAAATCCAACAGCTGTCGTGCATGTTAGTTAAACCCAATGTCAATAGATGGCGCCTTCTCCATTTTTATAAAAAGGTTGACCCGTGCGAATAATTCTCATGGTATCTTGATCAGTCGCCGAATGGTAATGTGGAAATAAATAAATGAACAGATTATCAATAGATGGCACCTTCTACATTTTTATAAAAAGATTTTTAAAATAAAGTTTTTTAACGAAAAGAATAATTTAAACAGATTGTTTATTTTTCGTCATTAGCGGTGAACGTAATCTTCAAAAAATCTCATTGATTTTTATGAAGTATTAAGTGAGATAAAACAAAACAAAAAAAAAACACCTTTGAGAAACAATATATGAGAAGTTGACAAATTGTTATGTTTTTTATTGTAATAAGTCGTTTATTTTTATTAAAACATAGATCTTTGTTTGTTTTTTATCTGTTCTTATTAAATGAACGATGAAATATCTTTTTAAAGTGTATTTTTATTCCAAAAAGGATGTATTAGAAGTTACGACGCTACAGCATTATTTGAAATTTTGTTTCGCTTTCGAAAAATAAGTCGCTTCTGTTAAAGCGTGTCTACATTTTTATAAAAAGGTTTTTAAAATAAAGTTTTTTACGAAAACATTAATTTTAAACAATTTTTTTATTTTTCGTCATTAGCGGGGAACATAATCTTCAAAATGATGTCTCAATCATTGATTTTGATGAAGTCTTAAGGGAAATATGCCGTACCGACACGAAAACACCTTTGAGAAATAATATATAAGGATTATTATCAAATATAAGCTTTCTATACAACTTAAATGGGATAACTATAACTATTAAAAAATAAACCAAATTTACACAATTTTAAAACAAAGGCTAATTTTAGCTACGAGCCGCCACTGATTATGAATGAAAATAAGAATAAAAAATGTTATAGAATGTAACTTATTTTTTTCCCCAGTTAACAAATTGTTTTATTTTAGCGTGAACTTAGAATCTCGATTTCTGTTATTCCAAAAATTTTGAAGAGCAGTTCTATCTGGAGCTCACTGTGGAGTAATTTGCTAATTATTGATTAATATATAAATTTCATCAAATATAATTAATTCAATAAAATGTTAGATTATAGTTCTAAAGCTGAGATAAAGTTCATTCTAGAATTACTAATAAATAAATATGTGTATTTTAATAGAGATCTAGCAGATCAAATGGGATCGAAATACCTTCAAAATTACCTCAGCAAGTGTTTATCGGAGCACATTTTAGATCGGCTACCTGAACTGAAAGCAAGCCTAAAACAAAAGAAGGATGAAGCAGCAGAACTTAAAAAGGAATTTGAAGATTTAGATGAGACTAAGCCAATGGCAAAATTACTAAAGTAAGTTTTAGAATTGCTTCAATGATCTTCTATTATTAGGATGACCAGTTTTTTTTACATCAATCCGGGACAAGACAACTTTGGCAACTAAAACACACACACACACACACACACACACACACACACACACACACAAAAAAAAAAAAAAAAAAGACTGACTTTCTTACATTATGAAACGTTAACATTGTACGGATACCAAAAACTTCACTTTTAAAATAGTGCATGTACGGGACATATCAGGGGCGTATATAAGGGGGGGGCCGAGGGGGCCCGGGCCCCTCCCGAAATAATGAAGATATGTCCTCCGAACGTTTTTTTTGGTTGAACAGATAGATTTTCATTGTTTTTTTTGTTTAGTTGAATAGATTTTTTGGCCCGGGCCCCCCCCCCCCTAAATGTCCTCCCAACGTTTTTTTTTTTTTTTGGTTGAACAGATAGGTTTCCATGGGGTTTCGGCCCCCCCCGAAAATATATTCTATATACGCCACTGGGACATATACAGAAGCAGGACACTAAAATCTGGAATGTCTGGTCACCCTATTTATTATTAATGAACTTAAAAAAAAAAAAAAATTAAAATCTTCTTATAATATTGACTGAATGTGAAAAGTACAATTATAATATAAAATAAAAAGTTAAGAAAACAAAATATTGAAGTGTAAATGATTCGTAGCAGCTTAACTTCACCCAGTGGAGAAGAATTACTCTGAAAACTGTTTGTATATATTTTACTGTTTTATTCGTACATTATCAAACATGAAAAATCAAAATGTCCGTTTTTTGTTTGTTTGTTTTTTTTCCGAATGATAAACAGAAAATAATTGAAGGGTTGAGAATTACAAGTGAGCTATCCACCATTTCTACATTTTCCTCGAGCTAAAATAAACTTTAATTTTGCAATAAAATTCTATGTAACCTATAGTAGGAGCTTTATATAACCATATTCAGACGCTTTAATGTTTATTCCTGGGATTAGTAAAAGCAGATTTAAAATTCCGGCATTAAAATACGTAAAAACAAATTAACATCTCATTTTTTTGATAATTTATTATATTTTATTTGTAGGCTAATTCGTGATTCAGTACAGGCCTGTACCAGAATTTTCTTTCGGGGAGGGCTCATTCCTCGAAAAAGTGTCTTGCAGTGATTCGGCCATTGTAAAAACAGCACCACTCCCTGGCTTCCTTGGATATCGTTAGAAACGACTATAAGGGACTTGATATGACTTAAAAATGCATTAATTTCATAATCACTTTCCGAAAATTATAGAAAAAACGACAGAGGTCGCTACTTAAAAACTTGATTGGTGAACTTGACAGACACTGTTATGGATCATCATCCTTGAAATTCATCTGTAAATGAAGTGACTAAATCTTAAGTGTATATAGGGGGAGGGACAAAGGAGCCCTCGTCCCATCCCCGAAATCTCGAAATATATCAAGTAACTTATGCCCTGTTTCCTTCGTTTTTATTTTATTTTTGTCCTTTTTGATTGGATGGCAGGCTGAGGGGAGCTTCCCCCTTCCCCCGGCCTTTCCGAAATTTTGAAAACCATTTTTTTTTTCTGGTATGATTGTTGTAAGTCGGCTCTAATAACTTGGCCCCTCTCCAAAATAAAATCCTATATATATATATATATATATACCCTTGGACTAAATAATAAACAAAGAAAAAAAATCATATAATTAACATTATTATGTTTCGAATATGCATTATGATCCTCTAATGATGGAATTGCTAGAAATATTTAGTTCCTGTAAAATACTTATCGGTAACAAACTACCGATTATTAATATTTTCTTAGAATATTACATATACATGTATAAACACATTTTTTTTTCTCCACCAATCCCCTCTTGATCATCTCTTTGACTACATTAATGATTTTTTTTTTTTTTTAAATCTGTTAATTATATCTTATTATTAGATTCTTGAATGTAATTAAATTTTGTATAAAGAGCATCAAAATATTAAAATTATTATTTTCAATTAAAATTTCTAATTCTATAATATAATGCTTTTCAGACTTATTAATTCCTTTGCCCAAAAAGTGAAGACAGATATTAACGGTTGCCATGATGGTGATATGGATACTAATACGTTCTCATCAGGAGTTAAATTACTTCATTGCTTTTCCACTGAGTTTCCAGAGATACTTGAAGAGGTGAACTTTCACATCTTATTCTTTAAAAAAAACATTTCTCCATTTCTTTACGAAAGCAATTCACAAATCAAACAGTTTATGTATTTAAATGGAATTTCCATTTTGTTGAAACACAGCACAATAGAATTCCTCTTAAATATTATAATAATTACTGAGCTTTGTATACTGTTCTCATTCAAAATACAGTAAATGGGGCATCCAGTAATGTAAATCAAATAACTAACAAAGCCAAACCCTATTATAAAATCCATCATACACTCACATTAAGAGTCAAAATGGGAAAAAACATGACTGGCTTATGACATTACTGTTAATGTATTTCTGAGCATTTTTTTTTTTTTTTTTCATATTAAATTTTTTGGTTTTTTACAAAAAAAAAAAAAAAAAAGGCTCAGAAATGCATTAACAGTAATGTCATAAGCCAGCCATGTTTTTTTCCCATTTTGACTCTTATGTGAGAGTAAAAAAAAATAAATCCTGATTAAATGAAGAAATTCAGTTGTTTTACTTTTTCAAAGTATGAAATCATCATCTCACTCCCTATCCCCAGACCAGATTCCCTCTTTCACTAAATTAACGAGAACATAAATATCTCTTATTATAATTAATATGTCTCTTATTATATTTTTAGTTTCATTCACTAAGTTGAAATAAAGTTAGGAGTTTAGAATCATCTGTCCTCAGAATTTGCAATATCTAAGTTCATTTTTGTATAAGTTTATTGAAAAGTCAATAAAATTCAATAATAAGGTTAGTCATGGCCATGAATGGCTCTTCATATTCTAGTCAAACAATCAAACCAAACTTCATGACTATCAAATAATTTTAATTGAGATAAATCTAAGTCTTAAGTTTAACCTTAATTCAGCAATATGCCAGTAAATACACAATTTACAGTGAAGTACTTCAGGTCATCATTAACAGTTCACTATGTTTAAATAACTACAGAACATAAAACACTGACTATTTCAACTAATTCCAGATTTGAAAACTGAATTTGATTTGCCAAAGCATTACACTGAACGAGTTGGGTTTTTTTTTTTTCTTTTTCCCCATGATAAATAGCTGATTTGTCTTTTCAGTGTCCATCATCACAAATCACCTTCAATAATTAAAATTTGATCATGAAATGAAGTTATAGTGTTTTGAGAGTAAAAAAACAAAAACAAAGAGCACTTGAGTTATGTAGAACAAGTTCTGATGTAATATTTGTGTTATCAGCAAATGTTCTAATTAGAGTGAAAATTTGTAGGAGGTATCTCAGTTTATCCCATTTTAAAATTTTAACCCATGGACCAAGTACTCAAGTACTACGTAAAATTTAAGTAATAAAAAATCGGAACAATTTATAGCAATGCATAGTGATACAGTAGTTAAATTTTGACTTTCAAATGACAAAAGTAGTTGAAATATTAACAGTGATACTGATCTTACCATGAAAGATTCAAACACAGATCATTCAAATTAGGGCAACTTTTTTAAAAGATGAAATAATTCTTCTATATCATAGTTAGAAATCTTTAAAAAAAAATACATTTTTATTCTTGAATGCTGTTAAATTATCATTAATAATTCAACTAATTATTTTGCATGATTATCTCATTTTCATATTTAGCATTCAAATGAAGTAATAAATTATTGGAAGAATTAAAATTAGGGTTCTAAGGAAGGAATAAATAATTAACAATAAAATTATGGATTTTTGTGAGAAAAAAATTTCATTCTTGATAAATGTTTATCACAAAAGTACTGATGCTTATATTTTTTTAATGTCATCTAATATTTATAATATTTTTTTAAATTATTTTTAAAAGGGAGAAGCTACTATGTCATTAGAAGAAATGATGATTACAAAAGCTAATCTTCAGGGCTGCAGGTTGGATTGAAAACATTTCACTCTCTTTTTTGTTTTAATATAGTATTATTTTTCAAAATTGAATGATAGAGTAATTGAATAAAGTATTTTATTGAAATTTTAATTACTTGAAAGACCTAAGCTATTCTTTCTAATCACTATATAAATAAAATACATTGGGTGTTCGTTTCTGTGTTAATACTGTAACAAGAAGCAACACAAAGCAACGAAGAAAGCTGAAACTTGAAATTATAAGTAGATATGCACTTCAATTTTACCAGAGGTCTTTTCATCACTGTCCCACCTCAACTGTACAGTTTTCATCAGAATGTCATATTACTTCAATCAACAATAGGACAAATGAACACTTGCAATATTGTTAGCACTACAAAGTATTCATCCCACTAATAGATATTAGCCTGTTGGGAGAGATAAAATTTAAATTATTTCATAAACCCAAAATGTCCTTACGAAAATTCCTTGTTAAAGTCCTTTACCTAATTTGCCTTTCCCTAAAACTAATCAGCAACTGAAGGTTTCCTCAAGATGATAGAAATTTGTTACAGGGGTTATAAAGGTTGAGAATTTAATAAAGATTTGAATAGGTTGTTCACCAAGTACAACTGCACCTGGATCATATTGGATAGGGCTCAGAAAGATATAAAGATTATCATCATCCACTGAAGGTTTTGGAATTTTTATAGATATAGGTTTGGTACTATCAATGCCAGATTTACAAATTTGCAAAAAACGAGCAAAAGTCTGTGCTGAGAACTCTTTTAAGTGATGAATGTTACAAATTTCATATCAGACTTTATTCATTTTACATCAAAAATTAACTTATTCCTATCTAATTAATTGATATTTATTTAAAATTTTGGAGAACAAAAAAAAAAAAAGACCAGAAAAGGCCAAATCACAAAATTACTGAAAAATCATTTTTTCCTTTTCATTTTAAATTTATGATCACTTACAATTTAAGATATATATATTTATTATATATATATCAATCATTCCCAAATTTTAATCATTTGCATATCGTACCCTGCTTTACATTTCCTGTAAGTTTCACTTCATTTGAATGTTTCCTTCGTAATGTTGCATTTTTCACAAATATGAGTGTATATATTATTATCTATTTGCAAGGTCACAAAAAGCTTGATGCTGCTGGTCCAAACTTAGTTAACCTATATATTCTTCCCCCATTAGCCCCATTGAAATGAAAGGGCTAATTCCAAATCATTGCAAATTTTGAAGATTTTTTCCATATTTGTCCACTGCTAAAAATGTATATCATGCAAAATATATAAAAAAAATAATAATAAAATAAAATAAAATAAAATAAAAATATATATGTCTTGATACCTAGTAAGCAAACATAAATAAATAAAAACATAAAATAAATTATTAAAAGATTGATTATATTACTAGTATCTTTAAAGCTGTCCACAAACATTAAACAAAATAAGAAGATGCCAAATAAATTATATCATTTACTAGATCCATCCATATTTTGCTGTTGTTATTCATTCATTGGGTAACAGTGTTTAGTGTTGTCACCATCAAACGGGCTGTTAAGCAAATAGAGAGCAGTCATGAGATGGAGATCCCTAATTACATGGCCATAGCCTTAGCTATAAGTCATTTTGGAAAAAGTAAACTTACTGCCTTAAATTATCATCTAATATCCTAAGATTCTTAATTGGTTGTTAAATTTCATTGATCTGACAGCACGCCAATTTCATAGAAATGCCGTAGCCTAATTGAATTTGAGTTGTTTTAGTTGTTTGAGACAACTGTGTAAGAAAAGACAATTTCTGCATTACTGAAGTATTTTGCAAATGGTTTATTAGGTTTTTAAAATGCACCTAATAAAAGGTAATACACAGTGGCATAGCTACAGTTTGTGTCGCCCAGGGCGGCCCTGTGTTTACCGCCCTCCTCAATACACATCAAACATACTTAGACAAAAAGTCAAAAATGATATATAGGAGATTCCCCGACCACTGCAGTAAATCAAAAGTGCTGCCTGGAACATACAGCCATCTACACTAGTGGTAACAGATATTTAATGGTAATAATCCTGGATCTGCTAATAAAAAGTGGTTTGTTTTGTTCATTTGAACCTGAAAATGATTAGCATAATAGCCTGAGACTTCCTTCTTTACCACTGGATATTGTTATCAATAAATAGTATGTTTTCATTGAAGACAACAGGATTTCAGTTCAGTGTATAGTATGTGGTTGGCAAGTTAATGCACTGAAAAATTTAGTATCCACTACTTTGGAACCCATTGACAACTTCTGAACAGTATTCCAGAATATTGAAATGCTTGATAAAAAATTTTCCATGTGAAAATGTCATGATAATTTTTTCTCATGAGTCCTTACTTAATGGGTTTAAGCAAAACATAATGGAACCCGAAGGCAAACATTTCTTGTAATTTCTTCATTTCCGCTCCATATAATATTCCTTCAATGTCCAATCCTTTTCATACTTCATAAATCACTTCAGATATAAACACTGCATTAGAATATATTTATTATAATCACAAAATTTCACATTCAATGTTTACTTCATTTCCCTCCCTGCTTGTTTCCATTGCTTTGTTTCAGCTGTTATTGATTGCATGAACAATAAATTTATAAAATGGTAATGCAAACTCTTACTTTTCTGTGAATCCACTAGCAAAACTATCACTGTGGAAATGTTCAGCACAGAACAAATACTCCAAAATACTTTTATCTCTTCCACCCACCCTCCTTTTATAATTCCAAAACAGAAAATTCTCAAAGTTCATTATCCTCCTTGCAATTCTCAAGCAGTCAGAGAAAAATTGAAGACATTTTGTATTCAAAAGGTAATATAATCTGAAAATATATTAATAACATCATAATTAAATCTTATTTTGAAATCAAAACAGAAAATAGCATTTTCATATGGAAAAGTGATTCAGCATTTGGAACAATATGACTCTGTTGGTCATTTTCTGCAGAAACTTCTATTATTATTTTAGCTTGGTATTTTGAGATTTTGTTTTTCAACCAAACCAAATGAGAGCCTTTATAAATTGAAGTTAATATTGACTGGTTTGAAGTTTAATGTAATTTGCTAAAGCATCATTTTGAATAAAAATAAGAAATGTAACTGTTTCAGAATTTTAGGTATTTTAATAAGAAATATATAAAAAAAATATTGAAATTATGAAAAGATTTACAATTTTAAACTAGAATTACTTATTAAATAACGTAAAAGAATAATACCAAAATAAGACTAATTTTATAGGGTAAAACTACTGGAATGGTATTAATTCTTAAAAGTGAAAAATTATATTGACAAAACAGTTGAAAATTTGTGATAGTTTAGAAATTATTAAGAATTTTTTTTTTTTTATTAATTTTTTTTTTTATGAAATTTTAGTTAATGTATTTCGTTTATTTCAGATATGCTTACTCTGTACCTGAGATACTTGCTGATAAATTGATTGAACAACATGTAATGCGCTACAAGAAGCTTTGCAATTTATGCCTAACAAAAGTGGAAGAGATTTTGCAAGAATGCCTCAGTAAAGCACTGAATAGGGTAGATCAATCTTGTACATAATTTACTTTAATATTTTCAAAAGAAATTTCTGTAAATAATTATTGATTTATCTTGTCTCGTAATCCCCTTTTATTATACATGTCTTTCATTTACATCATTATCCGTCTTTCTTATATAATAGTTCTTTGATACTGTTGTCAAGATTTTTTTGTTTTTGTTTTTTGTTTTTTGACGGCATAGCCTACTACTTAAATCAAAATTAAGTAACTTTTAATAACCTCTGAATTTTTTTTCAGTTATCTTTTAAGATATTTCTTTAGCTTAATTAATTCAGCAATTATGATTTTTTTCACCGAATACTGGAAGACTTTCATTTAATGCATTGTATTTACATTTTACAGATACTTTACCTTCATATCTTTAGAAAGCTATTATCTTCTCCTTTCATTAGGTGGCAAATCAATAGTACACATTTTTTATTCTGAAAATAATATCACATGATTTTTGAACATATATGCCTATGTTGAACATTCTGCTTATAAATATTTTGATATCGTACTTCTCCAAACATTACAACATTCTTTTTAGCTATTTTATAATTAACTTAATTTCAATGTGTAAAGTAATTTCTTCTAAAATAGTAAAGCCACAGAAAAAAAAAAATGCTTAAATATTATTTAATGCAAAGTAAAAGTGTAGGACGAAATGGCCATTCCCAACTCCTCCCCATAATCTAAAATCAGAAAGGCAATTTTTTCTTCTTTTTTTCTTATTCAGGTGTGGATTTTCTTTTACTTTGTTACTTATTTCGCCGCACGTTAAGCTTTGTTTTCATATTATTTAATGCGCCATGAAATATTATTATAAATCACAGTTCCAGTGGTTAGCCTTTTTCAGTTTCAGAAATTGAAGAAGGCTAATCACCGAAACTGTGTGGCATTACTATTTTAGAAGTATTTTATAATTACTTTCATTTAAATGAACACCTAAATAATTAATAATTACATCCAACAGAGATGTATCCAGGAATTTGGAATGGGAGGGAATTATGTTCATCCTAGTCTTTCAACCATAAAAAAGTACATCCTTTTTTTCTTATCCTGGATTACAAACTAAATGATAGCTTTCCAATAAAAAAAGGTTAAAATGGAGATTTCTTCCATTTATAACCAACCCTAATCACTCCCTCTCCATCAGTATGTCAATGATCCCAATACTTTATTAATTATATCAATTGCTAATTAGAAAAAGGTATTTGAAATCCTAAATGAAATTTATTGAGAAAGTTCATTATGCTTTAAATCTCATTAAAATAATAATACATGGCATTATATAAATGTAATGGTAAATGTAATTTAATAATTAGATATTATAATATTGAAAAAAGGGATTCTAAATATTGTTAGGATTCTACTAAAATCTAATGGAAATTTTAGCACTCTTACTATAGTAAAATAAAAAAATACTAATCTGTACATATTCTCTGCAATGAATCCACGTTCCTGGATGTCTTCTTGTATCGTTCCATATGTCTTGAGATTTCTATTTTTTATATATAATATTTTTCATCCCTTCAGCTATTTGGAGATAACCTGAAATATTCTTTCAGTTTATTTGCACAGGGCTTCTTTTTTGTCTTTGCATCAGACCAAGTCATAATTATTCCCATTAAACGATTTTTCTTTTTAAGTAAAAACTCATTTGGTTCTCAGAGCATTTTCATATTTCTCTAAAACAGAGCATCAAGATAAATGCCAACAAAATTTCTGTTAGAAACAGAGTAATAGAAGAATGTTCATTTTAATTGATAAAATTGATATGTGCTCTATTCTTAAAATTAATCTATTTAAATTCTGCTTCATGACAAGTTCAATTAAAATAAGATTTTCATATAATTCTATTATAATTATACCTTGCAATCCTGATAACAACTACAGTTCATCTTGAAGACCCACTAAACCTAGGAAAATGTGGTGTGGTTTTTTTTTTTTTTCAGTCACCAAATAAGTCTGATCAAAAGTAGCAGTGAACATCTGCTTACCAAAATTATTATTCTGATATTACAGGCATAAATACGGAGTTTGTCCACCATTTGTGCTATAACAACTTCCCTCTTCTGGGAAGGGTTTCACTGGATTTTGGTATGTTGCTGTGGGAATTCCCTTCCCTTCTTCCAGAATAGCATTACTGAGATGGGGGACTGATGTCATACAGTTTGGCCTAACTTAAATCAGCATTCCACTTCATGCAAAAAGGAGTTTGATGAGATGCAAGCTCACCAAGTTCTTCAATATCCATCTCATCAAATGAGTCCTGTGAAGACTTTATTCATTGGACTTTCAGATATACGAAAGTATGATTTATCATCCCCAGAATGCATTTCTTCTGCTTCAAAGTCCAATGCTGGCAAACTTTCCACCACAGGCTGTCTGGATATATTTGATCAGATAGCTTATAGACACAATTATTATTTTAAATTCCTTACACTTTTAGTAACTTGGAAGTAATTCTTGTGCATACACGTAGTCTAAATATAAAATTAAAAATCTAAATTTTGCTCAAGTAATTCCTCTCAATTTTCTTTCAATGTAGCTGGAATCTTTTCCAAAGCTTCAGGAACTCATCCGTAAAGCCTATCACACTCAGATGTTTAAGTATTCCAAAAAAACAAAGGTAAGATACACACTCATGTTTGTGAAAAATGCAACACCATGAAGGAAACATGCAAATGAAGTGAAACTTACAGGAAATGTAAAGCAGGGTATGATATGCAAATGATTAAAATTTGGGAATGATTGCACATGCCTAGACTCAGCAGCGCCTTTTGAACTGTTGTGTAAGAGCGTATAAGTAGAGGACTGTTGTAGATCCAGACAAGTAGTTTTTCATCATAGTGATCTATACACAGGCCTACTGCAGTCAGTATACCTCATTGACATCAAAGAGTGCCTTATAAGCAAGCTATGGAGTTTGAACAGGGCCAAATAATTGGCTTGTATGAAGGAGTATTTTCATATCGCGAAATTGCTGCTCGTACGGGGCATAATGCCACGGCAGTGATGTGAGTGTGGAAGCAGTGGACTGACAAGAACAGGACGAATCAAGAATCCGGAAGTGGACCACAAAATGTGACAACGACACACTATGATAGACGCCTCATCCTCATGGCAGTGATGGACAGTTCAGCTTCTTCTCGAATGTTAGAAGAACATTGAAACACTGCAACTAGTCTGATATTGTCTGCTTCCACGGTTCGACAGCATCTGCTGCACAGAGGACTGCGTGCATGCATTCCTTTGCAGAGGATTCCCTTGGGCCTGAACCATTGACGCTTCAGGGTACAATGGGCTCATGAACACACCCACTGGCATGCAGATTGGCACCATGTGTTTTCGAAAGAGTCCCACTTCAACTTGGATTACAATGATGGCCACATATGCATTATATGATATCAAGGTGAGCGCCATCTTCCAGACTGCATTGTCCAGCATCATACTGCACAAACGATAGGCGTGATGGTTTGGGGAACAATTGGATATCATAGGCGATCTCAGCTGCTATGAATTGTGGGCACTCTCAACAGAAACTGCTAAATCAGGGAAGTTGTGGAGGCTGAAGCCGTACCTTTCCTTCAGCACACTCCTAAAGCCATATTTTAACAAGATAACGCCCTACCACATGTTGCCAGAAACGTCCAGGCCGTCTTCAAAGCAAGGCAGATACCCCTTCTTCCCTGGCCTGCATGTTCGCCCAATATGTCACCTATTGAACATGTCTGGGATATGGTCACTCAGCAACTAGCCCCTCATTGTCATCCAGCAGCCAATACCGATGAACTGTGAACTTGGATAGAAGCAGGCGATACCCCAGCGACACATCCAAGGCCTAAGTGATTCGATGCCATGGCATATAGCAGCTCTTATTGCAGCTCGTGGAAGCTTTATACCATACTGATTTTTTGCAAGTACTGTTGTTAAATTGCTCTGACACTTTAATCGTTTGTTTATATCACTATTAGTAATGTGTGTAATAAATTTCCTTCCATTCTGATGGTTCCTTCATAGTGTTGCAATTTTCAGAAACATGAGTGTATTTTTGACCATTTCCTTAATTTATTAAAAAAAAAAGCTTTTTTTTTATTTTGATGATATAAAACAATAAATAAATAAGATTTTAGTTTTGAAAATAACCCTTCAGTGGCCCGAGAGGAAGATTAATTATCATAAATTAAAAAAAAAAAATGAAAAAGGAATGATTAAAGTTGGTTTTAGATTGATTCAACAAAATCTTAAAAACATAATGTTCATTTAAAGATAAATGATTTGCCTACATTTTTAAAATAAATCTTAAGAATTGTATCTTTTCTTATAGGCTGATTTACATACATTAATTGACTGTCAGGGAAGTTTCTTTAATCAAAAGCATCCAGACTTCAAACCAATAACTAGGTTAGTATCTAAGTTCTGAATTCTCCTTTGAAATTTCTTTTTTTTTTTCTTTTTTTTTTTGAAATTACTTCTAAAAAGTGAAACAGTTCTATTTCCATATCCTAGCCAGAAGTCGCTGGCTTAGCAAATAAAAACAAATTGACCTCACGCCAGACAACTATGCTTTAATTAATATTAACTTGATAGACTATTATTTGTTTGGTAAGATTAGGCTAGCCTCTTTTCTAGGGTATTTTTATTAAATGTTCCATAAACTAACTAGACCCTCCATCAAAAGACACTCCATCATGAATCAAGTTCAAATATGTAAATAAAAAGTGTTCTCAAAAAATAATAAGTGATAAAATAGTTTTTTTGTTTTTTTGTAGTGCACACAGTGTGCTGGCAGTCATGTCAGGATGAAGCAATCTGAGCTGGCCACTTCTGTTGTCTAGCAGCTATGTTCAGGCCCCCCACATCAAATTCAGGGCCCAGTTACCATCAGCAGTAATGGGCCCCTCCCACAGAATAGCTCTATGGTCAAATCATAGATTCTTAGCTAAACAAAATTGCAAAATCATCACATGATTTCATATTTCTCCCTTTTAAGCATGTCACACTTAGTTATTAGCATTATTTTTAGAGTAAATTAATTTAACACCAACATCTATTTTTTCCAACTCTACCCAAAATTTTAGAAGAAATTCGCTCTATGAAAATATTGTATTGCAGAATAGCTCTAATCAGACAGTTACAGCAGAAAAGTAGTTTATATAAACTGTACACTTACTTTTTTTTTAATAATTGATAGGCTAATTCATATATATATTCCTTTCATCGACTTTGGTCAACTATGGACCATGGGCTAACCCTACCTGACAACGTCAGGGTGAGGCTAGGAAATTCAAGGAGGGGACGAGATTTACATCCCGTCCAAAATAACCCTGAGATAGTAAGTCCCAGGGGAGAAACGGACGTAACACAGAAGAAAGAAACAGCCATGCCAACTCTGGGATTCAAACCCAGGTTCCGACACATCGGCCACACGGCAGACTGCCGTCTAGACTGCTTGGTCATGCCGGATCGGCTATATA
>JAFIDM010009631.1:133265617-133347278 GCA_023159025.1 Thereuonema tuberculata | reverse complement strand
TTAAAAAAAAAATGATTACCAATATTCTTCAGATTCCATAAGCAGATTATCATCATATGTACTTTTCTCCTGCCATCAGGAAGTCAACATTTATCCCCTGTTTGTTAACCACCATTACAAAAGTGGCCAGCTTGAGATTGCTTCATTCCAGCATGACTGCTGGTACACAATGCACTATAAAAACCTCTTTTTCTTGTCTTAATATTTTGGGGGAACACTTTGTTCTTACGTATTTGAACTTATATATATATATATATATATATATATATATATATGTAAATTGAACTTTGTCCTTTCAGAAAATATATATATTGAAAATATTCTGGTTCACAGGTAAAAACAAAACATTCTCATGTTTAATAACAGTTCCTTACAGCTCTTCACATACTGTATATTTTCTCCTTTATCTATCTTTACCTTATCATGATCATGTAAGTTTGGTATTTATGGTTACCATTTCTTTTCATTTCAAATATGCTGAGGTTGCATAAATGAAGAAACTTTTAAGTTTAAGTGTTTGGTCTTTTTTTAAAAAAAAAAAAAAAAAGAAGCTGAATTGTTGTACATACATTCTGTAAATCTCATTCACACATTAATAGCTCTTATTAACACTCACTTGTTGGACATCCCAAAATTCACTGCAGTGTACAAAAGCTGAGGGTACACTTATGTACCCTGACTGCAAGGCATTAAATGCATGACTTCTCCATTTCTTCTTAAAGCTTTCCCTGGCAGCAGGAATCTCATTATTAAGGTGGACACCTATCCAGGAAGAGGACTATATTGCAGGAAACTTAGGGTCTAAACTTCCCTTATCCATGGCCACAAAAGAGCTTGATTATAAAGAATGCAATTGGACATCTGATGAATGGGATGTTACTCTTCATAGTGAATAACAAATGAGTAACTTTGCTAACAAGTGATTAACAAATGAGTAACTTTGCTAACAAGTGATTCTCGATGCTCACTAAATCTGAAGAGAGATAGGTTTTTGAAATAACCCTTCCACTATTATGGAAAGAATAGTTTTGCAATTGGAATGGCAATGCTGTAGTTGGATATCATGATTGATGATTATAATCATGTCTTTGATAATAAAACTTTATATAGAGGTATTGAGATGAAATCCTAGAATCCCATGTAAAACTTTTGAAATGCTGTTGGTCCAGAATCTGTTTTCATTGATGGTAATGGTCAGTGTCAAAGGAAAGGGTTGAAATGAATGCCTGGGAGTGAAGACTTCCAAAAAATGGTTGACCAGAAAATTCCAGACCTAAACCCTATTGAGCATTTTGTGGGATGCTTGTTAGATGGCAAGTTGCTAAATGCTCCCAAAACACTTTGCTTGGAGGGAGAATTGTTCTGAGAGAGGAATGGGAATATTTTATAAATGAATTCTTAAACCATCAACTGAGTTCATGAGTTGGAAGCATGAGAGGTTCTTGTAAGGCACATGTAGAGTGATGAATCATCTTATTGACTTTAAGATGACTCATAAACACTATATCTTATTACCATGAATACACCAGTAACTTTCAAAAAGCTTACAATTTTGAAATTCTTTAAAAAATTTAATTATTTCTAAAGTCCAACAAATAATAAGAGTCAATTAGTAAATTCCTAAAAATTATGTTTTGCAGCTTAATGAGTATTTATTGGTTAAACCAATAGAGCACTTCAGAATATTCACTGTCGACTTATTTTTGCTTCAATATCCAAACTGAAAGATATCACACTTGATAACTATTAAAACATGATAAATTTGGACAAAATTGCTCAACTTGCAATGCTACAAACATAAAAGTATGGAATAAGGTTTTGAAGGTACTATGTTAAAAACAAATGTAAAAAGTTTTCAGAAATATCAAATTAAAGAACATTTCTGTATTCACAGTTAGTTTCTGTATTTTAAAAATTTATTTAAAAAAAAAAGTGTGTGTGTTTTTTGTTTGTTTTTCCAATGAAATGAATTACTCTGTTATTCTTAGAATGAATGTTATATATTATGTAATATATTAATTAAGAATACAGAAAAGGTTTGATTATCTTCACAGAAATCTTTATATTCTTATTTTCAATCTTTCAGTATTGAAGAGTTCGAAGACCTGTATGTTGCTGAAGAAAATGATGAAGTTGATGGAAAGAAAACAAGTAAATTAAATGAAGTTGAATCATTAATGAGTGTAATTGTTCCATTTAAAGTAAGTTTAGTTTAATAATAATAATAATAATAATAATAATAAATCATGTGAAAGAATGAGTCCAGGGTATGCACTCAACAACACAAAAACAGGCAATTTTGATCAAAATTTAGTTACTATTGGTATTTTACTTTAATACAATTAATGCAATTTCTTATACCTATTGTTTAATGAAAATTATTTCAAATACTCATAATGGTTCTAATAATCAAATAATAAAGAACTATTTAGGCAAACAAGACAAAACAGGATTAAGGAAAAACAGTAAGGCTGACCTACACAATTCATAAAGCAGTGGAAACTATACTGAGCCAAGGGATCAGCTGTGGGCCACAGTTTTTTCCTAATATAATAAAACAATAATTGTTTATTTTTATGATTCATTATAAAATGAACAAAAAAATGAGACTATAAGCCAAAGCTTAAGTTGCTGATGCCTAAACTGCTGCTACTTTTGTTTGCTGATTAAATTGCTGCATTTAATGACAATTTACTGAAATCCAAAACTAAGGAGCTCGTATGGTATGAATATGATAAGATTTTATTTACAGCTAAATGCCATCATATAATTGAACAATTGCAATCCAGTATAAGTAGTGGGAGTAGTAAGATAAGGTTTAGTGACTTAATGCAATGGAAAAAAAACTTTTTACAAGTGTAGAGAGTTTGAATGGATCTGACCTATAACAAGTATTTTGTGATTCACAAGAGTCAATCCAAACAATTGACAAAGGAAATGTGCTGACAACGATGATGGAAGTCAGCAGTACATAGATAGCTACGTAATGACACTTAGTCTTCTCTGAAGTCCAGCAGAGGAGTTTTCAGAAAATGAAATTTACAAAAAGAAACACATTGTGTTTGCTTATTTAGATTATAAGCTACATAGAAAAAAAAAAGATGATACTGGTTGATCCTTCTATTACTCTACAACTTTTATAAAGTGCTGGGTCATTCTTTTCTATTTTTTTTTTTCATTAATATTCATACAAAACACTTCACACTTTTTAATAAATATTGCATTTTAATGTCATTGCAGTATTCTTCACTGCTATATTCCATATCTAAAAAAAACACCTTTGTATACTGTATATTGTGGTAGTCCCTTGAATGTCAATTTTTAGATGTTACATCACCACAAGGTGGCATTGTTTCATCTAATTCTTATGTTCTCATTTATACATATTATATCAGTTTTTGCATTGCTCAGTCATGCAATCTATTCATATCCATCCAGCAAATATATACAAAAAGATGCAACATCCTTTATTGCTTGTCTGTATTCAGCCTTAATATAGTTTTGCAGGTTAAGATTAGAAATGCCATAGGCAGCAAATCTTAAAGTATTATCACTCATAAAGAGCCTTGCATCATAAGGAGACTCGTCCTGTTAATGACACCTATGTTATCTTGCTGGATCTTCCATTCAATAGTTTGTTACCGGTGGTCACTTACTGTCAAAACATGGCTTCCCACAAAAGAAAACATTCCGAGCAGGCTTATAGATCATCTCCCTAAGACTCGTTATATCTCCAGACATGGATACAATGAATTGATATACAGTCTCTATGAAGATGAAGATGATGAAAATGGAAATGATCATGATGCAGAAATAAAAAAAACAACCTTCATATGATGAAATGCTAAAATCATTTGAAACAATCCGACGCGTATTACAATTTGAAGAAAATACTGAACAGGTTTTTAGTGCATTGTAAAGATGCGAGACGTACTATGAGCGAAAACACTTTTTCAAAAAAAAACCTCAGACAAAATTTACAGACTTTATTAGTAAAATTTAAGTATGCATGTGGTAATGTATGCTTCATGTCATTAAAATTATTACGTTTTTTAATAATATTTATTATTTATGTATTTTAAATCTGTTTTTTATATAGTTTAAAGTCATTTTAAAAGGTGAATCTCTATTTAACGAATTTTCCATATAACGAACTTTATTTTCAGGATTTAGCAACTTCGTTAAATAGAGGTCTGACTGTATATATATAACATTCCGAGCAGGCTTATGGATCATCTCTCTTAAGACTCATTATATCTCCAGACAGGGATACAATGAATTGTCAAACATGACTCAGCACTACAGATAATCAGTCATTTCTCACTCCAGCTAGTTTTGGCGTGATGTCAATTCAGTGTTTTGTAATACTGTTAAAAAAAAAAAAAAAAAAGAGTCTAAAATGTTATCAGGAATAGTATTTCAGCAATTATTGCTGGAGGTTTTGATACTAGACTTGGCAAACTACAGAAAGATGAGAGTTCTGCTACAGGTTTGTAAAAGGAAGGGAAAAAATGAAAGAAGAAGCAAGTTAGTTAAATTTAATGATTTAATAAGAATCTTTTCAGCAAGAATTCTTTCATTAAGAAAAAAATATTAATTCAGTACAGACATGGAGAAGGCAATTGGAAGTATTGGAGAACTAGATTATATATACCACTGAGAATTGCACTTTGTACATTTACTGTTTGGCAATTTGTATTAAGTGCAAAGGTTAATCTTATGTAACTCAGAAGTGCTTGGAAAACCATCTCATATAACATGTCTACTTAGTAGAATGGTCACCTGAATTCTGATTACACCTGCACCAATGATGAAAGAAAGATAATTTAAATGAAACAAATGTCTACAAAATTATTGTCAAAACACCTTATATACTGATGACTTCAAAAATAAAAAAAAAAGAAAAGAATTATCTAAATAGCTATCTGAATAGCATAAAAGAACAAATGCAATTCTCATGTATTACACTCTATATACAGTTTCTGCAGTAAAAAGTGGTAGGCCTATTTGTAAGGAAAGCTGTAGAGGAAATAAATTCTAAAATGATGCAGTATTCTTTATGAAAAAGTAGGAAGTTAATTATGTGATAATTAAGTAATTACTACTAAAGTCTTGTGGAATTATTAAAATGCTGCAACATTGATACTTAAATAAAGTTTACTTTAGTGAAGGATATAAAGTGCAACTATACACATTTACTGCCAAAAGCCATCAAATTCTTGAAGAAAGTAAAATCCTCAGAAGATGATAAATTATTGCATATATTGTAAAAGAAAAGAGAAAAGAAATTGAATGAATTCTGACAAATCTTTTTTATTACATGTATATATATTATAGTTTTGTTATTTAAAAAGTGGGAAATAAAATATATTACAGTCTTCTGTCAACTTTTTTTTTTTCTTTTTATATAAATTACATTTAAGATTATAGCCAAGACATAAAGCCTGAAAAAATTCAATTAGTTAGCTAGTAATAATATTAATTTGAAATAAAAATATTTACATTGCATTCCAACATATCCACTGATGGTGTAGATAAATAATATATATTTTTTTTTTAATTGTTTATCAAAACAGGATGTACTTATTAAGCAGGATGGCTGTGCAGCTAAAACGTATAAATTATTACTCACAAATTATTATTTGGCGTTTTATGCAAAGGTTTGTTTTTAAACTCTTTAAGCTGCTTATATTAAGTCATAAAAAAATAGTTTTTTTTTTTTCTTTAATTGATAAGAGTTAATGATTACATATTTCATTGTCAATTTGTTTTCAGAATTTCTTAACCATTTATTCTATTCTATCATATCTTATCATAAAATTCTGATATTGTTTGATATGTAAGTGGGGAATATTTGCAAATGCAGTACATTGCTTTCAAAAATAACTTTTTTTCAGCAAATTAAAATTAAAAAAAAAAAAAGATGGGTGGGTGGAAGTAGAAGAAGTAGAAGGCCGTAGCACACTGTTTCCAAAAACTAAATCTAAAAGTTATTGTACTATATTAACAAGAATTGGATTCAACTTGAATATGATTTTAATGTAGTTTCTAGATAAAGCAAAAGTAGACAATTGCCCTTTGTCAAAAATTTATAGATAGATGGATAAATTATAGTTCATTTTGAAATCTTTCCATAAGGCAGTTAACTATCCAGTATTTGAAAGAAATGAGGCCAACATACTGTCATTATAATTGATGTTCAAATCTTCTTGAGTAAATATTTAAAAATCTTATCATTAATTGTATTTAAAATGAATAGAATCTTTCAAATTCTTTTAATTTATGCACATAAATGACTTCATTTACTTATGATAGGTTTTGCTGATAAACCTTTTACTATTTGAATTAGTTATAAATGAAAAGTTTTTGATATATCATTAGATCTTACAACTACAAAATATATATATATATAAATAATATATTCTTTTATCAAAGAATGGAAATCATAATTAAATATGGTTTGCTCTCATGTTTTTAATTTTCTAAATAAAATACTTGAATTTGTTTCATATTTGCTGACCTTTTCTTTATTTTTTTTAATAAAAAAAAAGGAAAAGAATTCTGTTGCAGAAAAAAATCCAAGCATCCCACTTGAATACTTAAAAATCATAGACACAGGGAAAGTAAATGAATTTCAAGTAATCAGCGAAGAAAGGTTAATTACACCATCTCATTTGTTTATAATTTAAATATCAATTTTGAGGAATCTCTTCTTTACATCTTTCTATTCAGTTAATTAAATCTAATATTTCTAATTTTGAATAAAAAAGCAAAAAATTTCCTTTATTTCCTGCTTAATTGCTTCAACATATAAAAAAGCAAATTAAAATCTTTACTGATAGTTTTAATAATTTTAGCAACAGTTTCAATAATTTCCATTGTTTTAATTTTATTTTAGGCCTTTACCAATAGGTGGTACCAACATAACCGTTGTATGCAGAGATCATCAGAGTAAAAAGGAGTGGATTGATAATTTCCAACAGCAAGAAAAAGTTACCATCATTGTAAGTTTAACTTAGAAAAAAAAATAAAACTGAAAATAAAAAAAAGTGTCAAAAGTCAAATTAAAAAGAAATATCAAAATGCTCCTTCTTAGATCATCCTACCTAGATCAGGACCAAGTGATAAAATTTGATGTGTGCTTCAAGTACGTCCTGCATTTAGGACTTAGATGAACCTTTGCCCATTATATCTTTGCTTGTTATTTTCTGGTTGCAAAGATACCATACCTCTGATTACTAGAAACATTAACTTGAGCACTTCAACATGGTCACTTCAAAATTGCTTGTTCTGTCCAGAAGTTTTACTGTACATGATCAGTTATACTAACATCAGATCTTTGCATTCAGATGACCAAATCATAGTCTTTATCATATGATTGTTGCTTGTTTTTTTTTTTGTTTTGTTTTTTTTTTTTGGTTTAATTGCAAATTGAAGAGATCTTGCCATCACCATCCCAGAGATTTTGAAAAAAAAAATGGGAGGTTTTTTTTTGGTTGTTGCTGATCAGTTTTCAAAGGACATTAACAAAACCCCTGCAGTGTTTCACTTAACCAGGGCATAAAGGCTACACTGCATCTGGACAATTTCCCTATAAGGTCTGCAAAATTTCTTTGGGATGGGGGGGGGGGGGCTGGAGATGATACAGAAATATCTTGCACTGGGTGCCAAAGTCATTAAGTGAGGCCCTGGTCTCACAGTGTCTATTCACTCAGCACTTCTGGGTATCATTACAAAAAACAAACTTTTACATTGCTTTTGGTAAATTTCAGTAATCAATTGTAATCAACTGACTTTCCAACTGCAGTCTATTTTTTTTATTCCACTTTTATTGAACTCGTAATCCTTTGTACAGAAATAATGATGTATAGAGACATTCAGCTTGTGCATTAGTCTTTCTCAATCTCACAGCTTTTTCTTCCATGTTTCTTAAACCTTAGCAAATAATGCATTTTTCATCTATACCGTATTGGCCCGAATATAAGACAGCATTTTTTTCCAAAATCCCATCCACGAAAGTACTATTTCGTCTTATATTCGCAACCAAACTTGGAGCACGCACGAAACCGAAACCGAAACCAAGCGTGCTCTGGCGCTGAAGCAACACCACCTGGTGGCGTTGGCTGAAGTCGATCGTAGGCCTAACCAACATGCTCCAAACTAAAAAAAAAAAATATATTCTACTACGCTTGTGGTGTTGTACTTTTTTGCAAAAATAGTTTAATTTAATTTCATAAATGACATTTTGCCTAGCTTAGAAGTCACAGATTTCACTAAATATTACTGACATTAAGCCTATTACTGCAACCAAAAGTATTAACTATTTCATCATGAACTGGATGTGGGAAGATAATTTGTCAACAAACTTTTTTTTAAATAATTTACTAGAAATATTTGTCGAATTACGCCTCGTTAATAGGTATAACGTCTTATATTCGCGATCAATAGTTTTTTATCAAATCGGAGCTCAAAAAACGCCATTCGTCTTATATTCGAGCCGTCTTACATTCGGGCCAATACGGTACTCAGTATTCATTTTTGAATTATTCCGGACTTTCGCATAGAACTTACCTTATCAGTACTTTTTTTTTATCAATTATGAAGCTTAAAATTGTTGAAGAATCTGAGATCAAGACAAATGAATAAAGAGTGTAAATTTATCCATTCAATAAAAAAAAATAATGATGATAATAATAATAATAATAAAACAACAATAGGATGATGAAGATGCAGCAGAAAGGCTCAGTACTTCTGAGTAATTCTGACAAAAACCTTAACATCTTTAATACTGTCATAATAAGTACTGGGATGATGAATGTCAAGAACAACATCTGAATTGGACTAGATCTGTTGAAGAACAGTAATAGAAGTTGATGATGTAATAGTTTCTAAGGGATTGGAGAGATGGGTTACTGCCATCATAGTAATCTGAAAATATATTCAGAATGTTCACAGCATTAAAAGAAAAACAATACCTTTTTGAGGTATGCTGTGATGAAACAAATGGTGGAACAAAATGTTTAGAGAAATTTTCACTTAACAATCATTTTTATCAGTTCAGAGGTGACAGCAGATAAAACCACTGCAAATATTTACGGCAACACTTCAATCAAAATGGGCAGCAAAGTGAAACTCCTGGGAGACAAGATGATCCATATTATCTGGAATCAATTTCCACAAGTATAATATAAAATATTAAATATGCAGTGTTATCTGATTATTAATTAATTAATTAAAGACTCTGTTCCAGTCCAAATTTATTGTTGTCAAAATTTAAACCAATATTCTTGTTTAACACAGTAGGGTTTTCTTTTGCCAATCATAATTAGCAAATGGTCAGAATACAAGCAATAATTGCAGCTGGTTTAAACTGTGAAATAGCTCATCATGGACATATTTAATCTAAATTCAGATACAAGGACGCTCATTGTATAAAAACATGATTTTGTTTAGGATCTTGAAAATATTAAATTACCAAATAGTAGCTTCATTTTCATTTTAAAGTGATGGAAAAAGAAATATTTTATCTTGGTTAAAATTAAGTTAAGGTTATCTGTTTCTGTCCTTTATTATTAAGTATAAAATATTCTTAAGTTATTATTCATAACATTAACACATTAGTATTTATAAATATTGATATATTATTAATAACATCTTTTTCATTAAGGTAACTGCTGGAACCGATGAACCAGACTTAAGCAGACCAAGGACAAGAAATCAGGTAGGAATTTATCATCATTAATAAAAAAATTGTTTTGAATTTGCCACTAAGAAACTATTTTATCAAGTTTTCATGAATCCATATCCTGAGCTTTTAGCATCTATTGAACTCCAATAATAAGGTAAATGTTATTTTTCAAGCATTTGCATTGTCTGCTTGGGATTTTTTTTTATCTTGGTTAACATTTAGTGATCTTTTTCTCATGGATATCAATATCTAAGTCATTTGTTTAAGATAAAGATAGCTATCATATCTTTAGTATTTATAAATATTGATATATTATTATTATTACAACTGCAACAAAATTGAATTCGTAACTCATCAGAAATATCTATGTCTTTATCTGGATGAGAAATTTACTTGGGAAGTTCATTATAATTTTGTTATTAAAAAACTACGCACCTATACATATCTCTTTTTTCACATAAAACATTTATTCTCCTTTAAACAGAAACTAATCATTTTCAAATCACTAATTGATTCGGTGCTTAACTATGGCATTGAATGTTGGATTTTGTAAATAAACACCAATTGCAAAATATTAATAAATTAATTTTTAAAATTTTAAATAATGTTTACATTAATTTTAATAAAAAAAGCTTATTGGAAAAAAATAATGTAAGGAAAAAATATAAGATCCTAACCATTAAAGAAAGATTTATCTATAAAACAATTTTGAAAAATATTTTTGAAGTAAATAAAGCAAAAAACAATTTTAATGATTGAAAAACAACTAGATACAATTGGCTAAGAATTTTTAACAATACTAAATTAAGAAATAATTTTGGTCAAAGGTTGGGAAACCAAATTAATTATAAATTGTTTAGTCAATTAAATTGAGAAATATATAATTTAGAAAATTTCAAAAACATTAAACATGTAAAAGATCAGTTAACATCCGACGTAATAGATGAAAAAAATAAATCTTAATCTTAATTTAACTTAACTATATTAATTTTAAGTACTCATATTAAACTATCAGCACTTATACCGCAGGTATTCTTAACATAAGTATACCTAATAGGACTGGTAAACATTAAAAAAAAAATTATTAATAACATCTTTTTCATTAAGGTAACTGCTGGAACCGATGAACCAGACTTAAGCAGACCAAGGACAAGAAATCAGGTAGGAATTTATCATCATTAATAAAAAATTGTATCGAATTAGCCACTAAGATACTACTTTATCAAGTTTTCATGAATCCATATCCTGAGTTTTTAGCATCCATTGAACTCCAATAATAAGGTAAATGTTATTTTTCAAGCATTTGAATTGTCTGCTTTGGATTTTTTTTTTATCTTGGTTAACATTTAGTGATCTTTTTCTCATGGATATCAATATCTAAGTATAATGCCATTTGTTTAAGATAAAGATAGCTATCATATCTTGAATCCCAGTTTTCTGTCTTATCTATATGCTGGGCTCTCTGTCTTTTTCCATGCTCTTCTGGGTTGTTTCAATTTTTGTATTTTTTAGTCTACTTTTCTCAGATGCAGATTTTGAAAAATTTACTGGTATTTTTAAATTATCAGGTATTTTTTTTGTCAAATAGAATCTATTTTCAAATCAGATTCTTCAAAAGATTTTCTTTATCTTTTCATCTTATAGTAAAGTTATCTGTTTTACATAAACATTATTTGAACATTTCAAACATATGAGTTTACAGTTCTTTAGTAGTGAAGGACTGATTAACTTTCAACTTGCTAGTGTTCATTTATAATTAAGCTTTTGACATTGTTTCCTATAGTCATTAAACAAAGATCTTGGCTATTCATGTATTTTAGAGTATGTCTCACAATTAATTCAACATTTCATTAGTTTGTTGATTAATTAAATAATTAAATTTATTGAATAATTAAATCCGTTCATTTTTTTTTCAGTTATCAAATTTCTTAATTATGGTTTTAAGAAATCTACATATTTTCAAATTACAAAATTGTTCATCTAACCTTTGAATTAATATTCTTTTTGATTACTATCAGACATCTAATTTTAACCATTTTTCCCTTTCTTTCAGAATTTTTTTGCATACAAATATAATACTCATTAACAAAAAAAAAACGACGCACCTAGAAGGAGTTGTCCGATGGAGACAAAAATTGGTGGAGAGGAAGATTATGTACAGAATAGAAAAACATGCTCGATTGGAGAGAGATCTGAGGATCTGCCTGGCCAAGGAAGTGTTTCACAAGCTGCAAGACAGATCATAGCAACACGTGCCATATGTAGTCTGGCATTATCTTGCTGAAAAATAAGGCCAGGGTACTGCAAAAAGAAGGGTAGCAAAACAGGTCTCAGAATGTCGTCGACGTACCGCTGTGCTGTAAGTGTGCCGCTAATGACGACCAAAGGGGTCCGGCTATCAAGGGAAATGGCACTCCAGACCATAACTCCTGGTTGAGGGCCTGTGTGGCATGCAATAGTGAAAGCAGGATCGGCACGCTGCCCTGGGCGTCTCCAGACATGTCTGCTACGATCATCAGGACATAGTTGGAAGCGGGATTCGTCGCTAAACACTATACGTCCCCAATCAGCATCATTCCAACTGGATCAAGCCAAGCACCACTGTAATCTGGCCCGCCAGTGTGCAGACGGGAGTGGCAGGTGGTGTAGCGGTCGGTACGAGCGTAGATGTCGCTCTCTCAGCCGTCTGTGAATGGTCATGGTGGAGACTCATGTGCGGGTCGCACGTCTGATGGTTGATAACGATGATTCAGGCGCTGTGACAGCTGATCTGACAATCACTCTATCCTCCCGCTCTGCTGTGGCCCTAGGTCGACCGCTACCTTCATGACGCTGAAATCTGCCATTGTCCACCCATTCCTGCCAGCATCTTCTAATCGCCGCATCACTTCGACCCATATGACGAGCGATTCTCCGATTTGCCCAACCTGCCTCTTTCAGTCCAATGATACGACCTCTTTCGAACTCTGACAGTTGCACGTAATGAGCTCGAATCCTGCGGCGAGGCATTTTTTCAGTCGTTAAAAGGTATCCTAACTCGCAATGCAACAGAAATTTTGACCATCAGATTGAGAATCGCTTCTTATATACACCTGCTGAGTGCGCAGTTCCAATGCGCTGTAGCTCTCGCTATTCATTCATTGGACACCAAACTTTAATCATTTGCATGGGCGGTTCCAATGTCTTTGCATACGAAATTTCATTACAATCGGACAAGTCCTTCTAGGTGCATCGTTTTTTTTTTTGGTAATGAGTGTATATTGTAATCAGTGCTTTTCAGAGGTTGAGAGAGGCCTGGGCCACTTGACTTTTTGAGGCCTCCAGTAAATTTTTAAAAATATAGGTCTTGAAAGTTAATTATATGAGAATTAGTTATAGAGCACACAAAAAAGAGAAATGAAATAGTTAATAACAAAGTGGAAAAGTTTAATACAAAAGAAATAAAAAATTAATTACTTTAACAAAATTGAATATCGGCATATTCTGTTACATGACATTCCAATAATGGAAAGAAATAAAAATGTTTGTTTTCATTTTAGAAAAACCTTTCCAGCTTTTTTCTGTGCAAATGCATCAGTTATAGTTGAAAAATTTAGTTGCCTTCAATATCATGGTTAATGTTAAATGTACCTAAGTTATTCAAACGATCTTGTCTCATAGTTGAACGGTGGTAGTTTTGGATCTGTTTCAGCACATTAAAAGATCGTTCACTTGAAGCTACTGATACAGGTAGAGTGAGAAAAATTTTCAATGCAATTATGACGTATGGAAACGCCAGCAAATCCAAGTAATTGAAGTAGTTCTTGGAGCAGTCTGCTAAATATCTTTAATGGCGCTTTCAGTGTTGTCTATCAAAAAGGATTCCTAATAGAACGAAACGGTCCATCCCAGTCTCTTCACGATGACAGCTCGGGGGTGCGAATCCTTTGCATAATGTGTTCGTGTTCATTGTGTTTCTTGATTTGTTCACTCTGCACGTTACGTTTAATAATTTCTATTTATGGCGTAGTCCTTATTTAATGCTGCTATTAAATTCCTTTTGTGCTTTGCGAGTTGCAGGCCAAGGAAATATTGTATTTTTTAATTTTATTAATTTTTGTTTTGGATTTCTTTGGGGAGAAGTCCCACTCTTGGTAGCAAGAGCTGGGATGGTTAACCTTTTGCACCTTCTGAGCTTGTTATCGGTGGAGTTTGGCTGGCTGATGAGTCCTCATAAAAACAACATGGTCCGTCCCAGTCTCTTCACGATGACAGCTCGGGGGTGCGAATCCTTTGCGTAATGTGTGCGTGTTCATTGTGTTTCTTGATATCTTTTTCCATGTTTGATATTTGTCTTAAGTAATCTGTGATTGAATTTAGATTAAGTGGAGCTTATAATATTGCTGAAATTGAAATGGAATCAAAATTGTTAACATAATCATTGAAGGCTAAGGAAGAATGGCAAGTGATTGTTCTTATATTTTCTCTCAAAATATATAATGTTGATATAACTACATTTTTACATTTTATCACTGAGCTATCACTGTCAAGCTTCCCTGTTAGCTGATTAGAATTCAAGGTTTTCTATATCAGCCTAGTGAAGATATTTTTATAAAAAGCAAGTTTCAGACAGCAGAGTGTGAAATTATCTGAGTTAATTCTCAAGATTAATTTTGCTGTCTGTAGTACATTATTGCAAAAAAAGATGCATCCCAAAGAAATTGTTCTGTAGCTATGAAACTTCGCACATGTAATGAGTACTTGAAGATAAACAAACAATTACATTTTCATTGCAAAAGGACTTTTTTATTACTGAGTAGTGACAATTAATGGTTACATGTTAATATATAATAAATCCTCCTCTACTGTGATACAAGCCAATATTCGGTGCTGCATGGAGACAAATAATAGTCTAATATTGTCCTGTAGCAGCTTCTGCTAAATGTTCTGCAATTGTGGGGCTAGTTTGGTCACATTCTTTGATGGCTGCAACTGCCTTCCCAGCATATCCCAGACACGTTCAACTGCAGAGAGATCTCCAGAACCCATGGGTATGTATCCCATGGAGGCCTTGTTGAAAGAATGTCAGTGTGTGAAGTCTGGCATTATAATGCTGATAAATAGGCATTATAATGCCTAGCCAGTGTGACAATTGGCAAATCAAAGTACCTTGTAGCAAAACTAGGGGAGGTTGACTATCAAAGGAGATGGCTCCCCAGACTATAAATCCAGATGTATTGGATATGTGCCGCTTGACATTGCAGTTGGATTGGAGCGATGACCTTGGCTTGTTCATACAGGGATACGGTGACTCATCTGTGCCAGGAGAGTAGCGGGATTTGTTGCTGAACACAACATGACTCCAATTGGACATCATCCAGGATTCTCTAGACAGTACTGCCTACGTTGGGTCATCAATGGTAGATGTTTTAAGGGAAGCCGAGAATGAAGCCCCCCACCCCTGCATTTGGTTTGGGTATGTTCCACTATATGCTTGGAGTACTAGTGTCAGCTTCCCATCACCCATATGTCTAGCGTTTTGTCTTTTCTAGGACCTCCCCCTCTCGCCCGAATTTTCAAAATATATATACTGTATTGGCTTTGTTCTTTGTTTTTTTTCTTTCTTTTTGGTTTGATAGCAAGTTAAAAGGATCTTGACCTCCCCCCCCCCCTATCTTAAAAACAAAGTATTTTATGGTTGTTGCTGCTCAGTTTCCTAACTTGGCCATTTCTTCCCCCCCCCCCCATTTCCCAAAACAAAATTCTGTATATGCCCTTGCTCCTTATATTGGCTCCAGAATGCACCCTTCTCATGCACACTGGAAACATTCGGTGTGTTCACTGGTGATGGAATTTTAATCATTTGCATATTTTGCCAAAAGGCATTTGCACGTCAAGTTTTGCAACTACCACTCTATTTTTAGAGGGAGTTATTTTTTGTAATAGTGTGTTTTAGACAGCTACATACGAATAATTAGGAGTAACTAAATCCTGTTTAAATGTTAAGACATTTCAGTAGCTTAATAATAACTCATATATTGAATTTATAAATGTCTAATAAATGTATCATTGTACTATTAAGTCTCATATCTATATAATTATTTTATGGTTACTATTAAGGTGCCAATAGCAACTAAAAGATTAGATGAAGCAGACACAGTTAGACTCCCAAGATCAAGAAATGAGGTAAAATTTCATTTAATTGGTTACATTCATTCAAATTACATTTCCTATAATTCTTTACAGTAAAACCAGATTGGAAGAAATGTTCAAAATTGAGAAAGTATTTGTTTTCTCTCTTTCTTCTACACTGTTGTTAACTCACTCAGTAAACCAACTTGCTTAGACATTTCTGTAAAGCTTTAAAATTAAAAATAGACTGTTAGTCAGAATTAGGGTTGCCACCTCTCCGGATTTGACCCGGAGACTCCGGGTTTCAGTGAGTTATCTCCGGGCTCCGGATTAAATTATTATTTCTCCGGGTTGTGTAAGTAAAATTGAATATGTACATATAAATAATAAAAATATAAATAAATTTATAAAACAATACTCAAATTTGTTATAGTTAGAACATGCTAGAGCGTTGAAAAGTAAAAAATTCAGATATTTCCGACGTTGAAGAACATTGTGTGAAATTAAGGCATGTCATGGATCCAAATGTTAAAATTATTTTTAAAGAAAAAGATTTAAAATTAAGGAAAATCCTAGAAAGCTGCATTATTAAAACACTAAACAACTATTCTGTAATCATTAAAATTGTATTTAATTTGTAGGAATGTGGGTTTTGAATTTGTTAATTTATATAAATAAAAAAATTGCATATGTATGCATGTGGGGTGTTTTTGTTTTTTTTTTGGGGGGGGGGGGGGGGTAGTCATCGTCTCCGGGCGAGACTTAGTTCTGAGGTGGCAACCCTACTCAGAATCCCATCTTGGTAATTTTCAGTATTTAGCTCATCAAGTATAATGATAAGTCTTAATGATAATCAAACAAATTTTGTGTGATACTATGTTAAAAGAATCTATTTATTTCTGAACCTCTCAGTGAACTTTGTTGGAGCTTAACACAAGAAGTTTCATTTTTTTTATAAGAATCACTGGAAACTAGTTTTTATGAATTTTATTCTTTTGGACGCTGATAGAGTGAGGACTCAACGATTTAGTTCTGAATTAACATATAATTCATACTTTGTCTTTCAATTTTAATGATGTAAATCAGGCTGAACTTCATGCTTTCCCAATAACATACAGGAAAACATATTAAAATTCTATACAATTGAAGTAAATTCTACGTAATTTTGTCCTATTCTTGAAAAGGACAAAATATCTGCTTAATAGTGTGCTCCAAATTATGTACAGACATTTACTATAAGTGATGGCATCATGAAATGTCTACCAAAAGCTTTTAAAACATTTTTCTTCAAATGATAGTTATTTATCCAACATCCAACAATTGATTGGAAAATTTCTTTAATTAGCTGTGATTCCTTACATTGGGCAATGAAATATTAAAAAAAAAAGCAAAACAGTGGCAATATACTATTTATGAGTGATGCCTTAAATACTCTTTTAAATTATTTTATTGGTAAGTATTGTGTAGTAATATTGTATTGATTAACTGTTGTTGAAAGCAATCATTCTTTCCAGAATCACTTTTTCAATGTGCTTTAATTTTTCAGGCGCTTTTTAGAATAATTACATAAATTATTCTAAAAAGAATCTGAGATGATTACAGCATTTACCGTAAACATTGTCATTTGATAATCATGTCTCCACAAGTTCTTCTAAAGCTATGGTTTCCCCAGCTAATCTATAGTGACTCCATTTCAAATTTCACTTTATTCCATCATAATAGAACTCCGATTAAAAAGAGTATCAGTTTTCAACATCAATAACAAGGAAAGGTCTTATGTTTTACTACAAATACAGATAAAATCAACTGTGAATGTAGTAATTGATGCTGAGTTGCACTAGATATTTGTATATTAGAGAAATGTGGAGACGTTGCTGTTATGTTATGTGGTGAGTGTGGGTGGCAGGGAAGCAGAGCACCATGACTGTTGGTCTATTGAGCTATCCCATGGAAATAAGGACAGACAGAGAGAAAGTCTGAGAAAGAATGGTGGGAGAAGTGCAATGGAAATGGGAGAACCCCGAGAAAACCTGCCCAATGCGAGACTTTGCTGTTATACAATGTTCACATTGTTCTCTTTTATTGTGTTATAATAATATTATTAAAAATGTTCATTATCATTTTAATTAACATTTCTCAATAAAAAAATAATAATTAAAGAACTACCTTATTGCTTCTGGCTGCAACATACCCTTGAGTCAGTAATCCCTTTCTTCCTTGTAATTTTCAATTGCTTTAAGTAGATCATTGTACTGTTGTCATAATAATTTGGATTAACTTTGTCTCCCATAGATTTATTTATCCTGACCAAATTCTTGATTTTATTTAATTTTCAAATCCAAGTATTTCACTCTTTTGGGGATTTATCTTTACTGCCCTTGTGGCAATTGTTACCTATAAGTAATCTTATTTAAGTTTATTAATTTTTAAAATTTTAATTCAACTACATTTTAGCTTTTTTCCAACCAAAACCATTGAGCAGTTTGAGGGCAATTACTGCTTTTGCAGGAGCTGTGTGTAAGATGTGGCGTTATCTTGAAGAATGATGGCATTGGACAGCAGTTCTGGACGTTTCTCAAGAATGACACAATGCAGCTGATGCTGTAGAAATGATTTGTAATACTAGGCATTCACAGTACGGCCTTCACGAACTTGGTGACACAAAAGAACACCTTGACTGTCATAAGCCAAAATGATCATGAGTTTCATGGCCCCATGAAACTCATGGAATTTGTCAAACCTTGTGGCATCGTTGTGATTCAGCATGATGCTATTCATTCGACTGATGCTTCAGTTTGAGTTTGTTTGCATGTGCCCATGTTTCGTCAATTTCAATGATATGCTTAAACATATCATTCCCTTCTCAATGATATCGCTCTAGATGGATGCAACAAGTTTCATAGCAGAACCATTTCTGTACCTTAGTTAACTGATGTGGAAGCAACCTTGCACACTTTGATGATGTCTCATAAAATGTGAAATACTATAAACGTAGACATTCCTGTCTGCTCAGCTTATTCCTTTACTGTAATTCCTTACATGTCTTTGTCAAAGCACTGGATTACTGCCAGTGACATATCTCTCTGACCAGACACACAATGTCCACTATATGGCAGGTCTTCTGTTGATGCATCCACGTTGGAATGCCTGAACCCATATTGCCACTGCATTGGTCACCCAATGATTCTCTTATCTCGTCATATGCATTCATATGCATTTTTTCACGAAGAACTGCAATTTTGACGTACGACCGCTGCTCCACTCTACTCACTTCCATCTTTGAAATGTGCCGAAACACATTGTCTGTTCGATTGCATAGTACCAAACATCCACTGCCAATAAAAAGAACATCAAACAGGCTTTCAAACATATATTCTAGAATTGCAGTGTTGCTGCATGTTTGGCAGATAAAAAATAGTTTTTTTCCATGACTTCCATAATGACCCATGTATATTTGTGTGTATGTGTATGTTTAAAATCAACATATTTTTCATTTATCCACAAAATTGTATGAAATTATGTTTCAAAAATTTTATATTTCTAAGACTCCCTTATTATCAACAGTCATAAATGATGCAAAATTGAAATTACATTGTAATTGCTGAAACTTTCATTTATTATGTTATTTTGAATATGCTATGATTGTTCAGTGAATTCCTAATGTTGAAATAGTTGTAGTTGAATCTTAAAAACATTGTTTGTATTAAGTACTGTATTATTGCTTTACAAATTCAAAATCATGGTTTAGTTTGTCTAATACTTAATTTATAGTAAGTACTTTGCTTTTCATTAAGATTCTCATGAAATATTCGGAATGATCCACTATGGGTATTTTGAACCTTTTATATGGGGAAAAATCTTTAATTTGAAATAATTCCATATTAAAGTGTATTTTTAAATATAATTACAGAGTCAAACAGAGTCTGTCAGTTCACAAAAGGAAAATAATCAACAAATCATGGAAAAACTAAAGGTAATTCAGTTTTACATTTTAAAAAAAAATCATTAAATTTAGTCTTTTCTTTTCTTGACAATCTTTTCATCTAACTTTTAAAATATATTATAAATTTTATTTTAAAATCCTTTCAGCAAGCAAACTTATGAAAATTCTTTTAAAAGATATAAAATATCAGCTTAACAGTGACTTAAGAAAACATAATACAATACAGCAGCATACAATAATAATGGAATTTTCCATAATTATTACAATAGCAACCCTTTAATTGTAGTATTTAAGCTTGTAAAATATTAGTAAGAGTCCAGTTAATGAAATTTACTGCTATTGATTTTTATTTCCCTCTCTATAATTTTATTTTCTAATGTTCACTGTTTTCCTTTTTTTATAATTCGCAATTTCATTTTAGTTTTAAATATATTCAATTCAACAACATTTTAATACTGAATGACATTTTATTTCATATAAGTTGCTTTTTTTTTTTTTTTCTTTTTTGAATTTCAGAATGATAGTTCACTAAAACAGAATTTGCAGATTGTTGCTGCAAATGTACTTTCATACATGACAATAATACATAAGATAATTGTGGACTGTACAACCAAATTTATCAGACATCTACTGGTTGATCAGGTAGGAAATTTGAAAGTCTTAAACTAAATAAAACAATAAATTTAATAAAAATAAAAGGGCAACTATTGTCAGTAACAATGAAACATTACTTTTACAAATGACACAACATTTATTCTAAGAGATATCTGTGGTCATTTAGGTCAAAAGATAACCTTTGGAAGAACTGAAATGCTCTGGTCACAATCCTATTGTGTGTTGATTAAATATCAAACTTTAAAAAACGGTCATAAAGAACAATAAAAGGAAATGGAATCATGAAGAATTTAAGAACAAAACATTGAGAGATAGCTTTAATAAAAATGTGCATAAACTTGTTGGAAACTTGGAATAATGCAACTTGCTAGTGCTATGGTCAAATGGGAAAATTTTAAAACATTTTGCAACAAAGTGCAGAAGATAATGTTGGGTTTCAAAGAAATAAAAAGAACAAAGCCTTGGATCTCTGAAAATACTCTACAATTACTTGAAAAGAAGAGAGAAGCAAAATAAAAGGATGAGATTGAGTATATAGGTTTCCAAATTGTATCATCAAAAGAAGATGCAGAGATGAAAAACACATGTGATATGAGAATAAATGTAGAGAGACGGAGAAACTAGACAAAAGGCATGACAGGTAAAGGATGCATAGGGAAATCAAAGAACTACAACATAATAATAAGAATTTAAGTAGCAGTATTAAGTCAAGATGGCAACTACTCTTCACCCTAGAAGAAATACTAAATAGGTGGAAGGAATATAGAACGTTCATGTATCAATAAAATGAATTTCAATAAAAAATTAGCTATAATAAATATCTTTGTTTGCCTATTTTAAAAGAAGAAGGAAACTATAAAGAGAATATGGGCAGGAAAATCTTGTGGCATTGATAATATACCTGTTGAATTTTTCAAAAATTTAGATTATGAAGCAATAAATATCAACATAAGTATTGTAAATGATATTTACATTACAGTACAGATTCCAATTGATTTCAAGTGTGTAATAATGATTTCCATAGCTAAGAAAGTAAACAGTTAGGAGTGCAAGAATTACAGGACTGTAAGCATAATTATGCATTCATCAAAGAGCCTTCTATGATTATCAATTTAAACAGGATTAGAAATAACATTGAGGAAAATACAGGAGATGGTTAATATGGTTTTAGATATTAGATATGCAACAATGGATCTAAATGTCATTGCACAAAGAACCATTAGGAATCATCAGAATCTTTATATTGGATTTGTGGATTTTGAAAAGGTTTCTGATCAGGTTAATCACACGAAAATGCTTATGATGCTTAAGAAGAAAGGAAGCAATGAGAGGGATGTATGAATTATTAAAAATTTATATCAAAAATCAATCTACAGCATTTAATTAATAATAATGTTACTGATTGATTTGAAGTGAATTGTTCAGTTAATCAAGGATGTGTGTGGTCTCTCTCTTTCTTTAGACTCTGCAGTGAAGAAGAAGTGACCTAAGTAATGGAAGAATAAAGATTGGTGGGTCCTCCTTCAATAGAATAAGATATAAAATTGATAGCATTGCTATTAATGTTATCAACAAGCAAGAAAATGCTATTTTGAAAATTAATATGGTTGGATTAAGATATGGAAAGAAAGTAAATGCAACACAAAAACAAAAATTCTGGTAATAGGTGAAGATATTGATGATGTATACATAATTAAAATAAATATGTGAAACTTGAACATTTCAAATACCTTGGAGGTACAGTCAGTGATGTACCAACGCCTTTGGGGGCCCGGGGCAGGAGTTCCATTATTAGTTAATGGAGTTAATCTCCAATTCAACAACCAAAAAAAAAAACGAATTACTTGGGTGGATGGGGCCCCTAGGCTGACTGGTGGGGCCTAGGCTTGCTTTTACAACCAAAAAAAAAGGAAATAAACAGGCTGGTGGGGCCCCCTAGGCTTCCTTTTACAACCAAAAAAAAAAAGAAAATCTTGCTTCTACAACCAAAAAAAAAAGGAAATAGGCTGGCTGGTGGACCGCCCTCCCCTTGGTACGCTGCTGGGTACAGTAAATGGAGAAAGTATTAAAGAAATAAATTCAAGAATTGAAATGGAAAAAACACACTTTTTGGAGACAGAAAGAGTTTCCATGGCAAGATATTTCAATGAATTTAAAACTTAGATGTTAAGATGCCTTTTTTCATCTGTTTTTCTGTATGGGTGTGTGACTAGGACTCTGACTAAAAAATATGAAAATAGGATTACAAGCTTTTGAAAATTTGTGCATTAGAAGGATGTTAAAAATTAAATGGATAGATAAGGTATTAATGAGGAAATTTGAAGGAGAGCAGAAACAAAGCCTCAATTACTTAGTGAAGGTTTGCAAGTGGAAATATGCAGGACAAGCATTGAGAGCATTTTTAGGAACAAGAATTGTGACTGCTTTAGAAGACTGGACAGTTAGGGAGCAAAGACGGGGCTGACCAAGAAAAGAGTGGTTCGATCTGAGGAATTGGTCTGGAATCAGTATCTACCTTGAATTCAAGCAGAAAGTACAGGACAGGATGTTGTGGCAATCCTTGACAATAAATCTTCATATTGGAAATCACACTTGATGATGATGATCATATGACTGTTGATGGAAGAGAACTTTGATGCCTTACAGCCTTTTCTATCACCTTGGCTAATGTTCTTAATGCAGGCTGGGTCCAGCACTTAAGAGGTTCTCCAAATTCTCCATCTTCTATCAACAGAAAACAAGTGTGGCAAGACTCGTCAGACCATGTTTCTCTCTTTCACTGCACTAATGTAAGTATATTATTCTGTTTGCTGAGACCTTCAGCATGATCTTCATCAAAATAAATGGACTCAAATCTTCATTCAAATCAGATATCAGCTGAGGCACACTAGCAAACCTGTTCCTCCATACACTTTTTCCTCAGAGCATGGCAGTCACATTCTGTAAGAAGTATGACTTTCTGGCCATGTGTGCTACGGAAGATCCATTTGTCCTCCAGTTGCTAAAAACCTTCAAAGTGACTGCTTTTGAGAAGCCAGCTATTTCTTTTGTTTTCTTAATCAGGGCTTGTGCTAGAAATACATCAACAATTAGACCTTTTTCAAATTCTGATAGATCTTGCATTTTCCCCATTTTTCATGAACTGAAACTGAATAGGCAGTGTGTTATTCACTACAATATGTCAGAGGCCCGTATGACAGTGGTATCTGATTATATTATTGTTTCTTGGCTTGGATTGTTTTATCTGAAAAATTCATAATTTTTTGGCGGTGTGTGTGCACCACTTGCAAAAAAAAAGTACTATAGCTAATAATTAAACAATATAATACCGTCTTTCTAAAAAACATAATTTATTACTTTTAAAATTCAAGCGTAATAAAATGAAGATATTCCTTGTGAAAATTTATTAATGAAATGTGGATTTATTTATTTATTTATTTATTTATTTATTTATTTATTTATTTATTTATTTTCTTTGAAATTAATATTACTAGTTAATAGTCAATTCAAATGTCAAGCAAATTAATTTTGTAGGTCAGATTTGATCTGCAGACCATTATTGCTCTAATGCAATCTTTTGTTTTGGTAAGGGTATTCCTGAATAACTAAACAGTAATTTTTAAATTAAACATTTTAAATTTCTATTGACCAATGCACATTAGCATGAGAATGCTTCATATTTATTTTTTTGCCACTTTTTTAAAATCTCTCAAGAGACACTGCAAAAGTTTTGGTGATACTATTTTCAGTTTCTGTCAATATCATAATGATACAATTTCAATTATATCTCTTAATTAGCCACATTTGGGGAACAAGAAGAATTAAGAGGAGAGGGAAGTGGTGGGGATAGAATTCTTATAAAGAATAAACAAAAATTTAAGGTTTTATAACTTTGGATTCTTATCCACAAATACAACTGAAAACACTGGAAGATGGTGATTTATTATAATTTGCTAATTACAAGTTTAATGTGGACAGAAAAAAAAAATATATTAGAGTTTTGGAGATTGAATATTTCCTCCCGAAAACAAGACTTTTAAGTGCCTTTCATTTCAGGTAAATAGTCTGTATTTTAAAGACAGAAAATTTTATAGTCAGTAGTCTAATTTTGAAATTAGCATTTTTGTTTTTTTAACATTTTAATTGCAAATTTTGGAAAGATTTAAAAATAATGAAGGAAGAAAAAGTAAAAGCAAGCAGAAAAATTATTGGTAGGTGCAATAGTAACTTGTGGGCCTAGGAGCCAAATGTAAGACACTTGACTGTAAGAGCCAGGTTCAATCTCTGGCAGAGGTCAGGGATTTTTTTTTCACGCTGGATTCTCATAGGATCCACAAAGTCCTCTCTAAAACAGGTACCAGGTTTCTTTCTTTACAAGGCAGGAGAGCAGTGAGGACTGATCACCAGATCTCAACTTAGTGCCATTGGTCAGTAAATGCTGGGAGCCTTACCTCTTACAATCTGAAAGGCAATATTGGCCTGTTTTGGGATATAACTTAACTTTTTTTTTTTTTAACATCTATACCTTATTGTAATTTTATTTAGACTAGATATTATAAAGTAAACGGTAAGTCTTTGTTTTGCAAGCAATAAAATCATCACTTCTCATCTTTTCTTCCTTTCTTTTTTCAGTTGGTAGCTTATGTTTCATCTGCACTGATAAACGACTTAAGAGATCCTTCCAACGTGGTAAAAACTTCAATTACATTTTTTGATCAAGTATCTTCCTGCAAATTTTAAAAAATAATTGTTCATAAAGACAAAAATGCCATTTTAATAAATTTCAGTCTGGATTTATCAGCACGTATTTATTTTATTTTGTACTGTGATCAAAATGCTGAATCTATTTAAGATTTTTTTTTAAAAATTATTTTGATTTTTTTTTTAAACAAATTATGCGGAAGGCAGTTGTCAAACATTTAAGTTATTCATCCTCACAGAGGATTAAGCTCTGTGGGGATTTGGGGGGGGGGGGGGGGCACAAAATGATATGTCATGAAGAAAGTCTAAAAAAAAGAAATTGGTGTAAAAAGCAAATAACTGATATTTTCATTTATTTATTTTTTTTATTTTTTTCTAACCTACCAACTGTTTTAACTGATCGATTTCATTTGTTCTATTTTACCAATTTTGTAGAACTAGAATTCTGGTAAATTGGGTATATAAATCTTCTAATTTGTAAATAAAATCTGGTTAGCCAACTATTGAAAGCATACAAAAGGAGGTCAGCAAGGTTGAGAAGAATGATTTAACAAATAATTTTTGTTTAATATTCCTCCTTCCCAATTTTTTCAGTACTCAGTTTGTATTGAAAATACACTTTTTCAATTTATGTTCACATTTAAATTAACATTTTATTCTGACAAATACAAAAATAAAGCAGTTTGAAATCCATGAATGTGTCAAGAGATAAAAATGCAAAAGTAGTATTTTTTTAATTTTCTTGAAAACAAATCCTTTTAAATCTGTTTGCCATTTTTGCAAACATTCTGGGCCATTGTTTTTTTTTTTTTTCCCTTCCCTTTCTATGTAATGGTAAGATGCTTCAAAACCTCATGTTTAAGCTCATGTTTTTTAGAATTAATACCGGTAGACTATTGTGTTATTAAAAAAACTTATTGTTATTTTTAAGTAATATTATCTATCTAATTATCTACCTATTTATCAAAATTAAAAGGTTTATTTATATATTTTGCTTTTTTGTAGGATGAACTTGTAGCAGTGTCTGGAGATGAAGCAAAACGAAGAACTGAAATAATACAAACCTATGAGGCAACAAAGAAGGCCCTAGATACTCTAAACAACTTCCCAAACATCTTAAAATTTCAGAAATAATAACATTGACAACTGTTCATAATGAAAACTTGTTTTAGTGATAACTCAATGCTCAACATCTCTAAGCATGATAAAATATCAGTTTTAAGTGTAAATTAACAGTATTTAATTTTAATATGTAATCATTTATATTATTTATTTTATAATGTTTACTCGATTTATATAATTACAGATTTTTTACTTTTAAAAGAATTTTGTTATATTATAAATTATAATATCATTAAGAAGTCAATCATTTAAAGAAATTGTTTACTTTTTTTCCAACATTTAATCATATTTTAATATACTCTTTCTAAGTGTATTGTGAAGTAGTACTGAAAATGTTAATTTAAGCTGATAATTAAAAACCCTTCATAACAGCACAAGCAATAATAGCATTGAAAACAATTTAGATTTTTAGATTTTTTTTTCCCTAATAGTCAAGGTTAGTAAAATACACTCAGTGGGCAAAACAAAGATATAGTTTTGTTTTTATTTTTTTAATTTAACCTGTTAACTCTTTTAACTGTTTGTCCTTTGTCATCTTTTAACTCTCAACTGTTTTGTCGATCTTGCAGTACTGAAATTTCATTTATTCTGAGCAAAACAGTTGAGAGTTAAAAGAAGAAAACTATTTCTTGTAGCAATCTCATCTTTAATTGAAACTTGTTGCTGGATATTAAGAATAAAAATTTAAAATAATGTAATAAAATGTTATAATAATCTTTGACAGATTAAACATGAATGGCGCTGCAGTCATGCATGGTAACAGGATAACTAAATTTGGGTCCCATTGGGAGTCTTTGAATTAATATATGAAATTAGTAAGCAACACTCAGACAGGAATATCAGGAAGACAATTACAATTTAACATGTTTTACTATAAAGATTTTTACTAATGATTTAAAGTGAACGCAAGGACAATTATGTGAAAAATATATATAAAAAAATTTCACTATTAATATACCACTGTCAGTTTCAGTTTCCCACAGGAGATCATTTTCAACATGAGACAGGACATCAAGGGGATAACTCAGACATGTGGGTGAGTTGTTCTCTCATCCATGTGTCTGCGTCATTCCCTTGAAGGAGGAAACAACTCACTCGCATGGAATCTCATCTACATGTCTATGTCAACCCCTTGATGTCCTATGTTTTGTCTCATCCTGAAATGATTTCCTGTGGGAAAAATTGAAACCATCGGTTGCATATAAATCATTATTCTTTTTATTTTACACATTTTATTGTCCACCTTGTGCATTCTCTTGTTCTCCTTAAATCACTAATTTTTCCTAATTTCACATTAAACTACCTAGAAAGATAGTTTCATAAGCCAAAACTTCTTAGCTTTACATCCAGGAACTAAATATTAAAATGTCATTGCATGGGACAGATACTAGACAAACCTTTTAAAGAGTAGCAATAGTTTGTAAACTAATTTTTACATAGCTAAAATCTATTTATGTAGTTAGTTAAATTTATTTATTTATGTATTTATTTATTTATAAAATAAACTATTTTATTAATTCTATGTTTTGTTATAGTTTCATGTTTTCATATTATCAACTTATAAAATTATACAAATAATTTGATATTTAAAAGAATAATTTATCTTTTCACTCTTATTCATTTCTTGTATTTCATGTACTCCAAAACTTGGTTTATTAGATAGGTTTAATTAAATCTTATTTAATTAGATCAATTTTACAAACAAGCCTTTCTCTGTTTGTCCATTGTAAAATCATTCTCTAGGGAAAAAAAATCAACTGTAAGCTTTACTCCTGTACAGGTGACATTCAATAGATGACAGCATCTGAAGAATCACTGGACAAGTGGGAGTTAGTGCAATAATATAGGGAAGGGTGGGCAAGTAAGATAACAAAACACCAATTTCAAACTAGTTCACAGGAAACATAAAATTCAATCTTTTTAAAAGTATTTCATACAAAGAACTGAGCAGAACACTGCAAAGCAAGCCACAGATAGGACCTACACAAACAGCTTATCTGTAACCCATGATCTCAAGCAAGACTGAATGATCACAGGATGAATTTAAACTCAATTTCATCTCCTTTGGCCAATGATTGCACGAGCCTTACCTCTCTGCTGCCTAACCTCGATTGAAATCGGTTTCTTTAATTGTAGGAATCTTTTTTAATGATACAAGTTGAAAATAAAATAATTATATTCAGTGTTCATTATCTCTAGATACCTCATGCATCCACAACTAACACTTAGTATGTAAGATCCATTCCTTCAGGTTTGATGATGAGCTTATGCAGGTGGACACAAAACTTCTTGGGATCATCTTTGGTAGGTCAGGAGTGTCTTCATTCATTTCAATCTGCATTTTACAGATCTAGTTTGACTTGTCCGTCTTGACAGTAGTGTTTTAAAGATTTTTTTTTTCTTATTTTTGGGATAGTATTTTTCTTCAGTTATTTTTCTGTATGGAAAGCTTATAATGTCATTTCAATTTTTACATTTCACAACTCCCTTCTTCCTTCTGGAAATCGCAATCTTTGGCAAATAGCAGATCTCTGAAACAGAAATCTGACTACTTGATCTGTAGCAATTTGTTTGCTATGGGGGGTGGGGTTGAGGCAGATAAAATTGAGATTTTATGTTACAGAGATAAGCCCTTCCTCCACCAACTTTGCTGCTCAATGTGATGACCACAGTTATGGAGTTATGGACAATAGCCCGACATCGTAGTTTTCATTGCAGGAGGCTTCAGGATAGGTATTCCCGGGGATTGTGTGAAACAGACTTTCCATTGGCCAGTCAGTGTACAAGGTGTATGATGTGCAATCCCAAATTTTAGAAGCCCAAACCCCAGAAGTTTGTGGGGAGGCATTAGGGGCTTAAAAGGTATGCACATAAAGGGAATGAAATGAATTCCAGTCTCACTCGCCTTTCGCTTGTAGTACTGGACCAAGGAACATGCAGTATGGCTGGATGCCTTGTCTTTATGAATGTTCACCAGTGGAGTGTCGTTGCCATAAAGCTGTGGGACATGGGTGCCATAGATTGGTTCCATCAGTCTCTTGGAAATATGCAGCATTTATGTTGGCATTAGCGGCCACTCTGATCAATGTGAGATGGCCACGAGCACAGTATCCTGCAACAATCGTGAAGCCTTTCGAGAACTTCTCTTTGCATTCCCGCATGAAGTCTGCTCGTCCTTTCTCTCCAATGTGCAGATAACAAATTGCCCTGCGTTGGTTGGCATTGTCCAGGTACAATCAGGCTTTGCCCACTGTGACACATACTGCCGGAGGTCACTTGCGAGGTATCTTTCTTAAAGTTTTCTTGTATTGGTGAAGCGTTACTAGATATGCTGTTTTGTGAATCTGTGACCAAGTGCTTTGTGGACCCTGTACATGTCAAGGTTGTTTTGGATGACATGTCCCACAGTCCACTGTGATGTTCCTAACCTGTTGACAATGCAACATTACGTGGGTGGTTCTTTTGCATAACCATCACTCTGATGTGTCATATGGTAGCAGGCTGATTTATTTGCATCGTCGGATTCCTGTTTTGGCAGTATCTTTAGTATGGGGGTTGAGTTGATGGTTTTGGCAGATTATGTGGGTAATTGTACTCTTACTGACCACCAAACCTTTTCTCGAAGCACTGTTTTGTAATCACTCTAGGATATCTTGACGTCAGAAAGGGCATAGATGTATCCTTCCCAGAAAAACGTTATTTTCACAGACATTATTCAGTCTATTCAACAATTGACATATCACCATTATAGAATAACAATGGTTGTATATGTACTGCATTGGTGTGTGCAATACATTGTATCGCACGGGGTAAAGGCTGTTTGAAATCATTCAATTTCATCTGCCTTAAATAATAGGCCAGCGTAGTGATCTTCTTGAGATGTAAATCGTGTCTTGTTTGTTTTTGGTTATCATTTTTCTTTCTTTTTTTTTGCAAATAACAGTCAAAGAGATTATAAACACTCATCACATTTAAATATTCTGCCTTCTGTAAAATACAAAATTATTCTTCATGTAACAAAGTAAATAAATGAGTCATTGCTTCTTTGAACATCTTAACTCTGGCCTCTCAACAGTAAAAAGAGATATTTTTCTATTATCAAAAGAATACACAAATCACTTGCTTCAGTAAACTTATACACTTATCTTCTAAGTACACTTCTTAAAGAAGAACTTAGAAACTGTAGAATAACTTTTCCAATTCAAGAAAAGGCTTCCTCAGATTATTCTCATCTTGGCATTGAAAACTGGTTTCTATTGCTTAATGTTAAGTATTCGTCGCATATTATTGCAACTCAATCTAACAAGCAATTCGCTCTTGATATACTGTATTAATCTCTTTTAAGCCTTTTTGCATGTTAATGTCATTCCATCTCCTTCCTCTCTTTCACTTCTGAACATAATTTCAGATCACAGCTGCAATGGGGATTTTTATCAGATTATGAAACTAAAAGAAATGCCTAATTAAACACTGAGAATTAAAGATCGAGTCAGATATCTGAAACATGCACAAAAAGCAAAATTACAGCAATGCCATCCCTAGATTATCTTAATGAAGAAATAAATGCAAAGAAGTGTAGTGAATAGTATAAAAATAAATGTTAAAGATATCAAAAAATATTCATAAATTTTTAATGCTCAGATTAAAGCAACTTTTGTGGTAGCAGCACAGGAAGCAAAATTCCCTCAATCGCCAGCCAAATGCCAGACCGACATTCATCTGCCTTTAATCCTCCAGATAAGAGGATATCCTTTTGATAAACAACTGTGTGAATTCTGGGATTCATTTGTAAGAAACCAGAGAAAAGTTCTTAACCTCTGAAAGATTTCCCCTCTAGCCTCCAGTAACTAGCACCTTCTCCAATCAAGCTACAAGACAAACAATGAAATATGTAACATTTCTAAATTAATCGACTGTTATTTAATTATTTTTAGGCTTCTGCTACAAGTATCAGACGCCTTATATTCCCGGTTTGTCCGTCGTCTGTGAACAAGTATCATTAAAATCTCATTAAATTCTCATTAAGCACAACAATCGCAACAGTTGCGCCTTTTGCATTCGCAACAATCACATGTATAGGCTAATACAGCTCATCAATAATCGCAACAATTGCGCCTTTTGCATTCGTAGCAATCACATTTATAATAATAAGGAAATTAAAGCAATAATTCAACATAAATTACGTATCAGAAGCCGTTGCGAAGCATTGTGATTGGTTTACTAATCGCTATCTCTATCTTGCTTTTAATGTAGATTTAGTTTTCCTGAAACCAAATAATATTATAGCTAAAGAAAATCTTTAACAATATTGATACATGATCATAATAGGATTTTTATTATGGTCACGTAATATAAATACTGTACATATAAAAAATATTTTCTAATAGCAGAAAAGTAATTACAGTTGAATTTTGTTGAACAGTACAGTACAGTAAATTGTTCGAGTTGACATATTTTCGACTGAGTTGCATATAAGTTTCCAAAATGTCATGCATAACTTGGTAGGCAACAACAACAAAAACATTGTTATTCTAATATAGAAATCACAAAAAATAAATAGGCTAATGGCCAATGAACATATCAATTCTGATCGGAGCGAATGTAACAGTTGCACTGAAATAGACAAAAGCCAAGATTAACTGTAGCCTCACGAAGGATCAAAGGAAATAATAATAACAATAAATATGAACTTCATGGATAAAACCTAAGTTACTGCAGTCCTTGTACTTATAGATCGCTGGGCAAATGAGAATTAGCACTGTAAAGAAACTGAGTATTTTCAAACAAATGGAAATTAGAGCAATAAGATATGTATTGCATCTATCTTCTATCACTGCTTAACGTTGTAAAGAAAATAAAGATTTAGTTAAGTGAGTTAAGACCTTTCTGTAATAAATATATTATTTACTTGTAAATTATTTGGCCTAAACACTTTTACCACTTTGAAACTGTATTTTGAGACTTCTTCAAATTTAAGATCTTAATTTAATATATTTCGAGGAGCTTCTTTTTTTTTTTTTTGAACGCAGATGATAAAACACCACTAAGGCAATCGTCCTAAAGAAGAGAGGAAATATTAAATTCTCCTGATAATCTGTTATCTATGAAAAAAACTGCAGATTAAATTTATGAATTATCAATATGTGAAGTCATATTTCACCCAGAAAAAGAAGAAAAAAATCCTTAAAAAAAGAAAAATCTGAGAAGTGTTTACACATGAGCTCAACAGATGGCGGAAGTGATGATGAATTGCAGTCGACTTCTCCAATTTCGTCTCTTCCTCCTTTAATTATCTGGAGTCGACAGTTAATTTTAGCCGCGACAGATATTTCACTTGTAAGATAAGAATAGTGGGTAACAACATCGTTTCATTAACTCGACTATTTTCATTTCATTTTCATTACTTCAAAATTTGTCTTTCAAAATTTATTATTTAATTCTTATTGTTAAGTGAATTTCACATAAATTTTATTTTATTTTATCTTTATTTACTTATTTTATTTTTATTTTTTTCATTTTATTTATTTATTTATTTATTTATTTATTTATTTATTTATTTATTTATTTTGTAAAGGATGTGAGCTTATTTTCGGAGATTCAATAATGCATTAAAAGAATATTAAAAAATAAATTCCTTACCCAAACTGATACGGTTTCACAATTAGAAATTTATCCAGATCCTTTAACGTATCGTTCTGCCAAATGAAAAGTAAACAGATAGATTCTCACTTTATGAGAGATTCTTAAAAGCTCAAAATCATTTTTGACAGTAATTATATATCTACATTAAACAGTATGATGCATGATGCTAGGAAAACAGAAACAAAAAACCAAACAAAACAATGATCATGGCAGCTGAAGAAAAAGGCTATATTTTGTTCATTAGAGCCCGGAAAACAATTTTGTGCTCGGACCCGCGGTTAAGTACTTAAACAAGTGGCTATGAATTTTTATTTATGCAGTTACGTTAAAACTTCGCCTCCACAATCTTCAAACATCTCCAAGATAAGATTGATTCTACTTTAACTCAAGAACCAAGATTTTGCTTTTATATATTTATGTTTATTACAGTCTCCCAAAACTACGCAACTTACTTATTGGCATACCGAGGGGGCGGGGTTAGTAGGATTTGTTTCCCCCCTCACCGTTTTGATCTTTTTTTTTAGTTGAACGACCATCATAATCCCTCCTATTCCAAAATCCTGAGTACGTCTATGAACTCCCTCCAAACAAAACAGTTCAAATAAGTAATCTTTTTACGGCATTGATGGTTGATCCTGTCATTTTGCATAGAATAGATGTTTACCACCGCTCCCTGAGGCCCACTGGCGGATTAAGGCGGGGGGTTGACTGGGCTGCAGCCAGGGGCCCCCAAATTATATAATTAAAAAAAAAATACTACAATTAAAAAGTTAACGAGGATTTCGCATCATTTATGTCACATTCGAATTTATACATTTGTTCGATTGTACTTATTGTAATCGAGCGTCACATTTAGTCGCTCGTTTACAGTCAGTTTACGTGTGTCAAATACGCCGCTTAAAAACGCAATTTCTTTTTCTTTTGAGTTGTCCAATTTTGTTAATACTTTGTGTGGGGTTTACCAGTTACATATATCAGAATGTGATTCCTGTTTACTAGTAAACAGAAATCAGTTTGATGTAAGGGCCCGACAAAATTTTCTGCTGAGTTTGATCAACCACTGCTGAGGCCTCATCTGAGTTTACATGTACGTTTTCATCAAGTTTTTTGAGGATTTAATCCAGGTACATTAGTTGTAAGGTGATAAAGAAAAAAGGTAACCAAAATCAGATCCATTTGTTTTTAGTGAATTTAGTGAATCAGTTGTTAAAATTTTATATCCTTGTGCTTACTAAAGTAAGTTTATTGGGAGTTGATGTTGCCAAACGAATTAAAGAATTAAGCTTTAGGATCATGCTATATTTTTTCAATAGGAAACTTAATAATTTCTTGTGAGCTACGAAATTATTAAGGCAAAAGTAAAAGAATCTAAGATTGAGTTTTGATGCTTTTTATTTGTGAAAATGTTCAGTTCATGTACTATCATTATTTTACACCAAGAAAACTTAAATGCGAATTTGTGTTTACAAAATAGGTTCTGAGTGAATTGTGAAAAATTGTTAGTTTTATTCAAAATTTTTAAAGTGAGATAACAGGTGAATATGGTGAGCTCAGTAGATTAAGGCTGCTGAAAACAGTCTTCGAAGTGAAAGATCACTTGCTATTTTTGGCACTTTAGGAAAACCTGTTTGAATGTCTTACAAGCCTCACAACAAAACTTCATACTTCCAACAAGTTTCAGATGCTCAATAGGAAGATACTCCAAATCCTCCAGAGAAATTATCAGCCCACAAATTATTCCAACTTCTTTGCAATTTGTCGCAAGCAGGATTGATAGGATGCTAATCTATACCTTAGATATCTTCACTTTCAGATATTCATTCATAAGCCTTGTTTCTTATAAGGACGGGCATTCTTATCCATAAAATAAAAAAATAAAAAAAAAAATTCTGAACCAATAAGCCAAACGAAAAAGTAAACATACATTCTCCATGCATTAGCGATTCTTAAAAGTTCAAAATATTGTCCTGTTTTTGTACTGGGGTTATCGCTTAGTTTTGATATGACATTTTCGGGCTTATTCATAAATGTCCATGATTTTGCTTCATTTCTATTCTTCTAATAGGAAGAATAGAAATGAATCCATCTTTGATAGAGTCGTAAAGATATTTAAAGAAATATATACCGGTACAGCAGCAATGTACCTCGAAAATATCGTACATGGGATTTTAGGATCTTCTCGATACCTATGCTGGGTGAAAATTCCATTAACGAAGACATTAGAAAAGTTCGACCATCAGACATGACCATATCTTCTCTGAAACTGTCCCTTTCCATGATGTTGTTACTAAGTGGCTGTCTCTTTGTCTAACATATCCTACTGATCAGATGTTCGAAATAATCGAACTTTTTTCAGATCACTTTTAAGGGGTATGTTGACATTCGATTTTCCGTAGTCACTCTTGCAATGTCCTGTTGCTATATCTTGAGACTATCGCTTAGCCTTGATATGACACTTCCGGGCATATTCACAAATGCCATGGTTTTGGCCTATTTCTGTTCTTCTGATGGTTCTCCATCTCTGATCTAGTTGGAGTCAATGAACCAAAATAAACAACAGCACTTGCAGTGACGAATGAAAGGTAAGTCCTTGGAGAGTCTGCTGCTGGTTCCTTCGATGACTCTGGAGAGAAATTTCCAAATTAGTACGGAGTCTGTTCGGGTTAAGACTCTTCAGGTTTTACCAAAAGCGGCGACAGTACTTAGGCCTACAAGCGACTTACGACAAGGATGATATCTGCTTGAGCATCAATAGAAAGAAAAGAAAAACAAGCAACATTATGTTGAAACTACTAAATAAGTATAGTAATTTCGAAATTTAATTGAAAAAAAAAAGTTGTTCTTCTTTTATTTCATTTGTAAAAAACATGCAAAGATAAATTTTAAAAAGAAGCAAACTATAACATGAAGTTCTCCAAAACAGTCAAGCTATTCAACGAGAAGGTCTTCACTGTGCAACGACAAAATTGGGTGTCAGATGTAGAGTTTTTGAATAAAATTTGTAAAAACTGCTCATATTGCTTTTATCACCAAATAATGTTAATAATAAATAGCAAAGAAACGATTGCAACAGTGGCTGATTTAGCACTTGAGGCCCCCTCTAAATATTTTCACTACCCCTACACAGTGGCGAACCAACGCCTTTTGGGGCCCGGGGCGGGAGTACCATTATTCCACAACCAAAAAAAAAGGAAATACTTCTTGGATGGATGGGGCCCCTAGGCTGACTGGTGGGGCCCCTAGGCTTGCTTTTACAACCAAAAAAAAAGGAAATCTTGCTTTTACAACCAAAAAAAAAGGAAATAAGCTGGCTGGTGGGGCCCCCTAGGCTTGCTTTTACAACCAAAAAAAAAGGAAATCTTGCTTTTACAACCAAAATAAAATAATTTGTTTTTATTTGAGAGCTAAATTTTGAGGCCCCCTTGATTTATGAGGCCCGTGGCGCGCGCCTCCTGCGCCTATGCGGAAATCCGCCACTGGATTGCAATCTTTTTAATTTCTTTTCGAGTGAAATCATTCGTCCCAAGAAAAAAAAAAACCAACCCAGTTTTGTCACTGCTAGAAGAATTTTGATCCTATTTTCTTTTTTTTAGATAATAAAGAATTTAACGTGCCTAATAATTCAGCAAAGAATAATCACGGAAGGCACAAGGAACTTTACTTTCCCTTGTGCCTTTCCTTGGTTATTCTTTGTTTGTTTTTAGCTTCATCATTTTTATTAATATTTACTTACATTATTATTTATCTAGTAATTCAAGATCTACGAAAATTGTTAATGCAACTTTCAAATTGTTTATGAGTTTATAAATAAATTTTGAGGGTTTTTACGGAAGCTGGCCTCTGAATAAGAAGCTAATCATGTGGGCTCCTTACGATCAATCACATTATTCAGGTTTCAACAAGAATGGTTTAGAATTTATTACGGAGACACTCGCAAAGATGCTGTGATCTTGTAAGTCATGTTGACGGAAAAAAATGGGAACGATGGCTTAACGAACAATTTGGCAAACATTGGATCCCATGAGAATATTTGGAGGAGGATTAAGAAGATACGCGAATTAAAGAGTTCCCATGATTGAAGATAAACAATTAATGTCAAATCATACGACGTTGTTTTCGTAGAGATGAATGTCACTAATTTGTTAATAGTTCAGAAATCTCTTCTAAATTAAAACCTCCATCTGTCCAAATGTAAATTTATTGTTTTTCGGATGGAATTTAATCAAATTATACATTATATTACTTTGCAGTAATAATGGAAAAATTTATGACATTAATTTACAGTGAAAATGTCAACAGAATAAAGTGAGAACATTAATGATCGTTTCAATCATTGGGTGTTCGTGTAAGAGATAATATAAATTTGTTTCTTTGGTTTAGGAGCAAATATCAATCAATAATCGATTACCAGCCAATTTCGACGATTTACTTGTTCAATATTTAATTGAGATTGATCTTTGATAGTCACTGACATTAATTGTAATTTTTAAAAAGAAATGTATTCCAATGTAACGAACGAACGAGAAAGCTATGATGATTTAACGAATAGATTTTTAAATACGTAAAGGTATTGCTTGGCAACGGATATCGATGTGAACAAGTCCTTCGAGCTTGATTGATTATTAATGCTCTGTGTAAATATTTGATTTATTTAAATCTGGTTCATAGCTAGATATAACAATGTACGTTTTTTTACATTTATTGCAGAGAACTTGAACGACTGCAAAGTTTGAATTTCAGTTTCGTAAATAAGAGACGTTACAACATATAAATTGATTATTACCCACTTAAAAATGACTGTTTGTCCATTAGCTGATATTGATTAGTAAAGATCCAACTCAGTCCATTAAATTAGGTTTATTTGACTAATATTTTCGGATTTCTTAGTCCCAAACACACACAACATTCGTAGAAATTAAGGTAGCCCCAGATTATTTTTTTTCCCTAAATGAAGCCGTCAGATTTATCTGCTAATGCGTGATAATCCAGTGAAAAGTAAAAATCTATTCATTGTTCTGATTGCAACATTGAAAGTGCAAATTAGAGACGTCTTTCCACGGATTCTTCTCAATCATGTTCTTCCACAGCGCTGGATTGGATGCGCCACAACGATGCGGTTACAATCTCCTGCGGTGCCACCACGATTCCCAGATCTAACACTATAGGGGTACGTGAAAGACAACGTGTATGTACCCAGCTCCTTCAGTGATATCAAGGAACACATCACCCACGCCATCACACCGGATATGCTTTATCGAGTTTGGTAGTGGTTAGGCTACTGCTTGGATGTGTACCGGGAGACTAAAGATGCACATATTGAAGGACTTTTTGTGACGCACATCAAACTTGGACAGTTGCACTTCCAATTGAGAGATATCATGACTGTATACGTTGAGCAATACAGAAAATATACGTCTTTGAAACCCCCATCATTCTTTTATGCCCATCCTGTATATATAAAAGGTACATGCACCAAAAGGTTCCGTTCAAATAAGGCCCATCCTTCATCTTATTAATAGAACGTTGATAATTTCATAAGATTAGTTATGTTTTTGACAGCTCTTGACCTTTGACTGCTAGAGTAGAAACTATGTCAGTTGAAGTGAAAGATTCCTTCATGTTTTTTGCAGTTGAACAGTGAACGTCGTCCGAAGCTGTTGTTGTTACTATTTTAAGGTAATTTGATATATCTTCTGCATTTTTTAGCAAAACATACAAAAACAAGTTGTGTCATTTTAAAGCATATGATGAGTAGAATAAGATACTGTATTCATATTTTCCAGTTAATATGCATTTATTTACTTTTAATAAAACAATGAATGAAAGTGTAGATTAAGAGGGAGCCCCAAGCAAAGGCCCTCCATTGATGAACCTAACAAGTTCTTGAGCCTTGTTATTATGAGCCTCATATAGTTACCGCAATGAGAGTTCCTTTGCTCCTTCCGAACTCACGAGAAGAGAAGGGGCTGAAGAAACAACTTTACAACCCCACACTGCATCCCCATTGCTCAGCAGTCAATTCAAGTTAAAGCATTAACTCGGAAAAGAGTTTCAAAATAAAGGGATTCAGGTGACTCAAGCTCCATAACAGTAATAACTTCTGTCTTCATAACGAATATAGTGACTTTTCTCTTGAATCTAAGATGATGGAGAGAGATTAGAAACCTCATTTAAAGGCATTCTTCACACCTTGAAGTACAGAAACAAAATACAAACAAGCGGCGAAAACCCCCTAATTGACAAGCAGTTAAGATAATTCATTATGTCAAGACAACTAGAAGAGTAAATCAGTTAAAGTTGCAAAAGGACCTACAAATGACAGCGAAAACAACAAAAATAGTGACTACTCGTGAAGGTTTGGGCGTAAAGAAAGCTAAGGAAAAAAAAAACCCTCAACCTTCCGTGAAAGATCATCTTCAAGTGGCACAAAGTGAGAAAAGATACTGGTTCTGTTACTTCTGCAATGAAGATCGAATTGCTGACATGAGACTGTGGAAAGTGTTTGAAATATGTTCATAAAGAGTGAGTTGGAATTACGTCCAATATATCTATTTTTCTTTTCTTTAAATATCATTGTATAATTATTGCATTTTATTTGGTTTAAATACAATTATTGTAATTTAATTGATTTCTGCTTTTTTTTCCTTAATTACTATTAATTTACACGTGGACCTTATTTGGGACTAGTAATGGGCTTTATTTGGAACAGGAGGCTCCAAATAATGCCCATTATTTACATTTTGAAAATTGTATTATTACAGAAAAATTTTCCAATACCGCTAATTCTAAATTCACATTTTCAATAGAGCAATCTTAAAGTACAGAAAAATTTTCAGGATTTTCCCTCTTGCAATAAAATTACAAAAAAAAAATCTTTAAACATTTGGTGGGCCTAATTTTGTGCATATATATATGCACAAAATTTACATAAATGGTAGTGCCATCATTGCTATTTGTTGCAATTTATGTTCCAAATGTATCTCTTTGGTTTATGTGGTAATCAGATTGTGAAGAGCAACTAGAAAGGTGAAAGTGGGTCAAAATCATGCAGAAGCAGCTACATTTACGATTGTATCTGTAAATGACTTGTCGAGTCTTTCAGTTCCAAAATATGGAAAGAGGTATCTGACGGATATTCAAAGATAACCACGGTCTATAATTGTTGAGGATGATCGGTCTGTAGACCTAGTCAAAGAGCAACAGTAATTCAAAGATGAGTTTTATTCAGAAAGTTTCGCGAAATATGACTGTATTGTAGGAAACCTAGGATCCATATCTTCCACAAGCTTAGTCATTAATGATTAACATGGAATAGATATCATCGCAATGAAACATCTGAGAATTGGGGACATTGAATGAAGATTTTCGCTAAAACTTGCTTCTGACGCCAATATGTTACCCTTTCAATATCATGGAAAGGGGCAATTTATGAGATGGTGAGATATTATGGTGTTCACGATTGATGGCCATGCCTTCATTTATATGAAGGTAAATGATTTTGTACTAGAAGTTTGGCTGCACACAGATACCGATAACAGATTCTGTAACTCCATGTACGACTTTTTTAAAGTGCAGCTGAGCCAGAATTAATTATCATAAGCAATAATTATGTTCGTCATCTTAGGAAGAGGCCTATAGATCAATACTAGAAAGTGAAGAACCATTGAGCACATTTAGGATTCTTTAAAATGGAAAGTCCTGAATAATTTGTGAGCAATGAAATGATAATTTTCCCTACTGACACACCAAACCATGTCGTTGGAATCACACAGACCTCAAGTGGATTCTAAATTCTAATGTTTAAAGTTTGGACAGTTGTTATTTTCGAGAACTTATCCAAAGCTTTTACAGAACTCTTTACACTCTTCATCAAATAAATTAAAAAAAGAAGAAGAAAGAAATGATAACTCAAATGAATTAAATGCTAATGTTTCGGAAAACAATAGGTACAGTAATTTGATGATTTGATATTAAAAAAAAAAAAAAAAAAATACTTAACAACAGCACGAGTTAAGAAGAAAAGTCATTCCAAAAATAATATGTTAATAAAAGAAGCTTACTGATAAAAGTAAAATCAAAAATCGAAAGCGTACGTAACATCAACAGAATTTTTTCTAAAAGAAAAATTGGAACTTTTAAATTCAATGGCTCCAAGTAAAGCATTGGAATTGTCTGGAGTATTTGACTATCCGTTACATTTACAGATTTAGAATGAGATACTTTAAAATCAACATCTCAGTATCATGAAGCCTGGTATATGGACGACTTACATCTGATTATCAAAAATGACCAAAACATCAAATTTCTTAAACCATTTATTGTATAAACAAAGATGCAAAATTCACCATACAAAAAGGTCTACTTTTCTGATACAAATTAATCAGTGAAATAAAATTGTTTTCTGAAATTGCATTGCACGTGCAGGCACTTCTCAATTAATGACCTACCTGTTAAACGACCGCTCGGATTTACGCCACCTCCAGCGCAGTGAATCCCTTTCCTCAGTCGTCTAAGGCGTGTTTCACATCAACGAAAATGAGAACGAAACATGTCCGACCAATGAACAATATCGAAAACCTGAAATCCTTCTGCTGGATCATACTAATACGATTTTGTTTGTCTTTTTTTAATGAATGAACTTTAAATTTTTTGATATATCATTTTTATAATTTTTGCTGATTGTATTTTTATGTTCTGTAATAGGTTAGATTAGGTATCTCACAGGAGCTATTGGGACGCTGGAGGTAAGGCTCCAACATTTCAGTGACCCGGGACTGAGATGAGGTCGGGTGGTCAGTCCAACGCTCGACCGTCTGCACCCCCCCCCCCCCGGGAAAGAAACCCGGAATATGTAAGAGATGCAAATTAAAACAAAGTCGGAGTTTCCTTTAGACCTTTTCTTTATTCAGAAAAAATAAAAACGATTAAGAGCCTCGCTTTTCTATCAATTCGCTTAACGACCTAGTCGTAGGAACGAAACTCGGTCGTTAAATGAGGGGTGCCCGAATTTAAATAAAGAAGCAACGGCAATAGAATATTTGATTACAATTCTTGCATACTAAAACAATATAAAGTAAACACAATCTACAACTTATTCAAAAGAACGTTTATTCTTTGCTCAATTGAAAATAGAAATCTATTTAAAATCTGAAAAGAGAATAAAAATTTTAAAAAGGGAATTGAACAGATGCTGGAACAAAAACAAGAATGACTTTAATAACAAGTTTCTAAAAAGCTTATTTCCCTTAATTTTTTTTTCTATCTTTCTTTGCTTTTTAAAGTCCTAAAAACTATTTAGAAATAAAAAAAGATTATTTCACTAGGTATCATTTTTTGATTTCAATAGGTATCTTATCAAAAACAATTTTATGGCTCCCACAATCATTGTTTGTCTGTGGACCCCGTTTCAATTTCCGGCAGAGGTCCCGATTGTACTCAGATTATTTCTCTTCTTGAGGGTTCCAAAATTACCCAGTTCTTATCAAACATAGAGTTTTTGATGTGGGATTAAAGACGGACGACGTCGGACTGGCCTTTCCGAACTCAACTTTCTCCCGTTAGGCTGATATTCGCAGGAATCTTACTGCTGCTAACCTTAATGAGAATAAAAACTTGATACTGTAACTAATACATTATCCATTTGCATAAATCGATAAGTACTTTGGGTAAGTGAATGAAATTCAATTACTTTTAATCCAATCAAAGCACGTGCAAAAGTTTAAAAGACTACGACATATTGTCGGGCTTAAAAAAAAATTCATTGCCAACAGTAAGTTTCGCTACGAACGCTTTTGAATGTGAAATTTTGTGATTTTATTCACATGAAAATTTCTCCACAGAGAAACACACCGAGAAATTTTATAACAGAAAAAGATAGATCTCTTGTCCATAATTGTGTATGCCAAGTTTCAAGAAGGTTCAATATTATTCAAAACTTGAAAGAAAAGAAAAGAAAAATTTAATCTAACTTTTCCTACATAATACTTTAAATGTCATAATAAATAATATAGTCAGAAACTTTACGATTAAAAAAAAATATCAGTGTAACAAATTCAAAAAAAAAGAAAAAAAAAACAGGAAGAAAGAAAGAAAGAAAGAAAGAAAGAAAGAACTAGACGAAATTGAAGAAATTCAATTCCATATCAAGAACAGGCCGTGCTGACATGGTCGTGCGGTGTCGGCGGCGGCCAGCCGTGGCGACCAGTGCGCCAGCACCTGGGTTCGAATCCCGGCAGTGGCATGGCTGTTTCAATTTCCTTTCCTGTGTTGTCCAGCCACTTCTTCGCTTTCTCTTCTGTCTGACGTCATTCCTTAATGGCGTCCTGGGGGCAGGCAACGGGAAACTAACCCCAGTATCTTTCCTCAGGTGTTTCTAGGAGATCCATGTGAGACCTCCATAGAACTGGACCTGTCTTCGGACAGAAAACTATGGATGGATCAAGAACAGAGGTAATAATATTACGGACTGACAATACAGAAACTACGAAAAAAAATACACCGCCAATATGAAAGAAATTTTAATAATAAAGATGAAGAAAAAAAAATCCTCATTGTTCAAGCATTACTTTAGACAGGCTTTAAATCAATGTTCAGGGGAGAAATACTGGCTTTTTTTTTTTCTGGCTGTCCATCCTTGAAAGCCTGAAGATGTAGGAAATATCCCGCAGCAAATAAATTCCTTTCCCCCCAAAACAAAACTCTACTTCCTCATCCCAAGAATAATGTAATCAATTCAGAGTACTTTTAATTTATTAACTATTATTTGTAATTAAGCAATATCTGTGCTTATTATCCTTCTGTCTGTAACACATTCGTTCAAATTAATTAAAACACTAGTAAAAAACTTTATTTCAAACTTCTTGCCATAGTATTTTATTTTTTTAATATTAATAAAAAGAAATGACGAAATTTCTAGAAGAATAGAGTCATTATAGAAATTACACGTGAATCATGAGAATTAGTGTTAAAGGAGACAGATGAAATTACAGAACAAAACAATAGCACAGTTAAGAATTGATTAAAATAATGGAAATTTTATGTCAAGAATATATCGTTAAATGTAATGAAGTCCTTATCCTCTAGCAAATGAGGAGAAAATGTGAGTAATTTAGATATCATTTAGAATTTTTTAGTGGGAAGAATCACAGTTATTACGTTGGTTAATGACTCAGATCCCAAACGTCTGATCAAATTGCATTTCACTGAATAACTTTTATAATTTATAATTTTAAAAAAGAAGCTCGTTTTAATTTTTTTTTTCATTATTGTTTTCTTTCAGTTGTTCTTTAACAATTTGAAGCTTGATGGAAATGATTATTATTATTTTTATTAAATTGTTTTCTTATTCGTCACTTTTCATAAAACGTTTATATGTTACTGAATTTTATAATGAAAAGTTTTTATTATTGATTCAAGAAATCTCGTAGCTTCCTTCTTTCATTAGTAAATAATAATAATAATAATAATAATAATAATAATAATAATAATAATAATAATAATAATAATAATAATTGGAAAGATAATGATCCGTATTTCTTTTTTAATTTAAAGTAAATTCCAGATTTGCTGAAATGGAATGAAAAGAAAATTAAATAGACTTGACACTTTTCCAACTCTATTCTGTATAACACGAAGTATTCTTTATTAACTCGATTTATTTTCCATTGGAATTTCGTTAAATCGAAATTTTACATTTCATTCGCATATAAAAATTTACTTATATCTGCATCAAATTAAGTTCTTGGTAATATCAGCTAAACATTTTGTATTAATCCAGTACAGTTTAAGTCGTTGTGGCAAATTTTTCTGCCTAGATGCTATTGGACATGTTAAAGCTTAAAATGTTGGTTTTTGAATTTTAATTTCTTTTCTGTTGGAGAAATTATCGAAAAAAAAAACAAACAGAAAAACCTAATTTCAATACGTATGCACAAAATTAGGGACTAACTGCACCAGAAACATTAACCCATGCATTGAGACACTGGTTGCATGAAAAAATGCAATTGCTACAACAGTTTAAGAACATTGTTGATTTGCTATTCCAGTTTGGGTGACTCAAACTAGTTTTCATTTTTTATTAGGCTAGGAAAGTGAGGCTCATAAAAATCACTTATCACGTATGACGTAAGGGTTGTCGATCCCCCCCCCCCTTTCCCCCAATTGCATCCAAAAATGTAAAAAAAAAACCAAACAAATAAACATCATTTTGGATCTTTGTTTATTTGTTTGTCTGTAACTTCCTTGATCGTTTTTATAAGAACACTTTTTTTTTTGTAATTGATCGTCTACGAACGTTATAACCTTCCATTCCAAATTTCTGGAACGCCTTTTCTACCTTTCAACCACTGGTTGGATCTTCCTGAAACTTGGTATGAATATTTACATATAAGAGTCAGATCTAACTTTTATATTCGATTTTTTTTTTTTTTTCGTGTGGGAAATCAGAGCTCGAAGGTGACAACAATTTCCATAAAAAAGAAACAATTCTATCTCAAATCGATGGTAATTAATTACTAAAATTATTAAATCAATGATAGCAATCCGTTTAGTAATCCACTAATGCGATATGATTACAATTAATCGGATTTAGACAACATAACAACTGCATATTAATATTTTTTTTTATAGAAAATGGAGAATTCTACTGTTTATATTGTAATTCAAAAATAAACCTAGAAGTTTTCTGTGTAATTTTAACGACTTAAAAAAAAATTAAGGACAATATTTTAAGTAAAGTAGGCATTAATTTCTTTCAAAAACTTGTTGATTTTATTTTTTAAGAAATAAATTACAAATACTGTGTAATTCAATAGGGATTGAATTCAAAGCTTTTGGATAAATATGGATAATAAATGTAGAAAGAAATAAAAAGGAAAGGTTTTTGAGATTAAGATATTTCGTTATAATGAAATCAAGAAAAGGAAAAATTCGAATTCCGAAATTCGAGATAAGAATGTAAAATGTATGAGTTCCGGGTACAGCAAACAGGATATTTCTTCCAATACAGCTGAAAATGTCTAATCGGCAATTTTAAAATTGATTGTAATGGTTAATTTCAATCATTCATTTCTGAAATTTAAAATAAGCTTCATGAATTATTAAAATCAAGTATGTAGTGAATTGCACTGGGCGAGAAACGGACTTAACGAGTTTTAGGATAAATTCTATTGACAAAAGCACACATGCACAGTAGAGATGCTGGTGGGGAGGGGGGCTACTGGAGCGACGGCGCTGGCTGGCGTTATGGAAGGGCGGCAAAATAGGGTCCTACTGTTATTTTTTTTTTTTGTTGTTGGAAGGTAAGACCATCTGTCCTTGGGCGGCATTTTGATCACTGCTGCTGGCGCCAAAAAAAAAAAAACCTAGCTACATCACAAGCTTAAATACACACACACTAGTTACAAAGGCCATGAAAGCTGATCAGCAACCATTTGATTTGTAATAATTGTATAGTTTGACTGAATTTAAAAAAACAATAAATAAGGCCAGTGAATTTCGAATCTAAATCAAGTTTCGAATTTAATTAGTTTCAGAGCTGCTATTAATTTGAATTGAAAAGATTAACTGAAAATGTTTCAGTTATTCACAGATTCAGTAAAACCAATAGAATAGAAACTTATAATGGCCTAAAACTTCATTACAATATTGTATCTTGTTAATTTTGAGCTGACAAATCCCACTTTTCATGCTTAGTTTTGTAATATGAGGAGACTTCCAACGATTGAATCTAATTGGTTATTAAAATGGTTACTAATTTATTGTCGAATAAAAACATGAAGTTAGAGGATATTTAGAAAGATTATTATTGGCTAGCAGATTGTAAAAGGCTAATGATTGGGTAATTTGAATCAAATCAAAAATTTAACGACTCAGTTAATGGTAACGGAATCAAAACAAAATCCAATGGCTAAAATTGGTTTGAAAAGTTTAATAGATTAATTGAAATTTTGATCAATAGGAAATATAAGTAATATAATAAAAAATAATAACTCATCATTATATCATCCGCTTATTAAACGCCCTTAGGCCTTATATCAGTTTAGCTGATGGGCCGATACCAAGTTAGATCCTCAACAGCGACCTTTGCTAAATATATGGCTCCTATATAATTATGTCACACACGTGTGAATAGTGGATTATGAACTGGAATGGGATTGTAAGAATTTCTTTCATACATGATCTAACATTGTGGGGCTACATTACAATAGATTTTTTAACTATTGCAATTTATTTATAAATATACTGCAGGCGATAGCCAATAATAATAATAATTTTTCATCATCCTGTATCAGAAAGCAAAAACATAAGTTCAAATCCCACTCGAGCCCTGAACTATCTTAGGGATCAGTAATTACAGTAAAGTAAAATTAAACATTATTATTATTATTATTATTATAGGTAGATATTTCCATGGGGTCATGACGGTCATGGGAGCGCTAAAGGTAAGACTCCTAACTCAGGGTGGTCAGTTCGCCGGCTATACTCTCTACAGAGGGCTGGGTAGACATTAGGACCCGTCTAGAGGAGTATTCTTTTGGCATCCGGCTCCTCCGGTCTACAGTGGTTAACGCCTCAAACGTTTGGCTACCAAGTTTACATTATATATTTAAATACATGTATAAATCATATGAGAAACGAAGCTTCGAAAGGATATTATAGCTCTGGTTAGACGTGGTTCATTATTACGTTTGTCAAACTGTTAATCCTTCGAATCCTGTTAATCCGCTTACAAAAGAAGTGAATAACAGTTTAAGCAAAGGACAAATGGAATATTTATCAGTCATTTCTTACTATGATTAGAGTTTTCTACATCTCGAAAATCATAAGAATAGTTTAGTATAGAAATGTATGGACAAGAGTTAAGACATTTTGAAAGAACTCCTTTTATCAACTGCAGAGATTAAAGAATCGATAGGGAAACACTGTGAAGATCTCATTACTCGGAAGAAGAAACACAGAAGGGGATTGGTATCTCAAAAAGAAAAAGAGATGCTATTCATCCTTTCATAAAATCCGACCAATGACATTAGCCTATTTGTCTCTTGATATTCAAGTTTTCTGAATATTTCAGATATTTTCTCCCGAATCTTTGAAAACAAAAGATCACCAACTAATTTGAATGTGTTTGTTTAGCGAAGTGAATCCATTCGAACCGGAATTAAAAATCATTAATTTTTTTTTTAGTTGTTAAACTTGGAAATGAATAAGAAATGTCACTTATTTCTTAACTTAAATTTCTTTTTGTATTTACATCTGGATCTATATAGTGATAGTTCCCATTAGCTTCGGTGGTTTCCATCACATTGTTGATGCAGAGGAAGGAACGTTAAGTTTTTATCTTATGTTTTTCCATTATGAGATGTATTAAATACAATAATACCGCACAACTTTAGTAGCTGATAGCTTAAGGAAGAAGATAAAAATAAATACGTCAAAGTTTTGTAGTGTACGTTTTGAAAAATATTAAAGTTGACAAAACGAAAGAACTTCCTGAAAGGATGAAAAATCTCCCGTCTTAGAAACTTCCTTGAAATGTGAGCTTTACCTTACAATCGCATATCATTGTCTTTTTATTCGTAAGAACTGTTTTCCTTCTAATGTTGATATGGATATAGAAGAAGGACTGGGATGAGATTTAGAGAAACTTGTATAAGAATTGGACATCCTCCTCCAAGGTCATCGTACGTCGTAAAGGTATTCTTTGTTAGTCAGCATCAAAATCTAGTTATATCGCAATTATTCTAATCCCACGACATTGATTTCATAAGAAATTTGGCTAAAACCAGTTCTAGTAAGAGTTTTATGACAGAAGGAAAAAAAAATCGGAATAGTACATTTATTTCACTTTCTTTTAATTCATTTGTGGTTACTGACCAATTAGACGGAAAATGGCGCCCGAGAAATTATATTTTCTGTTTTTTCAGGAAATTTAGTTTAAATCTAAATTATAGAAATATTTAAATATAAATAATTTGGATTTAGTATTTAGATAAAGTTTAAAAATTCCAATTCTAAATATTACTAATTTTCAGAATTATAAAAATATGCAATTACGTATAAAGTATATTGTAATTGAGAGTAAATTATTAGCCAAATCTCTAAGATTTTCAAAAGAAAGTTCATCAGAGAATCTCTTCTAATAATTATGTTATTCCTATTTTTATTTATTTATTTATTTATTTTTATTTAAGGATTAAATTTAAACTAAATTGCTAGAATGTAACGTATCTCTTAAAAATGATGGCGACTTCAAACTACCTGGAAAGTGATAATTGAACATCCAGTTAAGAAACATAAAAAGTAAAATATTGCGAAGAATACCTCCACGACATTGAAATGAAACATTCTTGTTCATTTTCTATGCATGCTCAAGAAAGCAAAAGCATCTGTACGCCTGGTCAGTCCGTGTGTCTCACTGACCTTATTGTTTGGATTTGCAAGTTTTACATAATGTATTTTTTTTAAAATTCATATACAAATTCTAATTTTGGTTAAAATTGGTAAATTATTTTAATTATTTTTAATAAAAACATTTTTGCTTTTTCATAAATATAAATAAATATATATTTTTTTTTAATTTCATAAAATTTCAAATAACAGGGCATGGAAAAAATAAACTGGGGTATTTTTTCCTCCAAAAATATCGTTTTTGCCATAAAGAATGTTTTTCGAGTTAGTTTATATCCACATTTTCCGTAATCTTGCAGCTAAGTATCTGATTATAGCATATTTTGCAAATATAATAACTCGGAACAGGGCAAGGCTAAATTATTATTATTATTATTATTATTATTATTATTATTAGAAGGAAATCAGAAAAATATTTATTTGAGAACTTGTTGTTCATATCATTTTGATTATAATTAATTAGCATTTGAAGTTTTAAAGCATTTGCATTTATGATTACTCATAAATATATCTTTTTATTATTTTAGATTCATTTTTAATTTATGTCAGTGACAGTAAATTAATGGAGAAAAATGATCAAAACAAATATTTTTTTTTTTAATATTCAAGAAAACATAGACATTGAAATAATCGTTTACAAGAAATATTTGAAGCCATAATTTCAATTATTACATCCCTATTTCTTAACGTGGAGATTATTTTGTTTTCTGAATTAAAATATTGAGCAACTAAATCATGATTAGCCAATGAGCCAATTTTTAATTCTTGACTGCCTACCCATAATCACTGTAGCCAATTTCATAATTGAGATTCGTTGAAATTAAGTTTTGAATCCTTCCCTATAGCGAAGCCTCTCCTCCAAAGCTTAGGGAAACTCTTCGCTTTGGCAAGACCGAGTTCACTCACTGTGTACAATCGACTCCCTCCTGTTCCTCATCGTTTTCCCCCACGCACATTCAAGTGGAATCGCCCGCTCATCATGTGATTCGGTTCAGCCAATGACGGTGAAAAGCGTGAGACGCGAGCAACCCACTCGTACTGACACGATTCTAAGTTGCCGGAGCAAAACAAACACTCTCCCGATATATTTAGGGAAGTAAGGAGGCACGGACCGAAAAGGAAGAGGTCGACAACCTGAATTAACCCTTTCACTCCAGTTGTTGCATTAAATCGTAGGGGTTGATCGAGAACCCCCATCGAACGCCGTACAACGTCTGCCGTAGCTTCAACCTCAGGTAAGCAAAGCTGCTCGTTCACTCTTACCATTGGTCTGATGAATTTTCAAAAAGAGCACGCTCACCATCGAAGTTCATCTTCGGAGAACACTCGGTGCAATTACAGTTAAATCAGTTTCATTAGTTTCTTTTAGTTCAATACAAAGAAATAATTAAATGACTAAAATGTTAAAAAAAGGAGCTCTGGAAAATAATATGGATGTCAACGTTGTCTTATAGAATTATGTTACATTTGCTAATGTACGGAGATGATTAAAAATATCTGCAATGAATGAGGCGGGAGCATTGAAGTGTTAGTTTGTAGCAAGCTCAGATACAACCTTAAACAAAGATATCTGTCGCAATTAAATAAAGTATATTTTCTTTGTATATAAACATCAGTCTAATTGGAGTAAATTTGTTTTATTATTTAATAGAATTTTTATTGGAATTTAAAATAATGATGATATATTTTATGTCTTCAACAGAAGAATAATCTGCCTAATATGAGCAGCCAATTTTTATTTTGAAAAAAGAAATAAGTTTCTTTCGTTAAATAAAATAAAAATTTATTAATATCTGGATAGCTAATTGTTATTTTTTTCTCTCTTTTGATCTTGTGTGTTTGATTTTCTTTTATATTGTCTGTTTAATAATCTTAGATGTAAGTGAATGAATTTTTATAATAATTTTTGTAATAATTCTGAGCATCTATAGCCAATATTAACAATGCAATCAATGCACACCTAATAAACCTAATGTCATTTTTAGTAATGTTTTAAATGCTAAGTGAAATCGCTTAACAAATTCTAATGTTTCTTAGTTCATATACTCCTGCAATAATTTGTTTTTTTCTCATATGTTTAATTTCATGGATAAGGTTTCCACACATTACCAAAGAAATTTGAATAATCAGGAAAAAAATGTCAAAAAAGAAACTGAAGCTGCATCATCTCTAAAACACTCTGTAGTGTTGTTGGGAAGGAGATTAAAAAAAAAATGCATTGTAGTTGTAATTCAATGCACGATATGAATACCGTAATAGAAACTTACATGAATAAATATTGATCAACAGTTTTCTTAAAGCGACTTGAAATAGAAGGTTTTCTGTTTTTTGTTTTTTTTCACTTTAATTAGAATGACTATGTTTATTTTTTCCTAAATTCCTAACTGCAATCCTCAAGGTCATGCTTATCCTATTGCGGCGTTTGCAGATTCCTATTGTTCTGCTTCAAAACAATCAATTTTCAAGTTAGTAGAGTCATTGGAATCGTGCAATGTTCTCAACCCAATATTTCCACTAACGTGCATCTGAAAAGTTTACATAACTGTGACGCTGAGCCACGAATTTGTTGACAACAACTCAAAGAAACAGGACTTGAGAAAAGAAAACATTTCGTCTCGAAAATTAACACAAGGAATTAAAGGTTTCAACTTGAAGCTACCTTCTCAAAGAACTGCAATAATATTAATTGAATGCAATTCACTTTCTATTCCTCAGCATATGTAATAGGATCGTTAGAAAAACGTCTGTTTTAAATGGGAAAAAAAAGGAGTAAAACTTGTAATATCAGAAAATATCAATTCATCAACTAAAATTAATTTTAAAAATGCAAACTGTGTGAAATTATGAAACAACAAGAGATTATATCATAACATTTAAATCAGTTATATTTTCTGTTAATTTTAGTTTCAGGGACTATTATCGTTAAAATGATTTACACCAAATAGGAATTTAAATTGAAGTGTGTTATTTGTATTTTTTCTGGCAGATTAAAAATTGAAAGTAAAAAAAAAAAAAAAATGAAATTGAAATTTTTAGTAATTTTTGTGCAATGTTTATTCTTTTAAATTTTATCTGAAGACTGACAAGAAAGACGAAGTTTGTAAATGCAAAAGTAGTAATGAGTAATTTATGTTTTTATTCGTCTTTATGATTATTATATTTCCCATTGTACGGAGAAATTAAAACACTACTTTTTTATTTACTATTAAAATTTGAGTACTTATTTGAGGAAAATCCTTTTGTCGATGACTTAACACACAGCTTTTTGTTGAAAAACTGATCTGATATCTATATAATTAAAAAAAAAAAAATGTATTAGTGACCTATTTTATCAATATTATTAAAAGGAAAAAAAATGTCGAAATTCTTTTTAAAAAAAATATGTAAAGAATAAATGAAAATAAAACCTCCATTTTTTATTTTATTTCATGACAGTCATTGGTTCTCCAACACTTAAGGGAACAGTTGAATAGACCATTGTTATCTAAATTGTAATCCCGACACAAAAATGTATTGCAAAAAGCATAGTCACCTTTTGACGAATTCACTTTGACCTGCAGCAGTGGGAGCTCTTCAAAAGAAGTTATCATTCCATCGTTCCGTTTCAGTAAGAGATTAAAGATAATATATTTCTTCAAATAAAAAGCAAGAAGATATGTCATTACAATGTAAATCAAAATAAAGTATTAAGACGCAAGTGTCAATTAAACAAATTGTGTTTCTGCAAACTATATTGTGAAGTATATTCGATAAGGTGTTTTGTTTTGTTTGTTTTTGTAATAATAGTTAAAGAGAAACCTGGAATTCGTCTTTTTGCGATTCTTTTTCTTTAAATATTTTATTTTGATTGAGGTAATTTAACCAAAAACAAAACAAATGTTTTCGTCTCCAATCTTTTCAATTCGGTCGCTCAACAATGAAGTACATTTTACACTTTATATATATAAACTTTGCGTATATAAATAAACAAACTGATTGAGGATTAGATTTAGAATTAAAACTGACATTATCCAAAAGAAACTCACCCAATTCTTTCTTATTTCCCCACGTTTCTTCCCCAATTCTTTGTAGTCTTAAATTGTTTATCTTCGTGAAGGTGTGCCTCTCACATTAAACCATAAACTGAAATTTAAGCTGTGTAGAGAACAAGTAATAAACGGAATAAACCATCAAAAAATATTATAATAGAAGAAGAGGAAGAAGGGTTTCTTGTTTCTGTCCATCAAAAGTCAAAATTAAGTTCAGTTGTTTTTGTTTAATTTATTTTTCTATTTCTTTTAGATTTCAGTGGCGGAGGAGAAAGAAATGGTCATATTTGCAGATGGTCATTCATTAAGAGAGTTTCAAATAATGATTACAGCCAAGATCAAAAATTTCAATTCTACCATAAAATGGCTTGCTTCATATTTCAGCTTTTTTAATTAAATTACAGTTATTATTAGTATATAATTCAATTAAAGATGTTAATGATTCTCCTTTCGGAACTTTGAAAATGAAACTGTTAACTGAGTATTATTAAGTTACTTTAATAACTAATCTAATCATTGAGAATTAGTTTTTTAACATCTTACTTTCAATTTCTCTTATTTATCCATTTCAAAAACAAATTCCTTCATTTTGGTTCGTCAGCTAAAAACTTGCTAATGAATCAAAAAAGTAGAAAATTGTGTTTTGGTTTTAATAGAAATTGGTTGAATTTTCATTTTTTCAATAAAAAGAAATAATAGTAAAATAAAACAAATAATCAGTGAAATTAATCATCAGGTTTTTAAAATGAGGTTTTGAAAAATGTATTTTACCTAATTTCCAGTTATACATTGATCATTTATTGGCTCATGTTAAGTCATTTAAAGGAAAATAAATATGAGCTGACGTTCTTTTTTTACTGATATGCTTTTTAAATGTTTATATCTATTAATCAATTAATTGTAGCTAAAATGTTAAATATTAATAAGAAGAGGGATTTCGGACTCATGTCCCCCACTTTTAATTTCGGTGATGCAGTAGTGTCCCTTGAGTCTTTTCTCTTGGAATTATTTATAACAATTTGAAAGCTATTACAAATGAGGTTATAAGAGCAACAAGGTATCGCAAGGACTTTCAGTGAATTTGTGTGGTTTTCAAGATTCCTGCAGAAAGAGAACGGTAGTTAAATGATTGAAGATTAGTAAAAAAAAAAATCGAAAATGCTTCAATAACTATAATAACTATAATTTTGGTAAGGGATGATATTACATTTAACATGACATATTCTAGGACAGGGATAATACACCTCTGAAATGGATTAACCTAATTCTAAGCTTTCTATGAACCTACATTTGATACAGCCTTAATCATATTTTTTTACAAAATATAAAAATAATAAAAACTGAATTGTTGCAATTAGTAATAAGTTGTTTTTTTTTCAAAAATTACAAAAAAAAAATAAAAAATTCAAAATTTCTATTTGTTGTTTATTGTACACAGTTTTCTAATATATAAAGATTTTATTTTAATCGTAATTGTATGTGTACAACTTCTGTAAAATTTTCTTTTTTTCTTTTTTTTTTTTTTTTACAAAATGGTAGATTATCTTTTTTTCTTGTCGAAAGACATTGTTAGTGATATTTATATCCTCATCGAAAGAATAATTCACAAAAGATGAAATATTTGTGCAATTATTAATAAGCATTATGAAACATTATAATTCGAACATAAAAGCTTTAGGATGTTATTTTAAAAAAAATCAATCTGCTTTTTATTAATTACGATAATCTTAAAGCTATTAAAAGAAACTACACCAACCTTAGATCTAGATCTTATGGATTAGACCAAGGTTTCAAGCCTGAGAGACTGATATGTCAACTACAGTTCTTGTTTAGTTATATGCTTCAATTCATTAAGTTTTTAATAATTAATACATAAGGTCCCACTTTCTGAACAAAGCTTAAATGTACAATTCATTATTAATTATACGTTATTATATTATTAACATCTTCAAAGAATTCCTAATATTTAATAATTTCATGTTGAGTTTTGAAAAATTGTTTAGTGGACAGCCTGTGAATGTGAAACGAAAGATTGAACCCCAATTCCCGCCCCCCTGAATCCCAAATCTTGATTACGATTTCCAAGCATTTTAAGTTTATTATTTAGTTGAACATAATTTTATTGAATTAAAATAATACCTAAATTTAAATAAGTAATATACCGTGTCGTCCATTTCAATTTTTTGTAAACCATTTTTAGTCTACAGAATGGGTAATAATAATAGGTGATACATGCTTTCTTCTAGTGCTTTCTTCTAGTTACAGTAATAATGTAAAATGATATATAAAATTAGTCATTGAAGTAAATGCATCAATTCTTTGTTAGTCACAGAAACTTAAAACTGACTGTAGCTAAACAATTATTCAAAATATGTACTACTCATGGTGATTTAAAAAAATAACATAAAAATTCAGTCAAATTTGTGTTTATCTCAAATTCTAACAGAACTCCTTAATATCTTAAAGAAACTATTGCCGAAAGCCCGAAAAGTAACTATAATTATTCTAAAAGTAGCCGAATTTGATCAATTCAATAGGATTTGATTTTAATTCTATTAAAAATGCTATGAAATTGAAAATAAATGATCATTGGATTTTGGTATATTTCGATTTGTCCTAACACTAATTTTGAAACCCATCATTTGCAAGTCATCTCATAAACCCTAACATATGGCACTATCAATATCATTGCTATTTCTTCTTCTGTTCATGTTTTAGTTAATTTTAAAAACCTATGGATATTTAAGAAAATAGACCGTTGTAGAAAAAAAACTCCATTTCTCTTTATAATATTTAATTTTATGTAAATAGCAGTTACTGTATTTTAATGCACATTCTAATTCGTACGTGTTTCCTTAATTATAAAGAAACTTATTAATTTTATTCGAGATATACCAGCATTAAACTAGATCCGTTAGTTGTTTTATAAATATCCAGTGGAATTGTAATGTAATCTGGAGAGACGGTTTGTTTGTTGCTTGACAAATTGACTGGTACCCATCGTTTTACGTTTCTTGTACCTTATTGCATTTCTTTTTTCTGAGTAACTTTTGAGCCTTTATGTGTAAAAACTTATGAAAGAAATATATTAATTGCACTTTGTACAGGTTTGTTTTATATAGAACCGACACTACTTTTTTAATTAATTATTTTAAATTATGAATTAATTAATACATACCAAATTTATTGAATTTTGGTCATAAATGGCATTAATATAATTGTTGCTGAGCAATTTACTATTAATTTAGTTGTTAATTATTTCTTGCCAAGAAATAATATTATTATTATTTCTCATCATATTATTATTAGACTATTATTATTTCTCAAAGTTATTCTATCTATTTAATTGATAGTTTTAAAAGTAAAAAAAAAAACAACTCTAAAAATGACTTATATCTTATTATTTTAATCAACTCCCAGATTCAGTTGAACCTTAATAATAACAGTGACCTTAATTCACTGAATTTTTTTTATAAGTGCCTACGATCAATTGACTGATCAATAAGACTAGACTATTCATAGTTTAGTGTCGCCACAGTGATAACGGCTTCATTTTATCAATATTCTGAAATTACATCAAATGAATAAAAAAGTCAATTACTTCCTGCATGAGGGTGGGCATTCATTCACGGCAAATGCTCTCGCTGCTCCACAATAGAAGTTTCATTAGTTTTCCTTCTAGGAATCCGTTTCAGAATATTACAGTTACATAATGGTGCAAAGTTATCCAACAGATTTCCTCTCTTATAATATTTATTAATTTTAAAATAATTACAATACGAAGAAAGTTATAAATTAAAAGAGATAGGAACAATATAATTACCTTCCTTATTGATTTTACTGAAGAGTGATTACAATTGATCAATGATCACTTGCTAAATTTATGGTTATTTATCTTTTTAAGGCAACTGATAAATTAAAATCAGCGTCAAATTAGTTGATTTTAAATCTTTATTAAGACAAAGAATTATATTGAACTAAATTCTTCCAAATGTTAATTAAAAAGATTCTCTAAGAGTTAATTTGAAGTTATTCGTAAATATATCCCCTTTTTTAATTTTAATAGCTAAATAAGCCTGGCTGCTTTTTTCGTCATTGTATGGGGAAGTTTGATGGGAACCAATTATGTGGTATTTGACCAAGTATTATATTGACGGGTAAATAATATGGTACACTTTACACTATTGACCTTAGGCTCATTTCCTAGAGTTTGGCGAATATCATCTAATTTCTACCTTTGCAGCTTCACTGCTCCTGTGTAATACACCTGTCCTTTTATTTAAAAATAGCAAGAAATAACTTGCAATTTTAAATTAAGTTTCCATACAGTATTGAATACAGGTTTTAATATCTGTATATATTTCTAAACACAATTAAAGTTTAATTTCATATTTAGGTTTATCTATAGTCACATAAACTGTTTGCGAACAATAGCCTACAAAAAACTTGAATTGACAGGGTTTAATTACCTTCTAGTTATAGCCTATTAGGAGAAAGTCCTCCTAGCGATATAAGATAGAGTAAAATTATTATGGGTACAGAATGTAAATTCTAAGTGGTGTCGAAATAATTGAGAATGTACATTTTGCATGTCTTGCTCATTGTAAAGCAAACATACTATGTCAACTGATATTGTGACATAATAATTTTAGTAACAAGTTTTGCCAAGGGATGGCGCTATATATAGATAACAGAAAGACTATTTCTAAAAAATTCACATATTTACACGAATTTAAAAAGAAAGTTTAGAAAGTCATGGCAATAAAAATCTATAAAAAAAAAAAATCTTGTAATGACATCCATCTGGTGCCTTTGTATTTCCATTCTCTAAATAAACGCAGGCAAATTGAAATCAATAGGATGTTCAGAATAGGGTTCCCTAATGACTAATTAATGTTTAAATGAGATTTTCTCAGGTGCAGTCATTAAAACTTTTCTGCACCATATGTAATTTGAAAATTACACTGACACGTCCAGTTTAACATATATTACTGAGAAGTCAGCTTTTAACAACAAAAATGTGTCATTAATGTTTAAATTTAAATCATTGGAGAATTACATTAGCCGAATGACTAAATCGTATTAGCCGCGGTTTTGTTTCTCTTTACTATAATTAGATAGACAGGTGTTTCGATTCTAATTGTTCTAATCATATGGTCACGTTGACCACATTGTCATCGTGATAATTACTGGCTTCTCTTGCCTACTTCCAGGTAAACAAACAGGTGGAACTCCCTCTAGGGAAAACTGATTCACAATGAATCTATGAAAAAACTAAAGGATGTCAAAGAACCCAGGGCTACTTTCTCACGACTACAGTAATACAGAAGAGAAAGAATTATTAGAATATTAAATATCTCATTTTTAATGATTGTAATAAAAAAAAAATCTAACTCATTTAAATTACTAATTGTCTGAGATCTCAGTTACATTTGCAGTGAGAATACAGCATTGAAGAATAAGTGTTATTTAAAAAAAAAATACAATTTTTGGTCGCCAGCTATGAAACAAAAACCTTTAGTTGGCTTAGAATAAGCAATTATATCTAAAAAAGAAGAAATAAAAGACCTAGTAATTGAATATTTTTTTGGTTGTTTTTAGTTAATTATTTTAACAGTGAAAATAATTGAAACTAATCTCAAAGTTTGTTTCGGTTCGAATTTTTTTTTCTATTTTTGAAATTGCTCATAGAAGCTCTTTAAATGAATTAAACTTATTGGTGAATATATTTTAATATTTCTTAGGTCTAAATAGTATAGGAATATATTTATTAGTCTAATAAATATATTAGAATCATTTTAATAAGCTACACTAATAATAACAAGTGAAATTTTTCATTTTCATTGAGTTTATTTTTCAGTAAGTCAGATTATCTGTTAAAAGCATCTACACTTTTTTTATGTATTTGATCAAAACAATTTAATTAAAACTTTTATTTAAGTAAAACAAAAAGTGTAGCTTATATAATTGAATGTTAGTGTTGTTCTGTAGTTAAAAAATGACTGAGAACTAGAAATTATTAACTACATTCTGTTTGAATTTGTGATTTCATGTTTCCATTCTGATATGTCGTCAATCAGCGATAATAATAGTGTAGTGGATTCATTACTTTGTTCGTGGCTACTAGTGTTTCACTACTTTTACAATGTGCCCATATTGCCGAGCGGGGGTATCAGATTCGACTGGCTAATAGGGTGGACAATGTGGGACGCACATGGTGTTCGATTTCAAGTAGGGGTCCACAGGGTGACTATCTCTGTAGCTAAGTGAAAAGACAGCTTTGGTTACATGACCTTTGGTGGCAATACATTTTTCCTAAGACTGAAATGAATGGTACAGCACTGTAAGATAAAAATTAAAAAAAAAAAAAGATCTCATTATAATCTTCTGCTCCTTAATTAACTCAGATTAAATTGTAGATAACATGCCTTGGTATGCCTGAAAAACAGTGAACATGTTCTTTTGATTCTGTTTAATGATTGGATTGAAATGATGTAATGATAGTTTTAGATAACAGCGTTAAAGCTGATTCACAGCTGAATAGTTCCATTGGGATTGGTTTCAGGTCTTTGGATAAAGACCTTCCCTCTCCCAATTTGTGTCCGTAACAAGTTCTCTTTCCTTACGATGTTGTCATTTTTTTTTTAAAGTCGTGAAAACAATACAAAGAAAATCTCTATTTATAATTTACAATGCTCACCGAATACAGCTTATCTTCAATTTGCTGGACATTGATTAAATCCTCAAGTATTTATTTTTAAATCTCCTAAATCTAGTTAATCAAGCACTCCAAAGCAAAATCAATTACGAACGTCAGAAGAAATTAATTATTATTTTCCATGAGAATTATTCGCTTCTAATATATATATATATATTATTATTATTTTTCTAGGAATTTTTATCGCCTTCAAGTACAAATCTCTCCACAGGATCTGCTTAGAAGAATTTTGAAATACAAAAGGTAGATGATCCCTTGATCATAAATATGCAAGAAAAGTTTCAAGAAGATCTATTCAGTTGTTAAAAGTTACGAAGTGGACACACAAGCATTATATACTGATTTTATAAGTCTAACTTTCTATTTGGAATCAGGTTAAAAAAAATATCTAAAAGATTTGAATGGACTCGAAATGGAGTGAATAACTTTGTAGTTAGGTTTATCTAATTTTAGCAAATTCCACAGTTTTCATTAATTACGTTGCCAATATAATCCCAGTAGGTTACCAACAATAAAGCCTCTCATCTGATTTTTAGATTACAAAAGAGTTTAGGAATGAACTCGATGTTTAAATGAACGAACGAATTACAGTAACCGTTTCGCTTTATATGTAATTCTACGAGTTATAGGAATCAAACCTACATATAAATTGTAATCCAATATGGGCATAGTTGTTGTTATGTAATATTATTTCAAAAATTATTATCCAGTTTATGAGTAAGGTCCTAAGTAACCAGCGTTGTATTTAATTCAATTTTAGAATTTACTCTAATATTTGTATTTATTAGTATTGATTATAAATCGAGATATTGCCATTTGAAGTACTGTAAACAGAATGTGAAATTAAAGTCTTGAATTTGAAATTATGTTGATATCCTTATTGTCATTAGTGCGACTTCATTTAATTAAATGCCATTTTTACATGATGGTTTATATTGTTCCCTCCGATTGTTATTACAGTGAAACCTCCTTTAACGGACACTCCGAATAGCGGACACCTCTAATTAGCGGACATTATTGCGGGTCCCAGTCCCTTAATATAGGACATTCCATGTTATCCACTCCGAATAGCGGACACTCTAAATAGCAGACAGTTATTTTAAGTGTAAATTTTTTTTTTTTTTCGATTAACATTTCGACAAACGCATCATGGTTGTATTTACATAGGTGTCCCATACATTGATACATTGTATCGGTGTCCTATGATTCAAGCATGAATCTGAGGCCTTTTTTTCACTGCAGTTGCTTTGTAAATATCAATCCATCGTAAAGCTATCCTATAAACGTGTTGATTAAATTTAGTGCGAATTACAATGGCGTCAAAAAGGAAGAGATTGGCACTGAAAGAAAAAATTGATGTTCTTGAAGTTGCTAAAAAAGAAAAGCTGAGTGTGCATTGTCTTGCTGAACGTTTTAAAGTTGGAAAAACTCAGATAAGTGAACTTTTGAAGGACAAAGATGAGATTAGAAAAATGTGGATTGTGAATTCAAACGAAAATTCGAAGAATTTGAAGTTTCGTAAAACTGAAACAAGAAAAATCGACCAAATGGTGATAAAATGGTTCCGCTTTGCTCGTGCAAAGAACATTCCTATAAGCGGTGTTTTCCTTCAAGAAAAAGCCAGAGAAGTCGGTCAAACTTTAGGATTGGACACGTTTAAGGCATCAAATGGATGGCTAGAAATTAATTTTCTATATACTGTAATTAATTTTATCATTATTTAAGTAAGACAAACGAATTAGCACTCATTTAAAAAGAAATATAGTAAATAATTGGCAATTGTTCATATTCTCTCATACCGCAATGATAATTGTAGAAATTTAATTAAGATTGTACGTAATTTTTCATTAAATGACATGCTATAAGCTAAAAAATAAAAAAAAAGACAGTCCTCCCCAATAGCGGACACCTCCCAATAACGGACAAAACTTCCGGTCCCGTGACTGTCCGTTATTCGGAGGTAACACTGTATTTTCCTTAGGAAAATTTTTAGTTTCATTAAATAGATTTTTTTTTTTATCTGTGGCCTAAAATTATTTGCCAGGACGACGTTTGAAGAGCTAAAAAAACAAAACTAAAACTAAATTGAAACATGAAAAAAAAAAAAAAAAAAGAAATAAGGAGATCGCATATTTTGTTCACGCCTTGAGCTATCGTCAATGGGAATCTGTGAATCTGTTTCGTTCTTATTAGGACTCATCAGCCAGATTTATCCAAATTGATGATCAACTAAAACTTTTTTGTCTCAACCCAGGACTCTTTGTTATGAAAAGTCATTTTCCAAATTAAAACTTTTTTTTTTTTTTGCAAACTACCTTCTGTATTTTAATTATATCTTGTAATGCCCGTTGTAATTAAGGTCAGCATTCAGCCAACTTTTTTCTTCCCTAAAATATGAAAATTTTAAAATGTTAGTTTGTAGAAAAAACCGAAATATTGTGTAACCTATAATAAAATGTGTAATAAAATTTACAAAATTAATAGTCTATATTTAAAATTTTTAAATTTTTATTTCCTTTTTTTTAGTCAATTTGTCTCCCTAGTAACCTTTTATTATTGGCGATCCTTGTTCGAAGTTAATCCCTCAAGCTGTCAGTTGTTGAAATTCTTTCCATTGATAATGAATTGGAACCGCTGTTTATTCGATTGGAGCCACGCACTTCCAAGGTTTGTGGCAAAGCTTTTGGCTTTTCCCAGCCATTGACCTTTCGGTCATAATCGTGAATTTCGCAACGGAAGATTCTTACACTTCTACTGAAATTTTTAATTAATATTGTAAAAAAAATACCTAAAATTAATAAATAAATTAAATTAAGATCGTACAAGTAGTAGCAGTTACAATGTGGTGTTGAGAAACAATAATAAATAAAACTCTTTATAAAATCATAACTACTTAACAATTTCTGTTTGAAAAAAAAAAGAAGATTGATCAACAGAAATCAAATAATCTTTACTATGCATCGCGGCTGACAACAAATGGTTGTAAAGGTATTTTGAATGGGATAATATTGTTTTTAATTTAGATATTTTTTACTCTATTAACAGCATCTGAAATTAATGGAATATGCAACTAAAAAAAATCAAAACTATACTTGTTTTTAAGGCAATTGGTTTTCATTTTTGAAAGGATTCTATCTCAGCTGGAGTTCCATGAGATCACGAAACTATTTTGAACTCAATTGAAATCGAGTCCTCAAAGGTCAAACCGTGGCCAAAGTTCAGCAACGGGTCTCATCGATCAACTTGGTGTTCGTGTTCAGATGTCTTGAAAATTCAAGTAGTAATCTCTTTAAGATCTTTCTAGACCATACAGTGGGTAGAGATGATCCATCACAGGACTTACCCTTAGTTCCGATCAGAAGAAAGATACAGAAATAGAGATATAGAAAATACAGAATTACTCTAAGGAAATTGTGTAGAAATGAAAAAGACCAAATTTACCAAGACAAAAAGATATTTCGTGTAAAATTATTTTCTATTTTAACAAATTGTTCACTTTATTCAGATTTGTTATTTTAATTGTAGTTATTAGAATAGTGGAAAATTTTAATAAGGTAATATATTGTTATTATTTGATTCTTTGTCGTATTGTAGCTAAAACAATAAACGTTATTTTTCAGGACATGGGGTATTTTCAGGGGCCTTTGCCCCCCCCCTCCCCATGTTCGAGATATTTGGCATTGTTTTCATTGGATTTCCACTATTAGCTTAAATATTAGAAATGTAACTATCTCATTTCAGTTGTCAGCTATAGCTTAATGCTTAAGGTCTCGGACTCATATACTGAAGGTTGTCGGTTCAAACCCGTATATCTATTTTTTCTTCTTAATCTTTTTTCTTAATGTCCGCGTGTTTTTTTTTTATTATTATTATTTTCCTATTTTTTTTTTTCCTTACGCTTATGTACTTACTTTTTATTATTATTTTTAATTTTTTTTATTAGAATGGGTCGCCTATAAATTCATGCTTTAGCACAAAATTAAGTTCACTTGTTTCGAATTTAAAAAATCATCATATTCAATGAATAAAAAATATTTTTAAATATATTGTTATTTTTTATTGAGAAATTTTTTTTTCGGATAGAAAAAATATTACAGAATGCTAATTTAAATAGAAATACTTAAATTCACCAACATTTCCACTTCGTAGAATAAACAGTTTTGAGGATTCGCGTGGGTGGAATTTAGTTTTAGGTTATGAAATGAAAGGTCTCATTACTTTTGGAACTTTCTGGCCCATAATAAAAAACCTATTTCTACTGCCCCTGTCCACACTGCGAGTCATTGCCCTCCCCAGCTACGCTACTTTTTTCCAATTCTAGCGTTAGGTCTGAAGACAACCTAATATAATCGAATTATATTCCATTTACTTCCGAGTGTTGTTAGTGACTAGTTATTCTGTGCGATCTGAACCTTCTTTTTCGATTATAGTAAATTTTTTATCAATAATCATTTTAAGGTGATCTAATAAAAGGAAAGATTACATCCGTCGCATTGTTAACCACTTAAAATATTGAAATAGTTTAATAACTGGACAGTCATTGCGTCACAACCCCATTGGTAGAGTTCCGCATTTTCATTTTGTGTAAAGATAAATCCACTTGTCAGTTTTACTAAAAAACGAATTGTATTACAAGTTGTTGTGTTTAAAAAAGCTTTAAACCTGTTTTAATTCCAAAAAATTAAAAAAAAAAGTAACTTAGCAATCGGAAAAATATCCCCCACTGAAAAAATAATTGAAGTTTTTTAATATTGGAAGGAAAAATATAGTTTGATTAATAAACTAATTAAGGTGAAACCGGAGATTACGGTACCAGGCTGCTTTGGACTACGGTCGAGTTTTGACAAGATGGTCGCCTTAGCATTAGTTTTTCAATTAACTAGTGAAAAGTAGAATGAGAGTTGCAGGTAAGCTTATTTAAAATGGTTTTGCACAATCTTTTACTAGAAATACTAACTGCGATTTGAGATAACAGTATGCACCATCATGTACCTGTGCTCTGATGTATCATTACGAAGACTGTGATTGGCAGGTACCGTATTCTCCGGTTTAGCCCTAAATAAATATACAGTTTTCAGTTTGTTTATTTAGTCAAAGCTTTTCTTCAAATAATTCAATACAATAATGGAAGCGATGGGATCTATCTTATGACCGACCACTATGAAGACATGAAAACTAATGATAAAAGACTACAAGGGATATCTTAGAGAACATTAAATGGATATTTTGGTAAACATCAGAGCGAAAATCAGTTTTGTCCTTGAGAAGTAAGTTTGAAAAAGTTACTTCGATCTAATAATTCTGTGCAATTAAATTGCAATCCAGTTTATAATTCAGTGATCTAATTTCCGTATTTTTTTTTACAATTTCTATGTATTTCTATTTTTTAAACAAGAGAATTCATTAATTTTAATCCGCATACGGAAGGCTTTTACGCAAGTCCTTTTATTTTTTTATTAAGTTCTGCCCGAATTGAATAAAACCGCAAGAAACATCGTGAAAATATGAGAACCAATGGATATGATGCATATATCTTTTAGCGATAGCTCTTGTAGTCTCAATTGAGATACTACTTTATGTGTAAATAGATTCAGCAAAATAAAGATTCAAAGAAAGAATGTTTAAAGTGGTAACTACATGATAAATAAACAAATAAAACAAACAAACAAACAAACAAGATTAATTGAAACAAACTTTTAAAAAGAATTGCATATTCTAACTAAGAAATACCCATGCTCTAAATATGCCAAAATTAGTGGTCTGCTTCATTGAAAGTTACTCTGTTAGTAACATTTTAATGTTGTAATCTAGTATTTCAACAGAAAAGTAGTAAGTTTATTTATGATTTGTTTATTTTCTTTAAACACAGTAATTTACTAGTTTAATTTTTTTTATTATAAATAAAGGTTTTATTAATAGTAGATCTCCGTTTATGGACAAACTAATAATGAAACAAAAGCATCACAGCAAGTAATAAATGTCACGTAAATATTAATAGATAGATGTACCATAGAAAGCTGGGTGTAAATTAGGAATACGTTTGCCATACATTTTAAGTGTTGATGTTGAGGAGAAGTCTTGATAGATGTTGGTCTCCGTTCCATTAGATTATATTGGAAGTTGTACGTTATATAAGGAAAATAACCTTCAGATTTTCACTTACGGTATCAAGTTATAAAAGAGTTGAATGCAAATGATGTAAGCTTGAAACGAATTCCGCATTTGTTTATAAGTATTGGGTGGGCAAAAAATAGTAAATCATTGAAACAATGGCAAAATAACCTTCAGTATTACATTTTTAGATTGTGACCTGGATTTCAAAGGTCGAGAGCATATAATTGAGCATACTTAGGGGGGGGGGGGATACCCCCCCCTTACAGGATTATCTAGGATTACTTTTTTTTTGGTTGGAAAGTTCATCGGTCTCTCTGTAACCCCCCCCCAATCCAAGACTTTTCCTTTAGTTGAACGACTACAATGACCATCCTAACCTCTCCGATTCCAAAATCCTGATACGCGTATGGAAAAGAATATAACTTACATACAAATAAAAATATGAACGATATAGCATGAAACTATTTAAGTGTAGCTCAAAGCAGCAACAACATAAAAGAAACTGTGTAAACTTATGGGAACTCGATGCTTAGATACCTAGTTACGAAAAAAAGGCGCATTTGCAGCTTGGCATAAGTGACTTATATTACTTCATCAGTTGACTGAATTAATATTAGATTCTCGATATGAATCAAAAAACTAAACGAAAATAAACTTTGAGATAGAGAGTAAAATCTCTTCAATGACTATAAAACTTCCCTCCTGCTAAAAGGATCTTGTCTCAACATTACTTCCAGAATTAAAGAACAAAATTGACTAACTGACAACAATAGCCCTAACAACTGGAAGAAGTCAATTTGTCTTGGTCTTCTTTTAGTAGTCACACTTTTTTTGCTTTTAAAAACAAGAACTAAACTTCCGCCCTTTCTCATAGGCCAATAATAAAAATAGTGGGGAGTCTTTATTTAAGGGTTCTTTATCAGCTGGTGGCCCCTGTGAATCACCCACCAATTGGGTTCCCCAAGGGAGGTAAAGAAGGAACCCTCCTTTTTTGTTTCCCCTTCACATGTCACCTCACCCCATCAACAAATGGGTGAGGTCGAATGGCGTCCACTACGAAACATTTCTGTTTTTCTACAATTTCACCCCATTTCTTATTTATTTATTTTTTTATAATTAACCCTACTTTTTATCAGGATTTTAAAAACCCAATGTTCAATTCTTCCTTTATTATGTTTTACTATTTATGAGACATTAAAGTATGCGAGTGCTATGAAATTTAATAAAGTTAAATGAAGCTGTTGATTTCTTTGAAATCGTTTATTTACAAATAATATGATGTTTATTTAAAAAATATCAGACCCTATTTCAAAACTATCCAAAACTGTATATCTACAACCTGAAAAAGAAATGATTTAAAAGATTATTGCAAGAAATCCTATAATTATAACATTTTACAAAATTTTAATCAACCTTTTGACATCAATGGAAATGGTTTCAATATGACAAGATTTTGCTTTAATTCTGAAATTGTTATAAACAAATTTAAGTGATTCTGTCTCTCTAAGGTAAATTAGGTCGTAAATTTTTGAAAGTCTAATTAGATTCAGTACCTTTAAATGAGACGATTGTCCCTTTTTTCTCTTCATCCCATCTCGTTTTCTTTCTTTCTTTTTTAACTCTTTTCTTTTTATATCCGAATCGTTTTTCATATTTTATCTTTAGTCCATAGGCGTATCCAGGATTTTGGAATGGGAGGGATTATGATGATCGTGATTCAATTAAAAAAAAAGTTGTATTCTTTTCCAGATGGAAGGAGGGGGTTGATTCTTTTTTTCGTCCTAGATTTCTATATGTATTACTATTTTTTAAACAAGAGTGAAAGAAAAAACAAACAAACAAACAACTATAGTGGATTGATAAGATTAACCTCTACCAATCCCTTCTCGATGCTATTTTCTTTAGAATCAATCTGAAGACTTCTTTTTCCTTCAGTTCGAAATTCTGTTTTAGATTACTAATTTTATTATATTCTGTTAAAAAACAAATAATCTATTTATCAATCCTCTGATTCATCTTCCGTTCATTTCATTGATAACAAGAATAGCAATCTCAATAAAAATTTCTTTTGCTGAATGTTCCTGTTTAATTAAAAGTGGATTTTACATCTTTCCTTCACGGCTAAGCGACACTGGTATAATATCAGTAAAATCTGTATTACTAAAATCTTTCATTTCTCTGTCTGGCGCAATTTCCTTTGAGAATGGAAAAATAGAAATAATTTTTACAATGAAACGTCCGCGATGGGAATCGAACCTGAAACCTTCTGATCCGAAGTCAAACGTCTTATCCATTAGGCCACGGGGACTACAACTCTCGCCATATTGTTTTTTGACTTATATCTCCTTTCCTTTCTTCCCATCAATAATGAATGTATTCAACCTTTTTTTTTTTGAATCTCAAGATTGTTTATTTATTTCCGATCAGTCTATTTATTTGTAATTCGAAAATGACAATTAGAACTATAATTGCCGAAACGTTGCAATATTTTAAATATTCTTACTTAACCAAATCCTATGTGATATTGAAAAACAAGCACGTGTACACAGGGGATGGCCTAATTTGTTTTAATTTTGAAGTCATGGGCTCATTAGACCAAGACAGTGCTCTTCGAACTAAAGTGGTCAGGTTCAATCCCCGGCGAATAAAGTTGATTTTTTTTTCTCCTCTGACAAACAAAGTAATGCTGATACAGTGAATATTGATTCATATTTTTGTTTACTTTTTTTTTAAATTACTGAGAACTTTAGCAAAATGGATATTAAGAAGAAAGTAAAACAAACTGCTGAGGAGTCAAGGAGGACAAAATGAAATGAAAGGATTGTTTCTTTCTCTAAATTCAAGAAATAAAAGAAGATTCAATTAAAATAGTTCAACAACACCTATCTTAATTTCCTCATTTTTAATGCAATTAACATGAAATAGAGAAATCAAGACAGTTAGTATGAATTCATTCATTAATTGAACTAGCGTTGTAATAGCTAATAATCGATACACTACACTCATATCTAAGTTAAATCACGTGCCTACATCTCGGAATAGAAAAGTTTAATCTTCTTCATCAAAGAATACAAAATAAATACTCTAAACTCACATCCGCATGGTAATAGATCATTTTCTTGATGTAATTGCACCATGTCTTTTCTCTATTGGCGCATCCTTGACATTAGAGTCACCCCTTGCTTTTACATAGTGGTACAATCCATTGATAGACTCTCCATTGAAATTTACATCAGCAGGCAGCCTTAAATGACGTTGTCCTGTGTTAGAAGGTGTCACAATGATGTCAGCAAAGGAATTGTCCATAACTTACATCTAGGTCTCTGTTGATGAATCTCGCTTTAATTTAATGCATTTTGGTTAGATTTTCTTATTTAAAACTAAATGTTTATCTAAATGGTCTAGGAAATTGGAAAGAAATGGAATATTTATGAGCTTTTATTTTATTTTATTTAAAAATTTGTAATAATGACTTTTCTTTGAAGAAAAACTTGGAAGAATATTTTGTGAAACTTAATTTCTTTGAAAAATTTTCTAAAAAATTACTTTTAGACAGAAATCAATAAAATACTAATTTTTTATTAATTTTTTCAAAGAAATTAAATTAATGGACTAAAGGTTTAAATTCAGTTTAAATATTTCATCTGTATATTTCTATGTTTAATCCGACAGTTAAATAAAGTGCAGTCAAAAACACCACAGATTCTTATTAATACTGTAGTTAAATGTTTCTTGAAATTAGATTTTGAAAAAAAAAAAAAAAAAAAAAAATGTAGGCCTATTACTATAGGGTGTTTCTTGTTATTTATACGAGAATGTTCTTCCATTTCAAGTTCTTGTGTTGAGCAGTGTATTATTGATGATTACAGTGCAGTAGTCATTGATTGCTTTATATTCTTCTCCTGTTGTTTATCGTCTCTTTCACCGTGACTGTATGTAATGAATAATTAATGGTAGAGACGTTTTGCTACAGACTCAAAATCTCCAATTGCCATCTTGGATCCCCATGAAAAAAAAAAAATAATAAATAACTAAATAAATTAACTCATCGATGTTAAAACCCACGAAAGTGAAAAGTACGACAGTTTTTTTAAACTAGAAGGATATTCCATTCTAAATGTCACAAATGAGGCTCGTAATTGCCAATAAAAATTCAAGCATTGAAGCACCTTTAGTTGGGTAAAGCAGTTGGCCTCATATTGACTTTCGAGCTGAGACAAAAAACAGAGCAAAAAGGCTAAACTTACCATTTGAGAAAAGAAAGAAACAAACAAAGAATAACAATTGGTTGAAATTCTATTTTTTTCCTTTCTCTCTCTTGCTCCATTATTTATTTACTTTTTTTATCTTTTCTAATATCTTTTTTACTTCTTTTTTTTTTTTTTTATTTGAACAACAGTACAACATGCCTTAATTAAAATATTTAAAAAAAAAATAGTATGAAAATTGAAAAATAAAAGTATTATCTTTAAAGCTGATGCTGTCGTTGTCATTAAATATCGTGATTACTTAGTGCATAGTTATCAATCAGAATGCTCACTGCCACAAACATAAATAAATTAATAAATATGGAATAATAATTTCTTCAGTTTGCACATTTCTTCAATTTGGTCAAAATGCAGGTTCATAGAAAATTTAATATCTTTTGAAATATCGAAGGTCAAGTGAAATAATCAAAAATCGCTCCACAATAACTTCCTATTAACGGCAATGGCTAGAAACCCCGAATTTAGATAACAGAACAAGTGAATTTGTGCTGAAGATTAAATTTAAAGGCGACCCATAACAATAAAAAATAGAAAGTACATTAACGTAGGAAAAATAAAAAAAAAAGTTAGGAAAAATAAGAAAAAAAAAACAAAAAACCCAGAAAATATATGGATTTGAACCGACAACCTCCAGCATATGAGGCAGAGACCGTACCAAACAAGCTATAGCGGACAACTGAAATAAGATAGTTGCATTTCTAGCTTTTAAGCTAATAGCGGAAATCTAATGAAAACAATGGCAAATATCTCGAACATGGGGGGGGGGGTGGACCCCTAAAAATACCCTATTCCTACGGTGTTTGAACATGATGGTGAAATCCGTTTGTCGATCCGACCTTCCGTTCGGGAGTTGTTAGGTATGGGGGGGGGGGGGGACAGACACCGAAGGACGGACGGACAGGACAAATGCAACAGCTACCGATTTTGGTCGCTATCACAATAGCTCCCAAATGAGTCGCTAAAAATTATGAACAGTACATGGTATCCCAAAAGTAAGAGTTCTGTGTGGAGTACTCCATGATCGTTTCTTAGAAACTTTTTTTTTTTTTTGAGATTCATTTTCAGAAATGTTTAATATCTGATTGATGAGCAGTTATTCTAAGTCTTCGTATTCAGTGAATAAATCAAATCAATCATTAAATCAAATAGACTGATTGAGGCTACTAATGTTGCCTCCAGAAAAATCTTTTTTAATCCTTGGTCCGATTTGTAGGCCTATGAGAACTAAAAGGATCTTCCTTTTAGTAACTTACGTATACCTCTAAAATTTCAGCTGTTTAAAATATATATTTATCTTCATACTTTGACTTCAAATTGAAATTAATAAATTCTAAACCACTTTTTTCTTCAAATCCGTTACAGCTATGCCATTGGTGTAATGAAAGCGTGGTTGGTTTTTTTTTTTCCCCAAAAAAAAACGAAAATAAAGAAAAAAGTAATCTTTTTTTTTTTTTTGATTGACGGGAACTATATATATACCTCTGGCTTCCAATGTCTGCTCAAATCAAATTCATTTCCTCTTCCCCCCCCCCCTCAAAATTTTTGAACAGAGCTGTGCTGATCACGCGGGCGTTAAGTGCAAATATCCGTTAATTTATTAATCCTCCAAATAGTTAAATGCTCTAAGTAATTAAAAGAAATCCGAATCACTGGACTTGCTAATTAACATATAGTCATTTGTGAAGAAATAACTGACTGCATCTACTATCGAATGTAACATTATTAAGAATTTCTAACATTAATGACAATAGATATTTTTAAAGGCAACCAGAATAAACAAAATTGCGTTATTTTTTAATTTTAAGGTTTATTAAAAACATTATCATGTAACTAAAGTTGCATATTGGAAATCTTCTAATGCATTTGACAATGTTCCATACGGTGTCCTTATAGCTAAATCTAGTGTCGTAAGTTTCGTCTTTAATTGAAGGTCGTGCCGGTAATGTTGACTGACAGGTTCTCTTCGGTTGCTGAGGTTTTATTATCTAACCATAAATGCATATGAATCATCTCAGCATCTGCTGCTCAGAACCGGTTTCTTGCTGTTTCCCTCTTTTTCTCCCTCCAATCTTATCTTACACGAGCTTCTTCTCTCACTGAACATCGCCCACGATACGATCTTTACCTTGTAGGAAGAACTTGTACTTCCTACACGCATAACTCGGGAGATGATTTTTTTTGTGTGTGTGCGTCTGTGTACTCGTATATCCTCATCCTTCATGTGATGAAATATTGACAAGGCGAAATAGCATTTAAGATAAGGTAAAGTCATTGACGCCATATTTGATCCAGGTTGTAATGATTTATCCAACTGATACGAACAATCAAATGCTATTTACTGTATCCACACCAACTATGATTGCTTTGTAGTTTTAAACTGGCAATTCAAATTTATTAGATGTTTCACAGTGTGTTTTGAAATATCTTTTTTATTTTTTTAATCTGCAAAATAAAATTTCCAAATTTTCGAAGTCTTTACGGCGACTTCTTTATCAAATCAAAATTTTAAAATAAAATGCCAGAACAGAAAAGAAAACATAAGAATACACGACGAACAGGATGAACGAGAAAACACCACAACAATTGTATAGGTTTTAGTGAAGTAAAGTTATTTAATTAATATGTATGTGACAAGGTCTTTTTTATGCAAAATAAAATTAGCAGTTCACCTTAGTTCACTTGTAACATGTTATTAAAATAAAATACAAAAGTATCATTAATCTGTTTTATTTTCGATTGTGTAGTTCAACACAGTTAACGTTAACTGTCTTGAACTTATTAAATTTATTTTAACTTAAATATCTCAGTATTTTTTTTTTTCTTTTTAGATTATTTTCTATTGAAGTATCTTTTTTTTATGTTTTTTTTATATGTTGAAGTATCAATCCTTCTTTTCAATTTTTAACGTAATTATGAAAACAAAGATGATGCGAGAATTTTTCATAAAGTAGTTAAAACTAATTAATGGTTTTGTTCAAAAAACTGATCATGTAACTCTCTGAATTCAGCCTCTGAATTTTCTTGAACCTCTTGTTTTCTATTGATGCTTCCCTGTGAAAAGCCGCATTGAACCGTGGCCAACGATATTTTGTCCGTTGTAGTATTTTTTGTATTCTTTTGGGCTGCACGTGCTCAGATTGACCTGTTGGGTCGTGCGCCCAGATGTACGCTAAAGGGAGTCTCGAACTTCTGAATGTAACGACATGATTAAAAGAGAGGTGAGAGGGAAGAACTTCTACGTACAGTAGATAAGGGATGAAATTCATTATATTTTCGGTCAGCTTAAACTTTTAATGGTTGAAAAATGATGAATTTGGACTTTTTAACATTGTTTGTCAACCAAAACGAGATCGTTCTATTTCATTAAGTGATTTTTCTATTTTGGGAAAACAATCTTTTGCCAATCAGTGTAGGAGGGAAGGTTTTTAAAAAGAACCAATAATAAAAATGATAATTCCTCTGAATGTCACGCTTTCAAAAAAATTGTTCTGTGTGTAAAGCATTTTACCACCAAGCTGAGAACATACTCCCGCTTTTGTAAACTACAAGAACAAGAATATAATTAATTATTTGCATGTTGGTTTCACGTTAACAAAACACCAATCGTTGCCTAATTAATAAGAAAAGAAGAGTGAGAATATATTGTATGAACTTCAGACAGTGGCTAATTGAAATTTTAATTAGAAAATTCTTTAATTTTATTTAATTCTAAATAAAATTTAAATAAATACTAACAAATTATGAAGAACCATTTAATGCAAGGAAGCTCACAGGAACTTACACTCAAATGTATATGACTTTAACAGAAGGTTTTGTACGTATATAGTATGAACATTTCTTTCCTCTGTTTGTAAAAGAAAGTCATGTTTAAGTTGTCATAATTAAAAACTGATAAATAGTCTTTGAAATAGTCTCAAGGCAGTGATTCCCTATGTTTTTTATTTGGAAGAACCCTTGAAATATTTCGTAAAATCTCGGGACCCCCTTATCTGACTGACAAATAGTAGATTCGACAGCTGTGAATTATTAATGTGTAAAGCAATTTAGTTAATAAAAAACAATTAGCTCATACTTTCCAATAATTTTACAAGAGTATTTATTGCCTATTACTGTTCGATAATTACTGTTAATAAAAAAAATTACAAACATTTTCATTTTACATCTGACTTAGAAACAAAAGTGTGTATATTTTGTATTAATATAATAGATTATTAAAACATTAATAACCCTTTTTTTTTCACTCAAATACAAAACAGTAAAAAGTGGCAAGCTTTTTTTTTAGCGAGAGATTTTTTTTCGCAAGCTTTTACAAATTCTCGCAGAACCCTGGGTTGAGAATCACTGGTCTAAGGAATCTTTTGACTGACAATCTAATCAAAAATCTTTTCTTTGTTTTTGGTTTAACTGAAGAAAACTTTTGCCAAGAATAGCGAGAGATCAAATTTGCTTTCTTAACATTTTCATTTGTGAATTACATATAAAAAACAGAGTGTGCATTTTTTTCCTTTTATATTTTTTTTATATTTTCTCTTATGAAAAGATAGTATATGAAACCTAGCAAATCAGAATTCGACAGTTAAAGCTTTCAGTCTAATTTGAGAGTTTAAAGGCTGTGTTTACAGACTATTTTGGGCTTAATAAACTTGTCCTGGGCTTCCCCATTGAGGCACTTGAAGCCCATCTGTTCGTTGTGGACTTCAAACTCTATCTAATATCTTGATAGGAATCCAAATGATAAAGAAACATCTTAAAACGATGGACGGAAACCAGTGAACTCCTTTCACTTTTCGAACCTTCTAATCGGACCGGAATAAGAAAATTAAAACAAATTGATTTAGAAGTTTTAATTCATCGACAAAATTCACTTCACTAACGTTCACCCTAATTTCATTTTATTTTACAAGTTTGTATTTCTTGGATCAACTTATTTACGGAAAGTCTCTGAGAAGTCTCTGGAAATCTTTAGGAGAAACAAAATAAACGTTTTTTATTCGAAGGTCAAATGTGGCTTAACTAAGGCGTCCAGAGTTATTCTTAGAGTTTAACAATAATTTTGAAGTATAATTATGCTGTCTAAATTCAATTTTACTAAATGTTAATAACTCTAAATGAGAGAGATTATATATACATAATATAATCTCTCTCATTTAGAGTTATTAACATTTAGTAAAATTGAATGTAGACAGCATAATTATACTTCAAAATTATTAGGATTCTGATTTTTCATGATATATCTTTTTCTTTCTTTCTTTCTTTCTTTCTTTCTTTTTTTGTTTTTGTTTTGATCATTACCATTCACTGCCAATTACGCGCTTTCTTTAAAAAAAAAAAATCCACATTTTGAGGTTTACAACATATTTCGATAAAATAAGAGCAATTTCGTTATAATTTGGGTGATTTTTCTTCTTGTTTAGAAGATGCGAATTGTTGTGTCTTTTTTGTTTGTTTGTTTGTTTGGTATATGATATTTATGGTCCTATTTTGCATTTTTTATTCATATTTTTGATTTTTTTTCAATCGGAAATGCACTCTAGGTTTTTTAGATCATAAAAATCTGAGCCCAAATAATAATCATTTTAAAATTTCTAGAAAAATTACAGTATTATGAAAATAAATAAAAAAATGAAACGTATTACTATTTCTTTTAACCTGCTCTTCAATAAACTATAATGTGAAAAGTATGTACTGTAATAACGGATAAAGTCTATCCTCTATTAAGTAAGATAAATAAAAACTTAAAAAAATTGATTTAACAAATTACTTCATAGGAACGAAGTAGATTTAGTATGCAATCACACAAATGGAACTGTTGCATTTGGCCGATCTTGTGGAGATCGCGCAAAATTCATTGTGCCGAATTCGTTTTTACCCAGTGAGCAACTTTCATATTGTATCAGGCACTTCCGGATACTCAAACACTTCTCTACTAATAGCTCTGAATTTTATTACTTCTAAAAAAACACACACACACACACAAAAGACTTTTCAATTTATTTAAAAATGTAAAAAGCTACAATCTTTTGTTTGTTCTTTCATAAATTTCCTCTAAAATATTATTTGAGTTTGAATTCTTTTAAATATATATATAAGATTCCTCCACTACTCTCTCTCTCTCCCATAGTTTTACGATCTTTTTAAGTATTGCAATCTGAATTTTTAAAAGTGGCTAATGTTCCTGGAGAGCGTTGAAACGATCGTCCAAATGGAGAAACTGACTGTTTGTTACAGCTTTTTTTTTTCTACGATTTATTCATATTTATTTATTAATTTGGTTTATTGAGAAACAATATGACTTTTTTTTCTTTCTAAAAACCCTACCTATTAAGTTTACATACAATTTATTTTCCTGAAAATCTTGTCTGTAATCAGGGTGTGGGCGGGGCGACCGGGGCGATCGCCCTGGGCGCCGCGGCAACGGCAAAAATAAAACAACAAAATTTGAAAATATTAAGTTAGATATACATAACATATTTTTTTAAAGTTAGGTATAATTAAATTTTGAATATAACGTTGCATGTATTTATGCGTCGCTCATTGTGTGTTTAACCCCATTATGTTTACATGTATTTAATGGTGTCGCGTAACGTCGCTCGCTGTGTGTTTGTGTTTGAATCCTTACAGATAGGTGTAATGTCGGGTGGGCGAACATGGGATTGAGTTGGGGGGGAGGGGGCGCCTGACGAAATCTTGCCCCGGGCGCCAACAAACTACGCGACGGCCCTGTCTGTAATTTCTTTTTTGTTTTTGTAGAACTTACAATACAGTAATGGGATTATTTTTTTAATTCTAAATTAACATTTTATCCATTTATTGTAATAAACACTTTATTTTCCTTATATTAATCGATGGAATGGCATCCTTTGTTTTCAATTAATTTATTCCATTAGTGGACAGCAAGTGATTAAACATCAGAACAATTTTTTTTTCTTTTTTGTTCTTTTTTAATCCCTTTTAGAAATTTTGGATTTCGGCATTATCATTAAAACTTTGAAATTTCTAAAAGTGGAAAATCCCAGTTTCTTTACTTCATTGGGAATCTTGGATTTTTAATTTTAATAGTATCATTTTTAATAATTTCTTCTAACTTTCAGTATTTTTTTCCTTTTCAACTCGTTGGAAGAAATGGGCTGGGCTGGTTTTAGAATACAGATCCGTGAAGGTATCTGATTACGAAATCCAATTTCAGTCAGCAATGTTAATAGTCATAACTTACGCTTTCCTAGAATCGAATCATTGGGATCTTACACTTGAAAGTTGAGATCTTAATTAATGAGTTTTAAGGAAAAAAAATAAAATTCTTTAATACGACGATCTTTGCCATCAATGACTCACAGATTTCATCATTTAGACTTTTTTTTTTTTTTCTTTTTGTGGGAATCAGTACAAAACTTAAATTCTGAGTGAATTACTTATTTCTTTTTTTATATAAAATCAACTGGTTAAATTTATGTTTTATTACTATGTTATTAATGAAAGATAATTGTTTTATAATAACTGTCCTAAGTTCTATCGAAAGTAGCCACATTGAATAAATCAGTCAGTTTCTAGCTTTTGTTATTATTATTGATTTTCGAGAACCTTCCGCACAAAGAAGTTACAAAAAAGAAAAAAAAAATTAAGTCCTTCGAATAAATCTTTTGCATCTCTTATATAGTTTTGCAGATCTCTCTGTGTCTAATGCACTTCCGTTACACACTTCCTCTGTATTTGGAAAATAATTTTAATTTCCTGTGAAAATAGATATAATTTCTACAATGAAACATCCGCGACAGGAATCGAACCTGCATCCTTCTGATCCGAAGTCAGACGTCTTATTCATGAGGTCACGGGGACTACATTCCAATTATTGTTAAATATCTCATATCACTCCTTCTGTGTATTTGAAGCAATGAGAGAAGAGCCAGAGAAAAAAAAATAACTTATTAATTTTAGTCTACTAGATTAAGTTTAAATTTACATGTTCATTTTTTTAGCCTACTACAAGCGCAGGCCAGACGAGCATTAGATGCAGAAGCTCGCCCTCAGCGACAACTGAAGAGTCGTTAGAGACATTTCTCGACATGAATGAAGAAATTAAAAATAATATTTTAACACAGAAAAAACTTCTACTTAAAATACTCTATCTCAACTGAAAGCCATCACATTGTTCTCGTCATTGTAGGCTATATCCTAGTTGTAATTTAAAGCTCCTCACTTTACGATTCTATTCGAGAGAATTTGAATAACGAGTTTCTTTATTCTCATTATTGAATGTTGATACTTGAGAATATGATATTTTCGAAAGGAAGTACAGATCTTTTTACAAAATACGATATTTCATGACAAGGAATAATACATTCTATAAATTCCAGTGTTTATTAAAGAATCATTTCGTCGATATCCTTGTTCTCGTTTCTTTTAAAAATATACAAACGTATATTATTATTATATTATTCAACTAAATAATAAGACATCACACTTTAGTAAAGTTAAACCTTCAATATACAGTAACAGTTTCGAATAAAATAATGTGAGCCTTATTATATTAGTCAAGGAATTATCTATCACACGTTAAATGAACACTGTAGAAACTTAACATTATTCCGTTAAATAATGATGATTGGGCCTTAAGGGAAGTAATATAATTTTTTATTATAAATATAATGTTTTTTCTGGAAAACCTGAGAATATGATAAAGATTTGAGCGTAGCAATGGATTGTAGATTATTCATTTCAAAACACACTCTTTGAATAGTGTAGATGTCAGGAAAATGTATTTGCTGTCCTTACAGTGGCCTTGTATAAAACAAGATTTTGATTTTAAGGCTGAGACTCTTCATATTTCGTTTCTTTCTTTCTTTCTTTCTTTCTTTCTTTCTTTCTTTCTTTCTTTCTTTTTCTTTTACATTTACCGAATTAAAAGAACATTAAAATATTTTTATCTAAGGATCTTCAGGTAAGGTAGAAGATAAATTTTGAGCTTATTTTGAAATCCTTTTCTAGAAACTCATTAACTTAAAGGAACCATTTGTTAAAATCTTCCCTGGGCAATAGAAACTCGACTAAGTTTGATAGACGGATATTTCAATTTCTAAGGTAGCGACATTGATCTTCAGAAATAAACTTGAAATAAAATTCCATGGCTTTCAACTTTCACAATTTATTAACATTGACTTACTTTTATCCAATATACTTTTGTAATACTTTAAACCATTTGTAGGATTTTGAATTACTGTCATTGTTTTTAATCGCTATTATCATTTGGATTTCACTTTTCTTTCAGTAATAGCCTTAGATGCAGATGTCATGAAATTAAGTATTCGTAAAGTAATCAAATCGTTCGCTTATTTTTCTAAAGAAATGAAGAAGAATTTGATAATGTTTCACTTACTATTTTTAATAATGGTAAACTTTATTCTTTTCATTACTGATGCATAATTACTGTCACTAATCTCAAAAATTTGCATTAAGAAGCATTTTCAACTCATTGTAGTTTACGAAAAGATGCATATAGTACTTATGTAAGTGTTGTTTCTAAATAAATTATAAGTTAAAGAATCCCACAATAGGCCTACGTGACTTGGGATCGCGAGGGAACACGAATGTCGGTGTTTTTAGACAAACGGAACTAACTTGAAATCGGGTGGTCAACCTAATGCCCGCCCGCCTTAAACCTCCGGAAAGAAAATCCGTACTCATTTCTCACGGGGTTGAGTGAACCCTAGGACGCATCTGAAAAAGAAACCCGACCAAAAGCCAACTCTTAAATATTTTTTAAGTGCGATTGAGCCCCTCGTAAATGGAATCTAGGATCTCATTTCTTGAGTCTTTTCACTCTTTACGTGAATCATCCATAAACTGAATGATAATCATTACATTAATTAAAGAGCACTAAACAATTATCCTTCAAAACTTGAATGAAACGACTTTTAAACGCTTAAAACTGGATAAACCATATTTCTGTATGTTTTAAATTTTATTCACTGTAATAAAATTATACTACAATAAATTATCTGTGATTAGTAACTTTATTTATGTGATTATATTTGAATTGTAATTTATAATATTAAAAAGTCAAAGATTTAAAAAAAAAAACAACTTAGATAACTGCAAAAAAAAAAAAAAAAAATCAAATGTTGCCTAGAACACAAATTGAGTATCCAGATTTCTTACTTTAAAATTTATTGTTACAAATTTGAAAGAAAAGAACATTTCTTGTCATTTGAACGAATAGTGAGAGAACCTTTTAGCAAAAGACAATATGAATCTTCAGGCTTCTTTTAGATTTAAGACCACGACTATTGCAATAGATGAGGAGATTATTCATTCTAGATAGAATAAAAATACGGGATTCTTTTAAAGCTCCAGACATGATGGTGTTTTAAAATTTGCATTTATATCTAGAATATCTACTAAACAAAAGTATTTGGTAAAAAATAGAGAAAACCTTCTCAATTTATTCATTCTTTTTAATGTAGTTATTGCTACGAGCTTATTTACAGGCTTCACGTCAATATTCAAAAAAAAAAAAAAAAAAAAAAAATAGAGATATTTTTTCTAAGCCAAGGATTAACAAAGAACAGAAAAAAATGTAATTTCTCTGGAAACAGAAGAGCAAATGAAATTGCTTAGTTTTTTTTTGAAATCCATGCTAATTGATGAAGAAATGCTCCTCCGGGAATGTTTTCATTTGATAGTGAAGTTCTGAATACCTGACACTAGGCTTTCATTTCAAAATTGGAAAACAGAAAATTCAATTAAAATAATATTATTGATCTTTAAAAACAAAGAAATTGCTAATTGACTGTTTATCTTACACTTTTGCTTTCATCTGATTCAATTAAAATAAAGCTGTTGATTTGCCCACAGATTACTGTAATATCTGTTTAATTGACATTCAAAATAATCAAGGATGGGATTTATTAGAAGAAAAAAAAATAGAATTCAATGTTAATGAAATAATGAAGTTATGCTGCAAGTAACAAAATTGAAATTAATAATATTACGACAAACTAGATATATATGGGTCATTCCACAGAAAACGTACCTTTTAAGAGACAAAAATGTTTAAAAAAAAATATTGACAAACAAATCTGAAATTTATTTTCTAAGCAGTATTATTGCTCCTATGAATTATAAAATGAATTGTTACATTGTTTCTTCCTTTTTCATGAAATAAGGAATAAAATAAAATTTTGATATGAACGGAGGATACACAACTGTAAGGGGACGTCCATTAATTACGTGAGGTGTTTTTTAAAAAATTTGGACCCCCCCTCCCCCTTGGTGAGATTTGGTGAGATTTTGCCGGATCCCCCCCCCCCT
>JAFIDM010009631.1:133241122-133265517 GCA_023159025.1 Thereuonema tuberculata | reverse complement strand
CAAAAAAAAAAAAAAAAAAAAAAACGGAAATCTTCCTATAATATATATTTTCTCTGAATGAAAAAGTTTACGTGAGATTTTCGTTGACTCCCCCCTCCCCCTTGGTGAGATTTGGTGAGATTTTGCCGGACCCCCCCCCTCCCCCCTTTTGACCTCACGTAATTAATGGACGTCCCCTAACAGAGTATAAGATACAGTAATGAAATCTACCATATTTTAAAAGCATAATTCATAATTTAAGTAAAATTTCAATTTATTCTGAAACTGAGTGGTTAAACAGAACATTAACTTATCGCAAAATAGCAGAAAAGAAATTTACCGATAATAATAAACAAATATTCCAATATCATAAATATTTTAAATTAATTATTGAGATAATGATAATAAACAATATAGTACATATACTAAATCAATTATTGAGACTCATAGTATTTAAATAAATGATTTTGTACCCTCTGTTACTCCATTAATCCTCCATTCAATGTTAATGTAACGGAGGATACATCTACGGTGGATACATTCTGCAAAATTTCCCTAGTTTGTCATCTTATTGTGAGGTTAGCTGGTGAACATCCTTTAAAATGTAATTGAATCGAACTTAAGAATAATTTCAACAAGTTCTATGTATTTTCTCAATGTTATTTATTTGTCTAAGTTGAGAACGGAGGGTACACAAAGATGAGAACCGTCTTGACAATCCTGAAGAAACTGTTAGATAGAATGTAGTTAAACCATACTATTTTACTCCAAACACAAGACAGAGCTAAAACAAAGTGGCGTCTTTTCCTCCTTCATCCACTCTTTGTGAATACCATTGCCATCTAATGGGAATTTGTCAAAATATCTTCAGAACGGAGGATACAGGGAAAGTCTGTGACAAACTTTCAAAACAGAAAACATATGTTCAAGCTAACATTTTCTCATTTTTTTTTTATGTCGAACTGCAGTTCACCTTTTAATGTAAGAAATACAATGGGACTCACTTATTCAATATTTCCTTAAATTCATGAAATAATTAACCACCCTTCTGACGAAACACTTGTGACACGTAACGGAGGTATACATATCTTCACTATTGTTTAAACATTTAATAGAAATAAAATGAAAGAACAAAGAATACCAATGTTCATATCTTCCTTCGTTTGTATTGCTGTTTATAACCACTGAAAGAAGAACTTTGAATATTTCTTAAGTAAATAAGTGCCTTGTACTTAAAAAAAGGTTTTCTGTGGAATGACCCATATACACCACCTATGCTCATGAAAATGAATAAGCAACTCAGTGCATTTACTTATTAAAAAACTTATTTAAATATTTATTAAAAAAAGTTATTAAAAAAGTAACCCGTAACAGACCTGTGTGGCCCTTCAGGTCAGCGTTTCCTGACAACGGTAAAAACTTATTACTGCTCGTACTATTAAAAAATATTAAAAAAAAAAAATGTTGGATCGAGAGAACGGTTGATTGTTAATAACAATGAAAAATAAAGGCCATTGTTATTGTAAGGATTTGACAATTGTTATTGGTAGGTCATTTTCCCAACATTTGAGTGATTGGCAAATTCTTTAATTCTACTTGATTAGACTTTTGCATTTCAGTTAATCTTTTCTTTAACTAATTGTTATTACTTTGAAATTCTCTCTTTCTATCTCACTGTTTTATTATTTTTTTTATTTGTTGTAAGTAAACCAAATAATTTAAACTAAATAATGATGAATGAACTAGTGATAAAGGAAATAGCACTGAGAATTATTATTTCCTTATCTTGTTTGATACGAAGGAATAAAAAAAAAAAAAGAAACCAAAAGTTAGACGATGTCTACATCAGTGCTCTTAGAAACTTTGCATATATTTCATAGTGGCTGCGAAGGAAAAAAAAAATCTCAGAGGAAGAAGCAAAGCTTGTATTAACTAATCCTGCATTCCAATACGATTAGTAAGAATCTACATAAAACAAACCCGGTTAATCAACTGAGACCGAAAGAAATCAAGGATGGAAAAGATGTTTTTATTTCTTTTTTTATTCTGATCTAAAATTTGTGTTAAAAGTAATAATAAAGATAAAACAACACTCTACTCTCACTAAAATCGCCTTTATATAATGGAAAATATGATCTCTTTCACAAAAATGATCAACCGAGGGGGTTTTAGTAAGAGTTGTAACTACTCCCATTGCATCAGAAAAATGAGAAAAATCTAGGATTTTTTTACCTATTTTTTTTAGTTAGTTCGCTTTGTTTCTAAATACCTCTCCCTCCTCCCATCTGGAAAAGGACATGACTTTTTTTTTTGGATTGAACTCCTTTCATCATCTAAACCCTTCTCATTCCAAAACACTGGATACTCCTACGTCAAACGTCTATTTTATTAGTATGAGTATTTTCTGGATTGTTCTGGTTTTTAGCTCACATGAGGCAGAACAATCTAATTAAATATTTTTATTGGGATACTGAAGAGAACAGATACACTATTATTATTAAAATAAGTAATGAACCAATAGTAAAATTGAGTTTATGTTGTAGTGAAAATCCCTTAGAAGCATTATTTCAAACAAGTGTTTCTCTGAATCACCCAAAAAAACCACAAGTAAGGTTCACTGATAAAATTCTTTAATGTAGAGGGTTTTTTTTTTTTATGGATATAATTATTCCCTTCAATGTACGAAACCGGGAACAGATGGCTAGTTGAAAGTTTAATGCATCTTATTAAGATTACTTAGAGATCAGTGTTTTATGGCGTAGTAACTTTTACTGTATCCCAGGCAAGAATGAAAATACATTAGTAAGTCAGTGAAAGTTTTACAAATGACTATAGATTCGAAACAAATCTTTCCTTCTCCTTTAATTCCTTTCTTGGACTATTTAATTGCTTCTAGAGACTTAAACCATAGGATTTTCGACCTGTTTTTTTTTGGTTAGACAATGATCAACAAACCTATGAACCCCCCCCCCCCCCCATCAAGTGTAATGCAGTTGAGGAATAGAAATAAGTTACAGATAAAGATAAGATTGCAGTGGAGAAGTGACAAATGAAGTGACGGTCTAAACACCGCAGATCAGAAAACTTGAAATTGACATGAGAGTATGCAGATACATTGACAATATAAATAACACATTGAGCATTCAATGGCAATAAATTTTCACAACTGAATTGAATAGAAGAGCTACGTAAAAATTAAAAGTAAATATGTACTTTTTTTTAAATTATAAATGTATTCTCATCAAATACTGAACTTCAACACATTCATGTATATAAAATTTTAATAAAAATAGTTCTGAGAAAAACTCAGTTTCATTTTCCGTGAAGATCCATTTAGTGATAATTATTTAGGTTATAAAGCAAACCAAAATAAAATAATTGAGTCAATAAAAAAGCAACGTTTATCAAAAATTAAGCAATTCCAAAAGCTATACTTGACTAATATACTTAGGGGTCCACCTCGAGAGTTTTAGATGTTGCAAATACGATGGTGAAGGTAAAAGCAACACACTGTATAAACGTTCTTTTCACTTGAAGAAATATTACATGCAGGTGTTTATTCTTCCTACTTATTCATCCCGGGTACATTCCTCCACGGATATGTCGTATTAACGGCACTAACAGCTAAAAACAGCCACCTTTGCAAGAACCAGGGCAAAGTAAGAGTGTTTCTTCAACTCCTCCATGGGTACTTCGTCTCAAAAATTGATATTCATAAATATGTCATTGAAGCTTCCAATACAAAAATCCAAACTTTGCATTAACATTCATTTCACCTACATATATATATTTTTTTACATAGGAGTGATTTATTTTTTTGTTTCCAGGTCTTGTCATTACTTCAGTTGAACTACATAAAAGATAGAATGAAGCTAGAACGTCTGTATTTCGGAGTCGAACTTTTAATTTCCCTTGAAAGACTCTTGTATAAAGTTGATCTTCTTTCAACGTCTGTAATCTGCTGAGATTTAAAATTTAAATACAATCAAATTTTCGAATCAATTCATAGCTACACCCCTTATAGATATGAAACATCGACCAATATAGGACATTTTAGTCACTTTCTAAAGACCTATGAAAATAAGTACATTGCTCTTTATCTTAAGTATCATTTACAAATTTTTCATTAATACCGATATTTCATTTTTTTTCCTGAATTCGTTTCTTAAAGTTACAAAATTCACGATAATCGTAAGAAACTTTTTTATGCAAATATTACCGATTGTTCTATTCTTATTTTCTACAAACTTACGTTATCTTTGTCCTGTTTAAACACCAGCTGTCATTTCTTAGGATGGTAAATAACTTTTAGAGGATCTTAAATGTTGTTCAAGTGGAGTTAGACAATAAGTGTTTTTCGTATTTTCGTTTTTCTTTCTTTTCTAAATCGATCAGTGTGTATTTATCGTAGATTAAGAATTCTACAACAATTAATATAGTGAAAGAAAAATTGTGCTAATTTTCAAATCTTATGAAAAATTAAGTTAACTTTTTTTATGATTTATCTTCTTTTTCAAATCTTAAGCAGCAGAAGTCAGTTTAATTAAGGTGAGCATCAAACCAACTTTTGTTGATGTTTGTTCCTTCGTCTAGAACTGACGACAAGTCTGCCTTTAGTTGGTAGTTTTATCTTCTTGGCAAAGAGCCAAAAAACAGAGACATCTCCATCTCTTGCACATCTTCGAAGACATCTTAGGCCTTACCGTCTCCAAGGCAACCAACGGCAGATTGCCGGGAAATTCTAGGACGTAAATAGACACCGTGCGAAAGGGGAAGGCTCTTCAGTGATTAAAACACATGACAAATGAACTACTGCTTCAATTGCAGAGATCTTTAATGGATGATCCCGTAATTGAACTACTAAGACTGCAATGAAAACGACTCTCTTAAAGGAAATTTGTTAAGAGTAATAAATTTAATACATTCCAAATTTTTCTTTTCATTAAAGTTTTCTTATAAAATTTAATGATAAGAAAATAACTGTCTATAATGGTTATTATTTTAAATGGAAAATATCATAGCGATTTATAGGTGGTTTTGTTTCAAAATTTTGTTTAATGCGATGTTTTGTTCAGTATCATTGGTGTCTGACTGATGTTCTTTTCTAGACATCATCTTCCGCTGTTTATCTCTGTTCCTCAAGCCTTGTTTACACGGATCAAATACAAATACTAGCACCCGGAAAAAGAAACTTCACGGGAATCTTCAGTTACGTAGACAAGTTTGTGATAGAACTCAGTGGCTTAGAAAATAAAGTAAATATTGGAAAAAGACTTACTGGAAAACTTACTTAGTACAAAAATGGACACAATAAAACTTACAACTTCTTTACTTCCCATTATAATTAAATTTATAAGGAAGATTATCAATGAGAACAACGTTTTAAGAATCAGTTTTTAATAAAAGTTATGGAATCTTTAATTATAAGAAATTAAAAAGAAAAATATGTTAAAAGTAACTGACAAAGAAGCCAAAAAAACAAAACAAAACAAAACGACAGAAGTTAATCTTGAGTAAATTTAACTTCATTAGTATTAATTTTTAAACTATTCCAATTTAAAACCTTAAATAATGTAGAATGTTCTTTTTTTTAAAAGGGAGGCCCAATTATGAACGAAATAGAAATGATATTTTAAATCTTAAGTAATTAAGATCCATTTCGAAGTTATAAATCACCAAATTGAAATCTTGTGAACACCTTTCAAATAAATCGGTCTTGTATTTTCTATGATTTTAAGCCTAGGCAAAGAAAAAAAAATCAGGCTTTATTTATTTGTATTAATGTACCTAGATTTGAGCGAGACTGTTCTGAATTGTGTAAAAAAAACCAAAGACAAGTTTTTCTTGCAGTTAAGCTACACGAGTTTGTCGGTCAGTCGAGTGTAACCAAAGATATGCTAAAGACATATGTTTTACAATCCACTCCCTCTTACGAAAAAAAGTTCTGGTTAATGGATGGCGCGTGTCAAGAGGAGTGTCTTTCTCTCTCTCTGACTCTTTTACATATTGTTTTAAAGAATTATCTTTATTGCTATTCCAGCTACAAAATTAACTATCAAGCTGTGTGATTTCGGTAAGCCACGTCATTTGCTATTTACTATTTAGTGAGTGAGGTAGACAGCACGTAAATCTGTTTGATTAAATGCCTCAATATTTAGTAATATCATGCAAAAAATGTGAATAAGGGCTTCCATAAAATAGCTCTTTATGAACATTGAAAAATGACATTCCTAATCAAAACTGTAGGCCACAGTTTTACACAAAAAAGTAAAGTATTACACAAAACTAATTTAGCCTGTATCATATACATATATAATTTTCCAACTCTGTATGTATATCCCTTTCTGTGTAACGCATTTCCCTTTAAATTTGCTGATAATGTAAGAAGTTATAATTTATCTTATTGCAATATGAGAAATTATATTTATGGAAACCAATTAGAATAAATGGCCCTAGAAAAATATTTCTTTAATTTATATGTAGAATTAAAATATTTTTAATTTATTTCTTTTTTTTTATATAATTTCATATATATAGTTTTCCAATTCTGTGTGTAACACAACAGATCAGAAAGCTGATCCGGCAAGTCTCACATCTACTGCAGAGTAGATGTAGTGGTGTCGGATGATCCAAGTGATGAACGAAACTATCCTGCAGAGTTTCTTCACACACTCATATTTCCCGGCATGCAACTTCATCAGCTGAGCTTCAAGAAAGGACCAATTGTGATGCTCCTTCGCAATCTCAATCCAAAAAAAGGACTCTGTAATGACACACGATTGGAAGTTAAGGAGTGTCATAGCAATTTCACCATTGCAGAAGTTCTTTCGGAAAGCAACAGAGATGATATCGTCACTATTCCCAGGATCGATTTTCAACCGAGTGATGTCAATTTGTCATTCAAGTTGAAGCGCCATCAGTTCCCAGTAATGCATCAAGCCTTCCAATAAATAAATTCATTTATAGGAAGGGAAAAGAATGGAACCTCCAAATATAAACTAAAAAACAAGAAATACACAATAAAAATAAAAGAATAGAAATTCATGTGCCAGTCTCCGCTGGCCTCTAAGAATTTTCTATGCGCATCAGTTAAATAAAAAGCGCCTAAAAAATGCTTAAACACATTAAAAGGTGGACCTAGTGTTTATAAGTGCAGTAGTGACATCTCCAAACAGCTGTTTCTCGGTCAGTATTTACATATTGGAATCAATATTTCCTTCATATTTAAAATTTTAGCACACAACACTTGCTGGTGTATACTGCAAAATATCAGCAAAATATTCGTCATTCCTACATAATGTGATAAAACCACTGCAACAACCTGTCAAAGCAAGTGCTCCGTCCGTGGTATTGAAAGAAGCTTATAGAGTGGCAATTGAACTATGTTAATGAAGTTTTTAAAACTGCTTAATATATCTTTACCTCTCATTTTTCCTTTTAGTGGAGTGAGCATTTCTTCTTTAATCGAAAAGTCTTTAAAAACCATTCTAATAAAAACAATCATTTGAGATATGTCAACTGCATCAGTAGATTCGTCCAAATGAATCACAACCCTTAACATCCTGCATTAATCGCTGTTTTAAATCTGAACTTATTTCTTTCACTCGTTTTGCAACTGTATTGCTTGATAACTGCATTTCGGTCATAGCAGAAAGAATTTCTGATTGATTTTTAAAGTCACAAAACAAAGAGTCAGCTGCCTCTACTTCAAAGAGTCAGCTGCTTTTTTAAAAATTGCTTTATCAGTTAAGGGTTTATTATTTTGAGCAAGAATATGTCGTAATCGTAAAGATTCAACTGTAGCTGCCTTTGATTTTGATGTTTATTGTCTTCAATTCTTTAACTTTAGCTTTTCATAAGTCATTGTTAATTGGATAGTTAATTTCATAATTGCTTTGCACCGTTTTGAAATGTCGTTCATATTGCCTTTCTTTTATTACAAATCGAACAAAAGCATTTGTTTTTGTTCATGACAAAGAAATATTCGTGTTCCCATTCTTCGTGATAGTGATACGTGTTCAACTTTTTTAGTGGTATTCAAATTGTCCCAATTTAAAATTATTGAAAATCTGTTTAAAACTGTTTAATAAGCGCAAAACAAATCAACGAGTTTACTGCGCTTATATCACAACTGTTTTCAGATAATAGTACGTACGTAGTTGTGGCACTTTAGTACATTGGCACTGAAGATCAAGCACACACACATACCTCATCTGAGATGATCAGAATTCGGCAAACTTTGGCTCCTTGCTGAAACGTTTAGACGGAAATTACATGCTTATAGAAATGGTTGCACTTGGGTACGACGTCGCTGCATGTCAGGCTTTTTGAAAATTGGGACTTAAAAAGAAAACATAAGGATATATTATTGGCGATCGACTAAAAATCATTATGCGATCGACGTTATTGACATACCTGACATAGAACATAAAAACTGGTATTTATATTACCGACCGAAGTTGAAATCATTTCTTTTTCGACGCAATAAACGAGATCTGTACAATAATGATTTTTCGGCAAATCAGATTGAATCATCTTTGTTGATGAGTAGTTAAAGGGATGTCGGTCAGGAATGAAATGGTGTATTTTACACAGAATGACAAATTTGTTCCTATGTTGTTTCTTTCGTTGGGTTTTAAAGAAAGAGCTACAGATGCTGATCGCAGTCAGGCAAAGAACCAGTGGAAATTCGCAATTTGTAAATCTTTTGAGAAATCACGCTCTAACAAAAAAGTAGATCGACTTTTAAAATAAAATTTGACCGACTTTGTTAAGAAATCGGTGAAAAATATTAGTTAACAATAAACTGGAAATTCTTGGAGAAGTTAGAATATTGTAATATTTCAGTTTCTGAATTTTGGTATTTTTACAATTTCATTAGTTTACATTTTTTATTCCTGTATCCATGTAATACGTTTGCATATTCTTCATTCATTAAATAATGGTACGCTTAGGTAATTAATATAATATCGATCATGTAAATAATGCATTGTTTGAGAACTGACAATGCCTGGTTGAGGAATTCAGATAGTAATGTCTGTGTCTGCTGTTTTATGATAGAATATTACTTATTATTTCATTATTATAAAGTAGCGTATTGTAATCTTTGTTATTCGATTATTTTCAAATATCTTCAAAAGATGATAAAAACTGCCATCTATTTTCTTTAGCTTAACAACAATTCAGGGTAATTTAGTGGTTACGTAATCATGTTTTGAATTACATTCAATTGATTCTGACCCTAAATTAACAATAACTCTTTCAATCTGAATTAACTTTGATTTTTCATTATTTACCTAACCAACATCTTTTTGCGTTAAATTGTTTCGAGTACCAGGCGAAGATAAGAGTTTTTACAAACATTGGCTTATTTTGTGAAAGTCCTTCTCTGAATTTCATTATTGCTTCATGAATTGGTAGAAATACTTGACTCTAACAAAATAAATCAACAAATAAATGAAAATCCCCTTTTTTATTTCATAGCAAAGCTTATTTTTATTTCTTATTCAAATAAGGTATTATTTCTATATAATCTTTGTATTTCTTGTGTAAGAAATCTACATATCCATTTATTTCCTTGTTTACATTTTGTAACTCAAGAACGACTGTTGTACCTTGGGAGAGGAGGTGGAGTTATAATCCTCCCCGCCTCTTTTCATCAACAAATTTTAATGTTTAATATTAGCAAAATGCGCTAGCACTGAAAAAAAACAACAACAAACAAATAAGCTTTGCGTCAGAAATTTAACACGTTATTTTTTTTATGAATTAGCTTCATTCCTCTTCGAAATTAATCTCGGATTAAAAGAAAAAAAACAAAACTAATTTAAAAAGAAATCACAAATCTGAACCGTAACGTTTTCTCATAAATCCTTCAAATGAAATGCATTGATTATTCACGATTCAAAATATCAATTTCAATTTGTACTTTGATGAGATGCACATTTCTTCCTTTTCCTCATAAGCCTCTTTAATGAGGTTGTTTTCATTTTTCGTTGTTAGTGTTTGGACAAAAAAAAATTAATAATAATAAAACTAAAGCAAGACAATTGCTGTACTTTTAGCAACATCGTTCAACCTTAGATATACCGGAATTGGATTTAATAAGAACAAAATATTTCGTTTATGTTTAGGAGAAGTTGCAGGAAAATTTATTTCTTGGGAATATTTTCAAGATAGACGACGCGAAATACCAACTGTGAATGTAAAAAAGAATTAGAAGTTCAATCGAAATCTCCTGTTGCCAACATTTATGTTTTCTTGGAATCGCCTTTGTTGGCTATGTTAATCTCTTAATCAAAGTAATTAAATAATTGGCAACGTCAACGGGGATTATTGATTTTTTTTGTTTTTAATCAAGTTGATTTTTTTATTGTGATTGAATAATGAAATCAGACATTATCCTAATGTGAAATTTTGGCAAATTACTGTATTATTCTATTCAGGGCCGTTATACAATATTTCTATTAAGAGGATATTATTACCTAGAATGTTTCCTCTAGTATTTTTGCTGCAAAAAAGAACAAAATGTAATGTAACTTTTTTATTTTTTTTTCAACTCTCATCCAAATTGACCTACTACTGCTAATTAGCAGAACTTTGTAGTAGTAAATATCCAATAAAAAGCTTTTACGTCTGACAGAATCTCACAATCCAAAATAAATTTGTTTATTGTGTGTTTTACTGGTTCAGTAAGTCGTCTAAAGTTGTCTGAAAATGGATTTGTTTTTTTTTTTGTTTTTTTTTTTAAGTTCTCCGCCCGCCTCCTTACGAAGCAGATGGGTACTGATAATAAATGTCATCACTCCTCCAAATGCCAAGGGGAAAGAAAAAAAGACTAAATATTTTTATTTAGGCTCAACGAGTTTTCAGTGGAATGCTTTTCAACGATGTTCTTGAAGTTAAACGCGAGCAAAGGCCTGGAGTAAACAAGTGGGTTTCATAAGCAAACATGTAGAGCAAAGGAATTCTGCTGCAGCAAGATTAGCACAGTTGCATTGAGTTGCCTTAAGCTTTCGTCTAGCATTTTTTTTTTTTTTTTTTTTTTGTAATTGCTGAGTTACTTCATTTGTATGTTTTGAATAAACTATTCTAAAGAGTTACATTAAAGAATGCCAAGACTTTCGATTTTAAGCTTATTAAAAAAGAACAGAAAAACAAAAGTACTTTTAATAAAAACTAGTGAAGTATTCAGAATTTTAAAACAACGAAGGAACCTTTATGATTTTCAAGTATAAGTAGTTTTGTAAGTAAAAGTCGTTAAAAACGAGTTCCAACTGCGAGATCCCTGTCGTCCAAATTAGGCCTAATGGAATGTCTTAAACTGCCCATTACATTAATTAAGTATGAACGAAAGAGAAAGCGATTGGCTTAATGTAATGAAAGCTTAATGTCACTTACTTATTAACTAATAATAAAACTCGAGTTTTAAATTTATCAATTACTTGAACTTTAAAACCAATTTGAACAAACAAGCTTCTAAATGAAATAAGATTGCATTTCTGAAATTTAAATCGATTCGACCTTACGGTGGTTTCTTCTACATGGCTTAAGTCAGTGTTTTTTAATTTTACCGGAATATTTTTAGCTTATTTGTGTTAGGAACGTTCTTCGTAGAAACTAAAACATACACACACACACATATATATATATATATATATATATATATATATATATATATATATATACTAGTTTAGCAATGCAGAATTAAAGAATACTCATTCTTAAAGAAGAAAATTTAGAAAAATGTTGTTAAAAGGATCACCATTATGAAAAACAAACCACCAGGCCATACTTGGATCACATTACCCACTCGGCGATCGATAATGGGAATTCAAGGATTCCTGTTCCCCGTCTGATTCCCTCATCAATCATCTATGTTTACAAGGACTCCGTTCTCCTGGTGTCATCTTTTTGCAGCATCTCAATCTCGAAAGTCTCGTTGATTTTTAATGAAGTCTTTGTAGCCGCATAATGGCACTGCTCGTCATGAGAATACTCGAGGAAGAAGTAAATTTTTCAATTCATACAGAATTCATATTTTTTGCTTTAACATCTTGAGTTGTTATAAATAAATGAACTGCGAGGAAGTGCAGCGACCAGTAACCTCATGTATCCAAATATAATCACTTTATTATTCTTTTTTTTTTGATAAGGTAATAGAGTTAGTATTTGGTGTACGTTACTTAAGTCTGATCGATTTAACCTAGTGTCACTGAGTTGATAGATTATCGGGTTCACCATATGTAATCACGTAGGTTTATCTAATAATTAAGTAGAACTTTTAATAATGTATGGAAACAGGAAATAAATTTAAAATTAAAAAAAAAAAGATTCTGTCTTAAAAAAAAAACAATGTCTTTATCTTCCGGTTTCATTTTTTTTTTCTTACCAAACCAAGAAGAAGGATCAATAAAATATTGTGATCTTCAATTTAGTGTAATAATCTTCGTAGACAGTGATTTTTTTTTTATTTTATTTTTATCAACGACGAAATCCTTGATTTTCAAAATGGGAACGTGAGGTAATTTCAAGATGGATGCGAAGATGTCTGTGTTAGTTTTTTTATTGAAAAAAACAAAATATGGAATGGTAGGAACGAAAACCACTGAATTAAGTCTATAAAACTGGCTCAAAAATAACTAACAAATAAATCGCTGGAAAAAAAAAATCTGAACTGGCAATAATTATTTTACTTCCAGAAACTTACCGCGATTTCGTTTCTATTTTTATAATTCATCGCTGTAAACATTACCATGAAATAAAATTAAATGATATATTTTAAATATATAATTTTCGTTGTAGGGGACCGTCCATTAATTACGTGAAGTGTTTTTTAAAAAATTTGGACCCCCCCCCCCCCCCCCTTGGGGAGATGTGGGCGGACCCCCCCCCTCCCTCACATGAGAAATCAAAAAATCAAAACAGGTCAAAAAGTCAATATTACAAAATGTTGTAATCTATTATAATACGTATATTCTCTGAATGAAAAAGTTGACGTGAGATTTTCGTTGATCCCCCCTCCCCCTTGGTGAGATTTAGTGAGATTTTGCCTCACGTAAAAATCCTCCCCCTCCCCCTTTTGACCTCACGTAATTAATGGACGACCCCTAGTTAGGTAAGTTACTGATGTTAAAAGAAAGGTTTCTAAGACCATAACAAAATCATAATAATTAATAGAAATAAAGGAATTGATTTACTGACTGAAAATGGCTAAAATCCATCTACCAAGACGGATAAAAAAATGTTGCAAATTTTCATAATACAAGTTGATAATAGTATTACCAATATTTTCTTTTTTTAGAAGGCTCAGTTAAAATGACTAGGCAGGAAACCTCAGAAAATCCTGAGAGGTGTAACAAAACAACGAAAACATTTTTTTTTTTTTACATTTAATATCATAGGATATTAGAGGTTTGGTAAAAGAAAGAAAAAAGTTAGAAAGAAATTAGAATGCAATTTTAAGTCGAAATATTCTTGTTCGTCGCGCATTTGGGATCAAGATAACTTAAAGACTATTTAGTCTAGCAAGCTAATACTTGATAATGTGTTCGACTTTAGATGGAAGTTAGTGGTATATAAAGGAGCTAGAGACCAAAAACCTAAATCTTGATTAACTCAAAACTATTTAGAAAGAAAAAACTTAAATAATACAGGTATTTTACTCATTACGAGCTCCTATTTACTTTGCTACATATTTGGTCCTCAGATGAGCTTAAGATCAAAAATCTTGTTAAACAACTTTGCTCTGTTCTGATGATAGCATTACCTGACGGCAATCGTAGTCATAAGCATAAGCCACACAGCCATCAGTAAGAATAATGGTATTGAATAAGAAATATGCAATATTTGTATGGTTTAAGAGACCATTGCTTCCTTTCAGTCATCTAATAAATTTAATTCAGTTAATGAAAGATTTAACATTTACTGATTCAATTCAATGATTGGTTCCACAATTTTTGAAATTAACCAAAGACAATTCCTGGAAAATTAGAGAAAAAGTTAAGTCATCCAGGAACTGCATTACCTTACTCCTAAAGAGGATATTGTTCATGAGTGTTAGATATCTGCTGCAGTAATTATAAAAAAAAAAGTACACGAATTTCTGTATTGATAGGAATAAGTGTACATTTATAGACATCTAATAACCCAAAGCTTCGTTTTGAGGAATTACGTAAAAGTCGAATTTACATTTTTGAAGTCCGAATACTCATAAGATCAATATCATTTATGATCAATTGTTTTTAATGTTAAAATAGAAGAATTAACTTTGTCAAGAAGATATAGAAGACCAAGTGATGGAAGAGCAGTGAAAATTAAAGTGATAGTTGGAATGATTGTTCAAATTGTTTCAGTTTCTTGACCTTCCATAAGTTAACGATTAGAGAATTTATTAATTATTATAAATGGTATGGTTTACAGCTGTAATAAACAAGCTATGTTAGTAATGTATGCATGTACTGTTTATTGTTATATGTTATTATTTACAGTTTCTCTTTACTGAGAAAGTACATCACACTGTACAATGGTTTGCTACCAAGGTAGAATTCGTTTCATTTCTAACCCAAAGAACTGTTTTCTTTGCCTCTTGTGTGAGTTCGCGTCACAGTAAATGCACTGTAGTGTACAGTATAGAATCTATACTGTATTGCTGTACTGTGTTTATTTAATAAAAGTACCTGTACTCAATGTGGCCTAATCACGTTATCTCTGTTATTATGCGATGAATCGAAAAGATGGTGCCAGTTTTTTGTTAGAAATGTGCATTCGACTTGGCTGATACAATCCCACGCCACAGCTAGTGCTCCAATACCTTTTAAAAGAGATGGTTGCGCGCATGTGTTTAGTTAAAGTAGCCGCGTCTAATTTTGTGGGAGTAAGTATCTGTTTTAATAATTAGCTAGAGTTGAAAAAATGATAGTGTGCCTGTAGATAGTATGTTTAGCCTGCTTTTTAATGACTCAAACACGTTTTATTATTTTTAGCCTTTCTTTTAGTTTTAACAAGAAATGTATTTTAGTGCTAGGGCCCTAGTAGGCCATATTAGGTATACGTGTGATTTATTTCCTGTTTTTACAATCAGGATTCAGAGCCACAGATTTATATCTCTACGATCCGAATGCACTTGCTGAAGAAGCGTTCAAACCAAGAACAGCATCTAACCAACCAGCTCCTGAACAACCACAACCTCAGGTTACATCTTCTCCACAGCCTGGAATTTCAGGTTTATCAACTCGCAAGTGCACAAGAGCAAATGTCATACACACGGATGACATTGATCCTATTGAAGCTGCCTTGATTAATTCAGATGAAGATGATTCATCTGAAGATGAGAAGTTACATGCTAAAACGAGCACATTTTCTGACTTATTTCCAAACCCAACCAAAAACACACTGCAGGCTACTATTAAAAAGAAAGATATCAATAGTAGGGCAGTTGTATTGAAAATATCCTTATTTTCCAACGAAGATGGAACCAAAGGTGTAGCATTAAAAAACAAAGGTCAAAGGACGCCCACAAAATTAATTCCGAAGAAAAAAGCCTGCAAGCAAAGAATCCAAGCAAAGAAGAATGGTTTTTGTAACATCTAAAAGGAAGATGTGACGGAGGATATGCGCATGTGCTTTGCTTGTGCAACCTATTTTCATGAAAAATACGTTGGTTTAGCAAAGGACGATAAAGAAGATTTTTTTTATGCCCAAAGTGTGATAATTTTTTTCTTAAATTTAAGAATTTAATCTGAATGTTTCTTTGTTTCAACGTTATAGGTCATATTGTGTACATATGCTACCCAATATGGTCTAAATGCACTTTTTTGTTTGTGATTTTTTTTTTTATCTATTTTGTGATTAAAAACACTCTTTCAAACTTGTACTTTACTTGCCAATAAGTTGCTCTTTCATTGAAAGTATAATTTTTTTTTGCATTAACATGCTTAATTAAAACTTTAAGCTTAGGTAGACCATATACGGTACAGTTACCTTATATTCCTACAGTTATTAAGTATTTCTTTGCCTTTTTGCATATAATTATCTTTAAAAGTGTTCAAACAAATGTGTGATTTAGTAGTGTGTAACTTAGATACCAGTACAGTATATGATTTTAGATGTACTATTTACTGTACTGTATATGACTTTCGACTCACGACTCGTTCGTCGGAACGAAAGTTGAGGACAATATACGTATATATTATAGTTAATCTGTATATATATTATAAATTTTGGAGAGGTTGGAGTAAATTTATGCATATAATTTATGTAAATGTAAGGATTGTTAATCTTTACATTTTTTGTTGCTAAATGACGATAGCATTTTACTAATGAATAGATGAAAAAAGAAAATGAAAAAGATTATGTAATACAAATTGTTTTTATTTGTTTCAAAAAACTTGATGAAATTACTCTTAATTTATTAATTTTTTGCATTCTTTTTTAAAGTTAATGGAGGTTTGAAAGTCAACGACTGATAAAAATCAATGATTATTCATTGAGAACTTGACTTCTTTTTAATGATATTACAGTTTCAAAGCATTTTATTCTTCTACAATCTATTTCTGTTGCCATTTAAAGTTTCAAAAATATAATGAAATCAAAACAACAAAGTTAATTAACAGAAAATACATAAGCCTTCATTGTTTGGATTCTAGTCGTATCAATAGTCGTAAGTCATAGCAATTAATCAATCGTCACTTCTGAAGAGGCACACCACCCGATTCTAATTTGTGAAGTCAACCCCCCCCCCCTTCATTCCTTGTGTTCCGACCGTAGGCAGCGCCACCTTCTATTGTCCCACCCACCTGTTTTGATTCGAAAGGTCAATGCACTGAAGCAGGTCGGTCAGCACACAGAGTTTATGAAAAGCCTTCAACCGAACAGACAGAAAGAGTCTTAAGAATAAAAGCCACTTTGTTACTTAGCATCATTGCTCTTCTTTTTTATCCACTAAAAAATCTTTGTTTTAAATTTTCCTTATCGGTTCAACAAAATTTGGAGCTTACTTCAATCACACACACTTAAATATTTACATCCTAGATACTCCAAAAGTATTAGAGCCAGTTAGAGGACTCCACTATCCCTAAACTAATGGCTACTTCTACAATCAAAAATAAGGAATCAATCAATTTATTTAATTTTTTTTTCAATATTTATTTCAATCTACTTCTATTTTTAATAAAGTTGTAAGCATTAAAGTGAAAATATGTTGAATAATAATAATAATAAAAAAAAATCAAGAAACTTTAAATAATGTAAAATTTTGATCAAGCAAGTCTAGATCCTGATGAATTTTTGTAAGTTATGGACATTTTATAAATTTGAAACGCAATGGAAAGAATCAATATATAAAAAGAGCGCACAGTTGTGGTTTTTTTTTTTTATCTTTCTCTAGAAAATATAATAGACTAAGGCCTTTTTTTTTTTTTCCTATTGCACTAATGAGTAACAATTTGAGAGAAAACGAATGATATTGTTCGTTTTCAAAGATTAAACTCATTACGGAGCAAAATACTTTTGATCTTTCAAAATTAAATTCATTTTTCTCAAATGGATATTTTTTTAAGGCACTGGTGATTTTTTTTCTTTTATTTGCAGTGAGTTTTTTTTACGAGGTGCATTTTTTTGTGTGTCCAATAAGTTAAATTCATTAAAAATATTACATACAAAGGCTTTGTGTATAATATTTTTAATGAATTTAAGTGAGTTTTTTGTTTGTTTGTTTGTTTTTGTTGAAATTTGATATACTTTATAATTTGATAAGGTAATGGTAATTGTTTGAATGAGGGCTGGAAGAGCCGACTTCGATCCCAATGGAGGTCGGGGATTTTTTGTACCTTGAATTCTCCTCCAGACAAGTGATAAGGCCCACCTAGCACTATATACAATGTGGTACCAGATTTATTTCCCAAGGGTTAGGAGCATCAGGCTGACACTCCAATAATCTAAATCTTGATTATCGGATGTTCGTTACAGTTTAATAAGCCTGTGTTGATATTTTTTTTTAACGTTCGTTGATCTAAAACCATACCTTTACAAAAATATTGACTGTAAATTATGCAGCAGTGTCACAGAAATATGAGAGGAAGTATATTGTGTAATTAAGTATTGGGTTGGCCAAAAAGTTCGTTCGGATTTTTTTACGTAAGTTGGCTCTAGTAGCGCTTAGGTGTCTTTAACGTCATTCGACACTATTTTGTTAGATTGTATTGTGACAGCTGCCTTATCAGCGTGCATTTAAAACAAAAACTGATCAAAATTGGTGAATTTTGTATTGCCAATTTAATATTGAAGATGGAAGACAATACGTAAGCACGCAAGACAGCTTATTTCTTTGATGACCAGGCGAAAACTGTTACAGCTCGGCTGGGAAGTCCTGATTCATCCGCCGTATTCAACAGACATTGCACCTTCAGATTTCCATTTATTCCAGTCTTCATTGATTGTGGGGAATGTGGGTGGCAGGAAAGCCAAGCACCGCGACCTGAAGATCTATTATGCTATCCCACGGAGGACAGAAAGACTGAGAAAGTATGGTGGGAGAAGTGCAGAGGAAACGGGAGAACCCCGAGAAAACCTGCCCAGCGCGGATCGTCCACCATCACGAAACCCATATGAGAACCGATAGCGATTCGTAAACCAATCACAATGCTTCGCAACGGCTTCTGATACGAGAATGAAGAACTTTATTCAAAAGTTATTGAATTCAGTCTATTAACAAGGTTTGAGCTAAGAATGACGATTATTCCATATAAATAGTGATTTTTCTGTATTTTACGTAATATGGATAGGGGCTACTTGCATCTCTTTTTTTAAATCATTATTAGGAATTCAGTGTATTAGCAAGGTTTGAGCTAAGAATGACGATTATTCCATATGAATAGTGATTTTTTTTTAAATCATTATTAGGAATTCAGTGTATTAACAAGGTTTGAGTTAAGAATGACGATTATTCGATATAAATAGGGGTGGGTAAGATAACATAGGGTCGCAGAGAGACTCGCGCGCGCATTTTCTAGACCACTCCGGCGCAGTCTATTCTAACGTAAAGGTGACTCAATCTGTACTCTACTCATCCTTCTTCAGTGTTCATGAGCCAATTGTGGTGGATTTTGAATTGCAAAGTTTTCAATAAAAACAGCTTATTATAACTTTTGAATAATTTTCTTCATTCACGTATCAAAAGCCGTTGCGAAGCATTGCGATTGGTTTACTAATCGCTATCGCTACCTTGTTTTGTTATTTCGACTGATGTCAAAGCAGCATTACAGCTGCTACAACATATACCATTTATTTTGTAAATCTGACAAATTTCAATTAAATAATTGGAAATTGAAAAAAAATATCTTTGAATGTGATGTCTTATCTGTATCAGAACCTGTTTGTTTGATAAATTGTTTTTGAAAAAATTACTGTTCAGTGCAAAGAAAGTAAAGATTTGTGTCAAACTGAGCACACGATACTGCTCTAGTTATTCTGTTGCACGTGGAACAAACTTGTTTGATCGGATTTCCCGAATGAATCTAAATAAAGTAACTGATAAGATCTTATCTGCTTTGGATCAGATTTATCTAATGGTGTAGCCAAGTGGACGTCATCATTCATTGTATTATTATGTATTGTATTATAATTTTACTTATAAATTAAAAATGAAAGAAATTAAAGGTAAAGAAACCGAAAGAGGTTTCTTTACTTTTAATATCTTACTCTAACTCAAAAACCTTCTTTATATTTTTACATGACAATAAAACATAATAGAACGTTGCACAGTTCTGGTCTCGCTTTATTTATCTCCGTTTTTTCAAACCTTTTCAACAATTACTCTGTTATAATACAGTCACTATTTGTATCTTCAGAATTCTGTTGTGTTGACTGGAACTCAGCATTTATTGACTCCGTATTATAATAGTGAAATTATTACAGTTATTTGCAAAAGTTTAAGATCACTTCCTGTCATTTTATTGAAAATTAACAGTTTACAGATACTACAATTAATTTTCTGAACTCTGCAGATAAAACGTACATTCTTTCTAACCAAAAACGACTGATATCAGTATTTTGTGTGACCAAGTACTGTTTTGTTTTTTTATAACGGACAGAAGACGGTTTAACCTGATGTCGATCAGAGATTTGCAGTAGTCACTTGAAATTTCTTTGCACCACACGTACTTTATTGCTTCAATCAAAGCTTGGGAATTTGAGGGCTGTTTTTAAAATGGTCTACAAATTCTCAATGCGATTGAGATCGGAACTGTTTCCCGGCCAGTCAAGCACAGTTATTTGGCTTCTCTGTAGAAAATCCTTTACTGTGTTTGATTTGTGGTATGGAGCACCATCATGCATAAAGATTGTGCACTGTAATATGAGTTACCAGGTTTTCCCGTAACATTTCCACATAAAAATAGGACCTGTTATTGTAGATCCTTTCGGCAAAAAGGATAATTAAGCACTACCAGATGTTGAGAAAGCACCCGATATCATCTGACTTGAAGATGTCTCATGGTGCTAACGGTGTAATTTTCATCAAACCTTTACCTTTTGGTCGTCGAACATGTGCTTGAAGTGATGCAAATTTCTGCAAAGTTGATTCATCTGAAAAAAAGAAGAAGAAGAAGAACTTTCGCAAATGGCTGTAATAGTCTGCATGGTTCCTCCGTTCCACATAGAAAGTTCCGTTCTTCTCTTCAAGTAGTTTTTTATTCTTTCATCTTTTTCTATTTATTTTTTTCAAGATTATCGACGAACAGTAAAATAGATTCAATTGTACATACATTAAAAACCGGCGGAGTCTATTAATTATAATAACTTTCATGAGATTTTTGTTTTGTTTTGTTTTTTAATTTTGAACGATATACAGTTAAACAAGAGACTTCCATAAGGCAATGAATTGTTTGGAAATATTGTGCAGCTATTTTATTTATATTCATCTTATCGTATTGTAAACATCATTAAATCGACGGTCTAATGCTAAAAATTGAAAAGGAAGAAGTTCTTAGAGAAAAAGGCACCACATTGTCTAAGCATTGGTAGAAATGATGTAAATAGAATTCGTCTGGAAAACATCGAGTATTTTTGCAATTGAAAGATTGCAGAAACGAAATACCAGTAAACATTTCTGTTTCTCTCTTCGTAGGTTTCAAATATGAAATCTAATGCCAATTAAATGGAACTGATATGACAGAATGTTTATTTTGAAATCAGTTTTTCAAACTTATCAACTTTTCCGATTAGTATGAAATGAAAAAAGATTTATTAAAACAAAAGATTTGTGAAAAGGATTTTGGATCGCATCCAGAATTTGCTTTGAAAGATTTTTTTTTCTGCCCATATTTTGAATGTTTCACAATTTTAGCAATATTAACTTGTCGATTTTTCTGATTACGAGGATTTATTTTAAGAAAACAACCTAGAAAATCACAACTTTTTCTTTATAATTCTTTAATAACATATTTTCAGACAAATTTTCAAAAATAATCCTTAATAATTATTACATATAGAATTATGTTAAATAAAAAAATACCTATATTAATTATAATCTTACTCTCTAACAGTGTTTTCCACAACCTGTAGTTAGAGCACAGTAAAAATCATCACTTATTTTTGTTAAAACTGTTAAAGGAAAAGGGAAGGTAAGAGATCGTATGTATATTTACTATTTTTATTTTCAAAATTTCTGAATAGAACACTTGGTAGATGAAAAACATTATAATTAGATTTCGCATCAAGAGCCTTCAAATTGTTACGTGATTAAAAGTCGTGTCTGAATGATTGCTAATCTTCTTCAGGAATTAAGAGCAACGAAGGCTGTTCATTTTTGAATGACAGCAAACAATCCCTTCATTAGGCAAAGCGAATTAGTGAATAGAAGGCTTTTCTTTTAATTTGAATCTTGATTTGCTGTTTTCAAAAAAAAAGACAATCACTTGTAGTAACTTGATTGGATTTTTTAAATGTAATGACAAGAAATCGGCCAAAATTGCAGACAAAATCGGCCATTGCCATATCAACATGATGAAAATGAAAGCAAGTTAAATTTTGATGATTTGTCGACATCATTAATTTACAATGTTGTGAATGTTTAAATAAAACTAAGTTTGAAATATTTATGGCCTCAATATTTATGACTCTTCAATTTTAATTTTGGGTTTGAACTAAATCCCTCACCCCTATCCAAAAAAAAAAAATCATAAGCACGCATTACTGAACTACTTCAGCAACGGGTGTGTAGGATGAAAATTTTATTTTGAATCTTGCCCATCCGTTTCCGAAAGAATTGATTTTAAACATATTTATATTACCTTGGACTAATGAGTTTCTTTCAAATTAATGGATTATTGCAGCATTCCAAGGCTGTACAGCTTTCGAAACATTAGCTATATGTAAATTTATAATTTTATTCAAATGTTATTTGTGTTTTTTGGCATTGAGTGGTTGTTTTTTATGATTTTGTATTGTTTATACAACTTGTGTGACAAACAAAAGAAATGTTATTGAATCTGATGAATATTATGATTCTTTGGTTCTGACTGCGACAAAACATTAAAGTGAAATGAATTCTTACAAAAGAGCTATTATTCTGTTTCTCAACTATTTCGTTTCACAGCAAATCGTAAAACATAAGTTTTATATTCTGGGGTTTTTATGGTGCATTTGCGTCATACGAGTTGTTGAATTTGGAATTGGCGTCATATATCTCCCTGTGAACGGACAAAGAGCAGAATTCTTATTGTTCGAATTGACTTTAATTTAATGAGTTCATTCTTTCCAATATCAATGAAGCCTTAACAGGAAATTATGTCTTCAGTTTGTTTATTTTAATGTCTGCCTTAAATCTTTTTATTTGAATGCTTAGGAAGTCTTTTCAAAAAGAAAAGAATTATCGGAGAATTAAGACTAAATTACCTGAAAACTCAGTTGTTTATTGAAGAATAAATGTTCCATTCATGTTAAGTTATTTTCCAGAGATTTATAACGTTATTTTCCTGGTTAGTTTAGAATAATATAAAACATTCAAGCTAAGGTTAACTCACAGATTAAGAAGCTATAATTTCTGTAGATGAAATGATTCTTAAACAATAGGAATTCTGCTCGTAGCCTGTATGTTCTTCCATTGGCTATAGAATAGTAATAGACTAATTTTAAAACAATAACCTCAAACAAATAAAGTTTATTTATCTGAAATAAAGTAAATCTAAACGATAGATACGACTAAGGGTCTAAAATAGATTTCTTCTAAATTCTGAAAAAAAAAAAATTAATAAAAATTGTAAGAGCTATTCACAACATGTTTTGGCTTCAATACAAAGTATAGTTATTTTCCAGGTTATAACTACACTTGGAAAATAGATATATCAAGCAAATAGATCATACGAAGAATCTTTCGCCCCTAATTTCAGGAATCACAACAGGTAGCATAAGAGATTTGTTGTGAAGATAGGCCTTCCCTAGACTAGCTCAAATAGCGTATCATAACCATGTACAGAAGCTAGTGTATTTTTCGTTACAACCTATTATTACTACATTTCCTATTTAAATAATGGGGCATTTACAGTTTAATTGCTCTTATACAATTGGAACTACATCAAAATTTTAATTGGAATTTTTAATATGACGCATTAATCAATCATTGTTAATTTAGTCAATTTGAAGTGATTAAAATCCTTACAAACAAAAAAAGGCGCTGGATCAGAATTTTAAATTTAAATGAAAACTGTGCTAGTTATCACTTAAATTTTTATTAAGTAGGCCTATACACTTTCTCTTCAAAGCTTTTATGAAGGAACATTTCTTTTTAAGAGATCTTAAGCGTACCTATGTGGTCTTGGCGAATGAATGTTCTTCTAACAAACGTTGTAAATCTGTGGTTCCCAAAGGCAGGTCCGTGACGAAATTTTAACCGAGCGACGATAAAATGCAGAAAATAACTGTAATGCATTTTCGATTTTCTTGAATTATACATTATAATTGTGATAAAAACTGTATAATAAAATGTTAGCATCTCTAAATCGAAACTCAATTGTCTTTTGAAATTTTATCATGTCTTGAAATCCAGAAGACTGGCAACTACAATGATCAGATCAGTTATCGACATTGACTTGTCTCTTTCTCTTTCGTTTTTCTGTGCTTGTCTCTTTTGTAAGTATAGAAAGACTGACTCCTGTAATATTCTTTGATAGTGATTTATTCGGCAAAATAGTAACCTTAGCTACATCTTCATCCCTTTGTTAAGCCACATGGTGTAACCAGAGGTGCCCACCCCCCTAGACCTTATGGCTCACCCCCGCTCAAAGATCTGACGGAGGGGGTGAGGGTGGGGCTTGGCCCACATTTGCAATAGGGCCCAAAATTTCTAGCAACGCCACTGGCTGAGAGCGCTGAAATCGCTTAGTTCCATTTCATTCAGTGGCGTAGCGAGCATAACTGCC